>JAABOM020000049.1:4836316-4873367 GCA_011800125.2 Solanum clarkiae
TCCCATAATGCTCTGGTTGTTATGATTATATGGAGTGCTATTGAGATTGGTTATTCATGATATCATTGACTTGTTTATATCCTGACATGATTACTTTATGGTATGGATTTGATGACACTTGATGAATTAGCGAGAATTGACAAAACTGTAGAATTTTCCCTAAGGGCTTGAAGTGGGATAGATGATAATTATACTGTCATAGGATTTGATCATAGAACTTTCGGAGGGTGTAATTGTGAAGGTTATGAGTTAGGTTGTAGTTGTGGGACTTGGTGGGAGTGCCGAGGGGTGCAGGTATTCTATACTACTTAATTCTGTGTTTATTAGTTTACTTGCTGGGTACCGCGTGTTTGGTACTCACCCCTCTTGCTACAATATTTTTGTAGGTTATGGGCCCAGATCATCGTGATACTCTCTCTACTGGTACTTATCTGAGGCTCTCTGTGGAGGTTGCACGAGGTAGCTGTTGCCATCCCAGCTGACCCCCTACTCCTATTTATGATTTTGTTCTGCTCTAGAGACAACATCATTTGAGACTTGCATTTCTTTTCGAATCTATTGTAATACATTAGAAGTTTGTGCACGTGACAACCAGGTTTTGGGGGTTTTTCATTAAATCAAACTTCTATTTTGATTATATTTTCACATTTTAATGTTATAGTTGGGTTGTAGGATGACTTGTCTTGGTGGGCAAAGACGAGTGCCATCACGCCCATTTTCGGGTCGTGACAGTTATGCAAGTATGATTATTCTCAAGAATGCTTACACCTAGGCATTGATTATAAATGTCATATTGGGCTCATGTCTATCTATTAAGATTATGCATCTTGATTATTATGCTTATGATTCTTATTGCATTGCACCCCGCATACTTAGTGCATTCCATCTAGTAACGCATACTCTATGCCTACATGATATCACCATGTAAGGATCACAACTCCTACTGATCCTCCTCCTCCACGTGGTTAGTCGGATCATTGAAGTTAACTTTTGGTGAATCCTCATATTCGAGGACAATATCTATCTTCTTTCATGTTTATGTTAAGATTTTATCTTATATTTTGGATACTTATCTATGAGGGTGAGCTCGAGAGATGTCTTGGCCCCTGCCCCATCTACTAGTAGAGGTGTTGTTGGCTATTATGCTGGTTTGTATTATTTAGCTTGAATCCTATTATGCTTATGCTTTTATGAAAGGCTCCCTTAGCCCGGTCCCCCGATGCTCCATTTCTACTCGTTTGATATCTTATTTTGCTTCCGCAACTAAGGATATGTATGTGATATGCTAAGAGGCTTTTTGGGTTCCCCATTCGTCATGTCATGTCTAGGCTCTAGGCTTGGGTCGTGACAAGCTTTGGTGTCAAATCACTAGGTTGTTAATGGTCTTCAGAAATCCAACACACCACGTCGAGTAGAGTTTTTTTCATGGTTGTGAAGTGTGCCACAACTATGAATAGGAGGCTATGAGGCGTTTTAGGAATTGTTTCAGTTCTTCATGATCTATGTCGTGCTCTAGGTTAAAATATAAGGCTTGCTTACCTACCAAATTCTCTTTTGCCTTTATATCATGCCATTACCTAGAGGCCCACACATCCGAGGAGGGTCCGGCTCATCAAGTTCCTCAAGGAGAAGGGGCTACACAACTTGAGTTCTAAAATGCCATCACTATGTTGGCACATTCTATGACCAATCAATTGAATCAAGGGGCCCAAGCGCCTTATGCTCCTACTCCGGCCTCAAAGGTGAGGGACTTCACAAGGATAAACCCTCCAAAGTTTTATGGGTCCAAAACGGAGGAAGATCCCCAAGAGTTTATTGATGAGGAATATAAGGTGCTTGCAATCATAGGGATGAATTTGGAGGAGAAAACGGAACTAGAGGCCTACCAACTCAAGGTTGTGGCCCAAATTTGGTTTGGTCAATGAAAGTTGGAGAGGGGAAACAATGATGCCATCCTTGGGAGGAGTTCAAGGCTGCCTTCCTCAACCGATTCTTCCCTATTGAGTTGAGAGAAACAAAAATGATGGAGTTCATGAATCTCAATAAAGGCTCAATGAGTGTGAGGGAGTATTCCCTCAAATTCAACAAACTCTCAAGGTATTCTTCTAACTTGGTTGCCGATCCTAGGGCAAGAATGAACAAGTTTGTGTCGGGGATATCCGATTTGGTGAATGAAGAGTGTCACATCCCTATACTTATAGGTGACATGGACCTATCTCGACTCATGACCTACGTTAAACAACTTGAAAGGGAGAAAATTAGAAAGAAGGGAAGTGCAGAGTCCAAGAGGGCTCGGCTTGATGGTGGCTTCCAAGGTGCTAAGGGTGGCTGTTTCTAACAAGGTCACAAATTTCAAGGCCAAGGGTCCTCTAGTGCTCCAAACAAGAGGTTTACGAATGATGGGGTGCCTAAACTAAGGTCTCAAGGTGGCAATGGTGGGATGACTAATCGAAGGTGCCAAAAGTATGGGTAAATCTTAATGGAAAATGTGTAAGGGATTCGAATGTTTGCTTTGGGTATAGGAGAGTAGGCCACAAGCTTGTTGATTTCCCTCATACTCAAAACAAGGGCAAGGATAGTCGTCCTCAAGTACAAGGTGGTTATGTTGATCAAAGGACTGAAGGTGGCCAACAATGGGGTGCTCCACATCACAATCAATTTTATGCTCTTCAAGGGAGACAAGGAGTAGATGAGGTGCCAGATGTTGTTTCCGGTATGTTAACGGTTTTTTATTATGATATAAATGCTTTATAAGATCCGGGTGCCATTCTTTTCTTCACTACTCCTTTTGTTGCTACTAGCTTCATGTGTGCTCCGAAATGTTGTGTGAACCCTATGAGGTGTCTACCCCCATTGGTGAGTCCGTTGTTACTAGAAAACTCTATAGGGGTTATCCCATGTCTATATTGCATAATCTCTTGACTTGTGATTTTGTTGAACTTGACATGTTGGATTTTGACATTATTCTTGGGATGGATTGGTTACATGCATATCATGCTTCTATTGATTGTAGGACCCGTAAAGTTAGGTTCCAAATTCCTAATAAGCCCATCTTTGAGTGGAAAGGTCATGATTCAGTGGTTAAGGTAGGTTCTTCTCTTGTCTTAAGGCCCACAAATCGATTTCTAAGGGTTGCATTTACCATCTTCTGAGGGTTAGGGATGTTGAGACTAAAGTCCTTCATATTGAGTTAGTTTCGGTGGTTAATGAGTTTCTTGATGTCTTTCCCGATGAACTTTCAGGTGTTCCTCCTGAAAAGGAAACAGACTTTGGTATAGACCTCCTCCCGATACACAACCCATTTCCATTCCTCCTTACCATATGGCCTTGGCAGAGTTAAAGGACCAATTGAAAGATTTGTTGGAGAAGGGTTTCATAAGGACTAGCAAGTCATCTTGGGGCACTCCAATGTTGTTTGAAAGAAAGAAATACGGCTCACTTAGAATGTGCATTGAGTATCGGCAACTCAATAAGGTCACTATAAAAAACAAGTATCCTTTACCAAATATAGATGACCTATTTGATCAACTACAAGGTGCTAGTCATTTTTCTAAGATTGATCTTCGGTCTGGACACCACCAAGTAAGGGTGAAGTAGTGTGATATTCCCAAAATGGCTTTCCAAACTAGGTATGGGCATATTGAATTTATGGTGATGTCATTTGGTTTAACTGATGCACCGGTGATATTTATGGATCTTATGAATAGGGTCTTTAAACCCTACCCTAATATGTTTGTGATAGTCTTCATAGATGACATATTGATTTATTCCCAAGGTCAAGAAGAACATGTGAATCATTTGAAGGTGGTATTGCAAATTTTGAGGGATGGGAAATTGTTTACTAAATTTGATAAATGTGAATTTTGGTTGAAACAAGTTACATTTATCGGGCTTGTGGTGTTGGGTGATGGAATTAAAGTGAACCCTAAGAAGATGAAGGTGATAAGGAATTGGCCTAGGCCCTTGACTCCAATGGACACTAAGAGTTTCTTGGGTTTAGCAGGGTACTACCATAGATTTGCGAATGGTTTCTCTTCTATTGCTTCCCCTATGACAAAATAGACACAAAAGAAGGCAAAATTTGTTTGGACCGATGAATGTGAAACAAATTTTCAAACTTTGAAAGACAAGCTTGTCCTCTGCTCTTATTTTGACTTTACTAAAAGTGTTAAAAGAGTTTGTGGTTTATTATGATGCCTCAAAAATTTGTTTAGGATGTGTATTGATGCAAAATGGAAAGGTTATAGGATGTTCTTCCCGACAACTAAAGGTGAATGAGCGTAACTATCCCACCCATGATCTTGAATTAGCGGTCGTGGTGTTTCCTTTGAAAATATGGCATCATTATTTGTATGGGGTTCATGTAGATATATTTACCAACCACAAGAGTCTCCAATATGTGTTCTCACAAAGTGATCTTAATTTGAGACAAAGAAGGTGGTTAGAGCTCCTTAAGGATTATGACATGAGTGTGCACTATCATCCCGGCAAAGCTAATGTTGTGGCCAATGCTTTGAAAAGAGTGTCCACGGGAAGTGTAACTCATATTGATGATGCCAATAAGGGGATGGCTAGAGAAGTTCACCGGTTAGTTGAATGAAGTTGAAAATGGTGTTGTGGTGGTTATTGATGGTTCCAAATCTTTTTTGATTGAAGAGGTCAAGTCCAAACAAAACCTTGACCCCGCCTTTCTAGAATTGAAAGCTTTGGTGAAGGAAGGTAAAGTGGACGTTTTCTCCCAAAAGGGAGATGGTGTCTTTAGGATCAAGGTAGGCTCTGTGGGCCTAATGTTGATGACTTGAGGGAGTTGATCTTGAAAGAGGCCCATAATTTCTCCTACTCTATTCAGCTCAGTTCTACAAAAATGTCTAGAGATTTGAGGGAGATTTATTGGTGGGGTTGTATGAAGAGGGATATTTCCATGTTTGTAGCCGGTTTTCAAAATTGCCAACAAGTGAAAGTCGAACATCAAAGGCCGGGTGGCCTAGTCCAAGACATAGAAATTCCTACTTGGAAGTGGAAAGAGATTAACATGGATTTTGTGATTGGTTTGCCAAGGACTGGGAGGTACTTTGATTCTATTTGGGTCATTGGTGATAGAATGACAAAGCCGGCTCACTTTTTATCGGTTAAAACAACTTATGGTGTCGAGGATTATGCCAAGCTATAAATTCATGAGTTGGTTAGGTTACATGGGGTGCCATTGTTCATTATTTCGGATCGTGCTGCTCAATTCACTTCTCATTTTTGGAGATCCTTCCAAAAGGGTCTTAGTACCAAGGTCAAGCTTAGCACGACTTTTCATCCCAAAACAGATAGTCCAACCAAAAGAACAATTCAAACTCTTGAGGATATGCTTAGGTCTTGTGTTTTGGAGTTCAAAGGTAGTTGGGATGAATATCTTCTACTCATTGAGCTTTTTTATAACACTAGCTACCACTCTAGCATTGGCATAACTCCCTTTGAAGCTTTATAGAGTAGGTATTGTAGATCCCCGGTTGGGTAGTTTGATGTTGGGAAAATGGATTTGTTAGGCCCGAATTTGGTTATAGATACTTTGGATAAGGTGAGGTTGAAACGGGAGAGATAGAAGATGACTCAAAGTAGGAAAAATTCCTACTCCGATGTGAGAAGAAGGGACCTTGAGTTTAAGTTGAGATTGGGTATACTTGAAAGTCTCACCCATGAGTGGGTTGGTTCGATTTGACAAGAAAGGGAAATTGAACCCAAGGTTTTTGAGGCCCTATAGAATCTTAAGGAGAATTGGTAAGGTTGCATATTAATTAGAGTTGCCTACGGATCTGAGTATGGTTCATCCAGTCTTTCATGTGTCTATGTTGAGGAGGTTTGTGGGTGACCCAAGTGCTATAGTGCCCTCAGTAGTTATAAGTTCTGTGAAAGATAACTTGACCTATAAGGAGGTCCCAGTGGAGATACTGGATAGGCAAGTGAAAAGGTTAAGGAATAAAGATATGGTGTCCATTAAAGTCCTTTGGAGGAACTAACAAATTGAAAGTGCCACATGGGAAGCCTAAGTCAACATGAAGAAGCGATGCCCCCATCTTTTCCATTCCGATCAAGGTTGAGGTGGTAACATTTTCCCAACCTAGAATCTCCTCTCCTTGCATGCCATTTCCATGATCTGAAACATGGTTTGAATATTCTAAATCATTCAAGTGTTGCATTTTATATATATGGTGCATTGGCGTAGTGGTGCATTAATCCATTCCTTAAAGCTTGCCTTATCAAATTCGGAGATAAATGTTCTCAAGGGGGAGATAATGTAAGACCCCACTTATAGGGGTGGGAGAAGCAAGAACTAAGCATGGGAAATTTTGAACTTGCTCAAATTTATGAAAGGGTCTACAACTCGTAGAGTCCTCTACGAGTCGTAAAGGGCCTTGCAGCAAATTCTAGAGAGGTAGAGTTCCGAAGTTTGGAGAGGGGCCATCAGACGAAACCCCATTTACGGCTCATAAAATGATCTACGAGTTGTAGAGAGGGTCTCATGACTAATTCCAGTAACTCAATTCCAGAACCCTTGGTAACAACTGGCTGTCTACGGCTCGTAGAGGGCTCTACGAGTCGTATATAGGGTCTCATAGACCCGCCCGACCAGAATTTTGATAAGGGCAAATTTGACCTTTCCCCTTTCTTCTAAGTTCAAAGTACGTTGTTTTGACCCTATCTACGCCCCTTAACAGTTTACACAACACTAATTCACTCGATTCTTCCTCAATCCAAAAACCCTAAGTCTCTAAATCCTCTCAAACACACTCAAGTCTTCAAGCTTTCGAGAACAAGGAACAAGCTAGGGTTTTGGTATCTTCCCCTCCATGTTGGGTATTCTCTTCATTAAGTTGATAAGTTATGTGGGTTTCATTCATGGGTTCCTTCCACCCACGAAGCCAAACCTTTCCTCTTTATCAAGTTTCATGATTTTAATGTTGGATGTTTTATGGATAAACTTTACTATGCATTATAAACATAATTTGAGATTGGATTCTTCAAGTATTGGTTGAATATGCATGAATATCTATTAAAGTTACTTTCATGAGTTGATTTATGTTTATTGAGGATATACATGTCATGATTTATGAGATTATGAATGATGGTGAATTTCTAAGATGGATTTCATGATACCCAAATGAGGGTTTTACTACTATGTTAGTAGGTTGATTCAAATGACTTCAAATTAAATTGATTTTACTCCTTCTTGTCCTATACTCCCAAATTGCATGATTTTGAGTATGTATATGTATACCTACCATGTTGATTAAGATTGCATGACTATGATTCTTATGTTGATAAAAGGCTATTACATGAATTGCAAGACAAATATTTCTAAGTTGACTTATGAGCTCCCAAGCATGTATTAAACTCATGAAGAGGTTCCATGATCTACAAGTGAATTGTTGAGCTCTTATTCTATTTTTGTTCTCATGTGAATTGTGAAGCTTACTAGAAGAGATCATAAACCATGTTGTATGTCTCACCCTCTAGTACAAGGAAAATGTTTACAAGAAGGGTCAAGAACCATGTTGTATGCCTCACCCTCATGTACGATTTATTAATATGCTTTACCGAATCTCTACAGGAAGGGGTCATGAACCATGTTGTATGCCTCACTCTCATGTACGACTTATTAATATGCATTAAGGAATGTCTACATGAAGGGGTCATGAACCATATTGTATGTCTCATCCTCGTATACGACTTAATATTATGTACTATCCACTATCGACTAGAAAGGGTCACGATTCATGCTATATTCCGCACCCTCTAGTACAAGGTATTTGGATGACCTATTCATGTCACGTTATTGTGTGGGATACGTTATGCAAGTGTGATTATACTCAAGAATGATTATTCTCAAGTATGTTTACACCTAGGCATTGATTGTACATGTCATATTAGGCTCATGTCTATCGATTAAGATTATGCGTCTTGATTATTATGCTTATGATTCTTGTTGCATTTCACCCCGCTTAATTAGTACATTCCAACTAGTAATACATACTCTATGCCTACATGATATCACCATGTAGGAACCGCAGCTCCTACTGATCCTCCTCCTCCACGTGGCTAGTCGGATTGTTGAAGTTAACTTTTGGTGATTTTCTCCATAATTTACTAAATCCAAAAAAAAATATACCTTCTTCATGGCCCTAAATTTTTTTTTTAAAAAAAAACTACAATAACACTATTAATTTTTTTATTTTAATTAGATTTTTCATATATTTTGGCCAAACTAAAATAATATTTTTCTTTATAACCCAAAAATAAACTTTGATAAAATAAAAAAAATATAACATTTTTTTTTCATAAAAAAATTATTTGAGGATGGAGATTTACTTTATTCCATAAAAAAATGAAACATAATAAATATTTTAAAAAGAAAAAAGGAAAAAAAAAAAAGAGTGTTGTTAGTGTCAAGGGGTATAATTGAGCTAAAAAAGTGAATGAAAGACATTCTTGTATTCAAGGTGAATGACAAGGACACTTTAGGCCCACTAGGTGGATGAAAGGTATTTTTGTGTCATTTTCAATTGTTCGAGGATATTTTATACCCTTTTTCGATGGTTAAATAAATATTTTCTTACCAATATTGAACTTTATAATAATTCTCCTTTTTAATTCGTAGTTTTTGGATTTTTTTAATCAAAAATAGATTTTGTATTTCAAGTTAATTTTTTTATTGCGCACTCAATTTTTTATTTTAATTTATTTTATCTTTAACAATTGATAAGTCAATTCTTTAAATTTATAATTTAATTATTGTATATTTTGCAATATCATAGGTTGATTCAATTTGTTTTTTTTTTTAGATTTACTCCAATAAACATTGAATATTTCTTGTTTCTCACTTTACATGTTTTTTTTTTAAAATAAAAATAGTTCAAATTAAAAAAAATGATATGCCTAAGTTGTGAAAAGAGAAAACTATTTAAAATATTTATGAATGAAATAATATTTTACTAAAATCATGAAATTTACCAAAATAATTTAAAGAAAAATATGTAAATAAATCTCCTATTCTAATATGTAGAACTTTACTTTAATCAATTAAATCTTAACCGGGCATATTTAAACCATGATACATATTTTTCATCAAAAAAAATATTGAGAAAATGGAGACAAGAGACATAGAGAGGAGCTCCATGCAAAATCACCTAAAGATTTGTCGGCAATGTAACCCGTTACAAAATGCAAAACAGAAACTTTCACTACTTTTTGATTTTATTCAATATTTACGTAATTACTCATTTCATTCCTTTTTTACTGTCATGTTGTTTTTTTTTTAATTAATTTGACAAACTTTTAAAGTTAAATTAGACTATATTAATTTTATATTTTAAAATAAAAATTTTAGATATTCAAAAACTATATAAAAAATACAACAAATTTCAATTCATTTCATATTAGAAATGACCAAAATAACACCTTTGTTCATATCTGCCTAAATGAAAGGAAAAAAAAAGGGTAATAGAGATATCCTTTATTGCTTTTCATCATTGAAATTTTCTTCAATCATAGAACTAATTATTCTGAACAAAGTATATATAAGAAGGCATTCATATATCCAGCACACAATTATTCATTTAAAAGTCCATAAATGCTAAACACTCTTTACTCTTCATCAGTATCACATAATACAAGCATATTCACCATATATATATAGTGTTAAAATATTCCCACCCGCCAAAACAAAAAAAGTAAAAGTAAAATTATATGTACCTAATAGTAGTGGCACTTTAGTGACAAGGTTTAAGAGGTTTGCCACAGAGACAATCATTGTAAGTAAAAGATGAAGCTTCAAGGTGGTCGAACGGAGAACCTGTCGGAATCTGGCCACAAAGATGGTTGTGACTAACGTCAAGGTGACCGATAAATGTGGCAGACGATATGGATTTGGGAATTCTTCCTTTTAAGTTGTTGTGAGATAAATCCATTATCATAAAATAAGATCTTTCATCAAATGAATCAGGAATGTACCCTTCAATAGCATTCTTACTCAAGTTCAAAATGTTGATACGGGAATTAAGCAAACTAGGAGGGATAGTACCAGAAATATAGTTACCATCCAGATTTAATGTTGCAAGAACATGCATATTTCCTAGAGATGGAGGTACGCTCCCTGAAAGTCTGTTCAATGACAGATCCAAATCAGAAAGCCTGTATATATACGAAATGGAATTTGGTATATGACCTGTTAACTTGTTTCGACTCAGTAAAGCTCGACTCAACATCCTTAATTTCCCAAAATTTGTCGGAATGTTTCCATAGATGCTGTTGTTTCGCAGATCTAAATGCATTAAAGATGATAAATTGGTTAAGGAATAAGGAATATAACCAGAAAGTTTGTTCTCGCCTACGTTTAACACAGTGAGCCGACTCAATCGGCCTATATTGGAAGGGATTGAGCCGGTGAGCTTGTTTCCAGCTAAGACGATGATTCGGAGGAATGATAAGGACGTAATACATGATGGTATAGGTCCGCTGATGCCTTTCCAATCTGCAATAGTAAGGCTTGATAGCCTTTCTAGTTTACATATAGACGGAGAGATCGTTCCGGTCATATAACCAGTTCGATGAGCTTTTTCGAAGAGTGGATCCTCTGATTCTCCTCGGAGGTTGATGTCAGCTACGCGGTGAGTTATGGGATCACAACTCACCCCGTACCATTCATGGCAACAGTCGTAACCTTTCCATGAGTTGAAAATTCCCAAGTAAGGTTCATTTAGGGCAGCTCGGAAGGCTAGTAATGCTGCCCGATTGGATGGCGGGCAGGAATGAACGGCTGAGATCATGCCAAGAAGTAAGATGACAATGTTGATGAAGCTGCCCATCCTGAGGGGTGTTTCTCTCTCTAAAATTCAGTTTCTCTCTGTTTGAAGGCAGTTTTTGCATGTGGATTATTCCTTACTTGATGCACTTTGAATAGAGTGAGAGCAGCTAGGCGTGCTTTATATAGTCCAGTGAGGAGTTCCATTGTGCTGACAATTTTACCCCTCACGTGTTGTGTAACATTTTGAGTTAACAAGTCAACATGCGTAGGGATAAGGATTGAGACGGGAACCAAAAACAAGAAAATTAAAATTTTATTAATTAAGTGAAGGTGATGATAAATGGCTAGGTGTTGGACCACGTGGCCACTAACGATCCAAGTTCCTGGCACTTATGAATTAAAAAAAAAAACAAAAACAAAAATATTAGAGCCTGAAAACGAACAGTTGATTGCAAAACATATTAAAAGATCAAAGAAAGATACTCTCCGTTTTGACACCTTTTTCAAGTTAGCACGTTCTCTTCGTTTCTTGATTAAAAGAAAAAAGTGAAGAGGTCACAAGAGCAAGTAATAGAGGTCCTTCTGATAAGGAGAAAGAGAAAAGGAAACGCTGCAATTTGTGAAATGTGAAAGATGAAAACTGAATCATTCTACATTATATGACAGATGAAAGTAAAATATCTAAGACTAGCTTAACTCACTCTAATCACCTAATAGCTAGCAACAGCAGCCACCAAAGCCATACAACTAACTGATTTCAACAAACACTAAAAAGTAGCTACAGACTAACAGCTAAGCGAAGCTAAGACAGATACATATATAAAATATAGATATATATTTCAAAACCCCTATAACACCCCCAAACTCTTCTAACTTATTCAGCCCAAGAAGTTCAAATTGATGCAGAAAAGAAATTCTGCTTTTTGCAGAATTTGGTTTCTATGGACATCATCCACGACGCATAGACCAATCTACGACCGCTAGATGGAAGTTCGTGGAATCCAAGTTCGATAGCCTGAGTCTCAGTACTCTTTCCACAGGCTGATAGGATGACCTATAGAAGGTTCTACAACCTGTATATATCTTTCATAGTTCCAAAGTCCTTCAACTCCTAATTGAGTTGGTGACAAGACTATTCTTCCAACATTGTCTACAACCCATAATTCTATCCACATCCGATAGATGGATTCCATGGTTTCTAGTCCTAAAAAACTAGGGTAAGTTAATTAAGGGTGATCAAAAAGTCTTGAAACATAAAAAGAGTGACAAGAATTTTAATTATTGGGGACAGATGATAATTTTATGGTTGATAATTAATGCGTTTTGACCGCTTTTTCAACATATTGTCAAGTTTTTTCTACACTTTACCAACCTTTATCAACCCTAATATATTAAAAAAAAATTAAAAAAATTGTGCATCCGCACAACCCGCCTCCAACGACAATTTCACGCCATTCTTCTTCTTTTTCTCCTCCTCCTCCTCCTCCTTCTCCTCCTCCTCCTCCTTCTCCTTCTGCTTCTTCTGCTTCTTCTACTCCTTCTTCTCCTTCTCCTCCTTCTCCTCTTCTACTTTTCCTACTTGTGCTTCTCCTCCTTCTTCTTCTCCTCCTCCTCCTCCTCCTCCTCCTCCGCCTCCTCCTTCTTCTCCTTTTGTTATTATTGTTGTTTCTTGTGGATGCTGTTGCTATTGTGTTGGGAAGAAGAAAGGAGAGAGCATAACATATTTTTTTCTCGAAAATCATTTGGATTTTTAGAAAAAATTGAATTTTTGTCGATTTGATACTAAATTTCGCTATTGTATCACTGAATGTTGCTTGTGAGGTGATTTTCGACCATTTTGATAAGTTAATACTATTGTCCTATTTGTACTGCTCATCTGGGTTTTTGGTTTTCTACTCTTTCGTTTGAATTCATTTTAACAATCGCTGAAATATGCTTCCAACTATTGTTTTAGCAATTGTTAAATATTGTTCAACAATTGTTGAAACGCATTAAGTAACTCATCCAACAATTATTGAAATATAATTTAGCAATTGTTAAAACTGATGCACGTGCTCTAACTACTATTTTAACAATTGCTGAATAGTGTTCAATAATTGTTGAAACACATTGAGTAACTCATGCAACAACTGTTGAAATGTATTCAACAATTGTTAAAACCGTTGCACGTTCTCTAGCTATTGTTTTAGCAATTGTTGAATAGTGTTCAACAATTGTTGAAACACATTGAGTAACTCATGTAACAATTATTTAAATGCATTCAACAATTGTTAAAACCATTGCATGTGCTCTAGCTGGTGTTTTAACAATTGCCGAATAGTGTTCAACAATTGTTGAAACACATTAAGTAATGCATGCACCAATTGTTGAAATGTATTCACCAATTGTTAAAACTATTGTACGTGCTCTAACTATTATTTTAACAATTGTTGAATATATTTTAACAATTATTGTATGAAACCCTGAGTGTGTTTCAACAATTGTTGAACATTATTTAACAACTGTTGCGTCAACTGCAGGCAGAATCAAAATAAAATCATAATTAGTTTTCTTTTAAATCATAATATAGGTATAGACGTCTGTACAATCAACGGAGGATAAAAATAAACAATAGGAGTGGATTGCAATGGTGAATGGGCCGAGTCCAACAATCGTTATATTTGGTGTTGAAAAAAATAAAGAGATGGTAGAGACAATAGTAATGACGATGGATCGAGATGTTACGTATGAAGATTTTGCAAACACAATCATTTCCTATTGGGAACGAGATTGTGAATTGAAAGATCTCGTCATTACCTACATGTATAGTTGCAATGAAAAGCAAAGGGCCACTCCATTTAGGATAAAAAATCAAATAAATTTGCGTACTCATTTGGAAGATGAAGGTAGACCCATTTTAAGGGTATACATGATTGAAAGATTGAATGAAAATTGTCAAAACCAACAAATATTAAATGATGAACGTGATTCGGCAGACATGACTATTATAGACAAAGAAAGTATTGGTGCACAAAGTACTCCTCAGAGTTCTTCTACTCCTACTCCTGCTCCTGCCGTTGCTAGGCATACACCGATAACCACACAATAATCACACTTAGTCATGCTCAAGATGATAAAACTAGTTTTTATATCGATATGTCATTCAAGAATAAGCAAGAGTTAGATATTGCCTTGAAATTACTTGTGTGAAGAAAGATTTTTGAATGAAGAAGGTGATCAATTCGCGTGTTGTGTATTGTGTGAAATCTGTACATCCAGAATGTACGTGGTGGTTGAGAGCTGTAAAGCTCTGGAGTTATGATAGGTTTTACATTAGAAAGTATGAAAGAATGTATACATGTGATTCACAAAATCTGTCGATCCATAATCCCCATGCCACGACAAAAGTCATTGGTGCATACTTCAAGGATAGGTTCGCAAAAGTTAAAGGTCCTTCCACAAGAGATATTGAGAATTCAATCTGTATTGAATTGTGTTGCAATGTTAGCTATTGGAAGGTTTAGAAGGGAAGTGAGATCGTAAAGGCTTTGGTAAGGGGGACAAATGAGCATGGTTATGCAGTTCTTGATGCTTACTGTTATATGCTTATGACGGTAAATCCAGAAAGTAAGACATATTTTTAGCTTGATGAAAATGGTAGGTTCAAGTATTCTTTTGTTGCTTATAGAGATTGCATTTGTCATTTTTGACATATTCAATAAGTCTTAGTTGTGGATGGAACATTTTTAAATAGTAAATATGGAGCCATGTTGTTGTCTGCAGTAGCATAGGATGCAAAAGATCATATTTTTTTGGTAGCATTTTGTATAGCTGACACTAAGTGTGATGCCTCCTATTGATACTTTTTTTAGCAGACGAGTTTTGTGGATGATACTTCTGAATTATGCATTATTTTTGACATATATCCAAGTATTAGAAAGATGGTTGAGATTGTATTTTCTTCAGCTCATTATGTTTGTTGCATGAGGTACCTCGGAGAAAATATCAAAAATAACTTTTACAATGGAAAATCATCTTCCACTTTTATAAAATAGCAAAATCATATAATATAGATGAATTTAATGATCACTTCAACCGAGATATGAATCCAGGAGCTGTTGCACACTTGGAACATATTAGATTTCACAGATAGAGCACGAAATTTTTTTCAGGAAACAGATAAATCTCATGTGTTGAATTTTTTGTATATTTTTCTTAACAATTGATTGTTAAAATTGTGGTAATTACAACAGCTGTTGCATATATTTCAACATCTGATATATCAAATGCTTAAAGTGCAATAACTACTTATATAAATGCAGTACTTGTTAAAACTGTTGCTTCTGTCATATTTTTCAGTAATATTGATAGTTTTATTTATTTTTTATAGGTACAAAATCATGACATCAAATATTGTTGAGTTGATTGACGCAATGCTTCTTGATGTAAGGGAATATCCAATTCCTGCTCTTTTTAATGAAATAAACTGGATTTACGGAGAAAAGTTTCATGAGAGGCGCAATATGTTCATCAATGCATCAATCATCTTTGTTTCAAAGATAGAATAATAAATCACTGAAAATGTCAATTTGGGGAATAAACTATTGGTTTATCAAACTGCCAACTATAAGTATCTTGTCACTGGTCACAATACAATTACAGGTTAATTTGCAATGTAAATATTGCACCTGTAGAGTCCTTGACCTTGACAAAATACCATGTCTACATGCTATGGCAGCGCTCCGATGTCAATATGGTGATGATTATGGAAAGCACATTTATGAATACTCATCTTTGTATTACAAGGTAGAGACATATCTTTTTGCATACTTAGAAGAAATTCAATTTGTACCATCTGAATATACTTGGAAAATTTCTAAGGAATTTTTAGAGAGGGAAATACATCCTCCACATGTTGAGCTAGGCAAGATGGTAAGAGGGGCTAAGAAGAGACAAAAAGGAATCGGAGAATTATTTCTAACAAAGAAAAACACATGTTCTATATACAAAAGGTGTGGACATAAAAGAACAATATGCTCGGAGCGAAGTGGTCCACAAGTATAGATTTTGATTACTATTTGTTGTTTGTAAATGTTTCTTAAATTTTTTTAAATATTGATGTTGAACAAATATTGTTGTTGAATGCTTCAGTTCTCAAGTAAGAAATTAGCAGTATTAGTGTTGACAATCTCTTCAACAATTATTTAAATTGTTGAGAAAATTTTCTCAACATGTCGCAGTAGCTTCAACAATTGTTGAAATTGTTGAGAGAATTCTTTGGCAAGTGAGTTGTGTGATTTAGCAATTGTTGAAGTTGTTGAGAAAAAATTTTAGCAAGTGGATTGTCTAATTTAACAATTGTTGAAGTTGTTGTGAAAATATTTTAGCAAGTGGGGTGTCTGATTTACCAATTGTTGAAGTTTTTGAGAAAACTTTTTAGCAAGTAGGTTGATTGATTTAACAATTGTTGAGAAAATTCTTAGCAAGTGAGTGTCTGATTTAGTAATTGTTAAAATTGTTGAGAAATGTTTTCGCCAATAAACTCAAGTCTAAGTACCATTATACATATAGATTACTTTATTTATCAATTAATATGATTTATATAATCAATTAACATTCCAATTGCTCGATTAAGGTTGATTACGCGTTCAATTACTCGATTGATGGTCTGTTATGAATAAATTACCATGTAATTGAACAAAATCACCAATAAAGTCAAGTTTAAGTACTATAATACGTATAAATTACTTTATTTCTTAATTAATATGATTTATATATTCAATTAACAATCACATTGTCCGATTAAGATTGATTACATATTCATACTCGATTGATTGTACATTTTGAATAGATTACCATGTAATTATACAAAATCACCATTAAAGTCATGTTTAAGTACTATAGTATATATAAATTACTTTATTTATCAATTAATATGATTTATATAATGATTAACAATCAAATTATTCAATAATTTGCTAAAATATTTCTCAACAATTGTTTAACATGCTGAAAGATTTTCTTAGCATGTCGCAACAACTTCAACAATTGTTGAAATTGTTGAGAAAATTCTTTAGCAAGTGAGTGATTTGATTTAACAACTATTGAAATTGTTGAGAAATTTTTTAGCAAGTGAGTTGACTAATTTAACAATTGTTGAAGTTGTTGAGAAAATTCTTAGCAAGTGAGTGTCTGATTTAGCAATTGTTGAAATCATTGAGAAAAATTTTTAGCAAGTGGGTTGTCTGATTTAACAATTGTTGAGAAAATTCTTAGCAAGTGAGTGTCTGAATTAGCAATTGTTGAAATTGTTGAGAAATGTTTTCACCAACAAACTCAAGTATAAGTGCTATTATACATATAAATTACTTTATATCAATTAATATGATTTATATATTCAATTAACAAACAAATTGCTCGATTAAGATTTATTATGCATTCAATTACTTGATTATTGTCCGTTATGAACAGATTGCCATGTAATTGCATGAAATCGCTAATAAACTCAAGTATAAGTACCATTATACTTATAAATTACTTTATTTATCAATTAATATTATTTATATAATGATTAATAATCAAATTACTCGATTAAGGTTGATTATGCGTTTAATTACTCTATTGATTGTCGGTTATGAGCAAATTACCATGTAATTGCATGAAATCGCCAATAAAATTAAGTCTAAGTACTATAATATGTATAAATTATTTTATTTATTAATTAGTATGATTTATATAATCAATTAACAATCAAATTTCTCGATAAGGTTGATCATACATTCAATTACTCGATTGATTGTATGTTATGAATAAATTATCATGTAATTGCATAAAATTACCAATAAACTCAAGTATATGTACTATAATACATATAAATTACTTTATTTATCAATTAATATAATTTATATGATGATTAACAATCAAATTATTCAATTAAGATCCGAATGAGTTTGGAATCCTTAATTTTGAGTAAACATTTAGTCTTAATGTTTGAGAGAGTATTGGGGAATGTCTTGTATGATATGAAGGTGAAATATGGTTAAGTATAAGTATTTTTATGCATGGGAAGACTTAGGCTTAAGACCCAAAAGCGTTAGACCGAACAACAAGAAAGGCACCATTTTAACATGGGTCCACGCCCCAGCCATGTCGCGCGAGGGGCGCGGATCAACATTAAATAAGGAAAATTTTGAAATTTTGAATTTTGATATGGTTGCTCTAATATCAGGGTTAGACCAATTTTCCACTCAATTTGGCCCCTGATCAAGAATATGAAATCGGAGTTTTGATATCACGCACAGATATATGAAAATTATGATTCCAGGCACTTTCGAGGTATATTTTTGGGCACTTTTTTAGGGTCGTTTCAATATCTCTCCCTTGGGAACATTCGTCTCCGAATATCAAAGAAATGAATATAAGAAGAGTAATTATGAAGAAATCATTCCCCACATGAATGCATTAATACACTTAAACTTCATTTAAAAAATCTCAACCTAAGTGTTAAAATCACCTTGAATTTGTCAAACATAAACATGAATGCATGCAATGACATAAAGGGCTGATACGTGAGACATGAAATCACATAGAAGACTTAGAATTAATAGCTTAGGCTTGTATAGAATGAAAGAGCTAGGGATATCACTTTTGCATGTCCTCCTCGGCCTCCCATGTAGCATTTTCGACTTGTTGATTCCTCCAAAGGACCTTAACGGAAGCCACATCCTTGTTCCTCAATCTCTTTACTTGTCTATCCAAGATCTCGACTGGAACCTTTTCATAAGTCAAGGTTTTTCCAACAACACCCACAACATCTAATGGAACAATAACATTCAGGTCACCCACACATTTCCTCATCAAGGATACATGAAAGACCGGATGAACCAAGTCCATTTCACTAGGAAACTACAACTCATAAACAACCTTACTAATACTCCTTAACACCCTATAAGGACCCAAAAATCTTTGAACCAATTTACCTACTTACCAAAATGAACCACACCCTTCATGGGTGAAATCTTCAAACAGACACAATCATCAACTTTAAATTCAAGCTCCCTTCTCCTTACATTGGCATAGGAATTTTGATAACTTTGGGTTATTTTCAACTTCTTCCTAGTCAACCTTACTTTCTCCAAAGCCTCCATGACTAGATTCGGACCCAACAAAGCCATTTCTCCCATTTTGAACCACCCAACTGGTGATCTATAATGCCTGGCCTCAAAAGGAGCCATACCAATGATAGAATGATAGCGAGTATTATAAGCAAACTCAATCAATAGAAGGTGATCATCCCATCTATCCTTAAACTCCAAAACACAAGCTCTAAGAATATTCTCAAGACTTTGGATAGTTCTTTCGACTTGGCCATCTGTTTGAGGGTGAAAACCTTGGTACCAAGACCCTTTGGAAGGACCTCCAAAAATGTGAAGTAGATTGAGCACCATGATCCGATATGATAGACAAGGGCACCTGATGGAATCTAACCAACTCATGAATGTACAACCTACCATAGTCTTCGGCCCCATAAGTAGTCTATA
Source organism: Solanum clarkiae (assembly GCA_011800125.2). Lineage (NCBI taxonomy): Eukaryota > Viridiplantae > Streptophyta > Magnoliopsida > Solanales > Solanaceae > Solanum > Solanum clarkiae. Next base: position 4,855,625 of record JAABOM020000049.1, read on the forward strand.
CTGGTAGGAAATGAGTCGACTTTGTTATTCTATCAACCACAACCCAAATAGAATAAAAACCCTTTCTAGTCTTAGGCAACCCAACCACAAAATCCATGTTAATTTCCTCCCACTTCAAAGTAAGAATATCTATATCTTGGGTTAGGCCACTCGACCTTTAGTGTTCAATTCTGACTAGTTGGCAACCAGATACAAATTCAACAATGTCTTTTGTCATACCTCCACACCAAAACACATCCTTCAAATCTCTATAAATCTTGGTAGAACCGTGGTGAATGGAACATGAAGTATTATGAGCATCATCAAGAATCTTCTTTCTCAAGTCATCAACACAAGGCACGCACAACCCACCTTGGTATCAAAGGGAACCATCTCCCCCTTGGAAGAGAACCTCCACCTTTCCCTCTCTCATCAAGGCCTTCAATTCTAACAAGGAAGGGTCAAGATGTTGCTTTGCTTTTATCTCATCAACTAAGGAGGACTTTGAACCATCAACAACCACAATACCACCATTATCATCCTCTTCCAACCTAATCTTCAACTTAGCCAACTGATGGACCTGTCTAGCCACCTCTTTTCCCCCACTATCAACATGAGCTATACTACCCATAGACACCCTATGCAAAGCATTCGCCACAACATTAGCCTTATCGAGATGATAATACACACTCATATCATAATCCTTTAGAAGCTCTAACCTCTGTTGCCTCAAGTTGAGATCCTTTTGAGTGAACACATATTAGAAGATTCTTATGATGGTAAACACATCAACATGTACTCTATATAAATAATGACGCCAAATTTTCAAAAGCAAATACTATGGTGGCCAATTCAAGATCATAAGTAGGATAATTCTTTTCATGCACCTTGAGTTTCCTAGAAGTATATGCTATCACCTTACCATTTTGCCTCAAAACACAACCCAAACCGATCCGGGAGGTATCACAATACATAACAAACCCCTCCAACCCTTCCGGTAGAGAGAAGATAGGAGCAGACATAGGATTATCCTTCAAGGTTTGGAAACTCTTTTCACACTCATCGATCCACAAAAACTTAGCCTTCTTTTGAGTCAACTTAGTCATGGGAGAAGCAATAGAAAAGGACCCATTCACAAACCCCCAGTAGTAACCCACTAAACCTAAGAAACTTCTAATGTCCGACGGGGTTAATGGTCTAGGACAATTTCTAATCACATCTATCTTTTTAGAATCCACCTTAATACCTTTCCCGACACCACACGACCTAGAAAAGACAACCTCTTTCAACAAAAAATCACACTTCTCATATTTGGCATACAACTTCTCTTCTCTGAATTTTTCCAACACCACCATCAAATGACTCACATTCTACTCCTCACTAAGAGAGTAGATCAAAATATCATCAACAAAAACGACCACAAAAAAGTCAAGGTAGGGTTTCAAGACCTTATTTATAAGATCCATGAAGATAGCTGGTGCATTGGTTAACCCAAATAACATAACCACAAATTCGTAACGCCCATACCTAGTCAGGAAGGCCGTCTTAGGAATGTCACACTCCCTCACCTTCATGCAATGATACTCGGATCAAAGATCAATCTTAGAGAAGTGACTAGCCCCTTCAATTTGGTCAAACAAATCATCAATCCTTGGTGGAAGATATTTATTCTTTATGGTGACCCTATTAAGTTGCAAGTAGTCAATGCACATTCTAAGAGAGCCATCTTTCTTCTTCACAAACTATCCCGGTGCACCACAAAGTGATTGGCTAGGCCTAATAAAACCTTTCTCCAAAAGATCCCTCAATTGCTCCTTCAACTCCTTTAACTCTGCCGGGGCTGACGGTAAGGGGGAATAGAAATAGGTTGAGTATCAGGAAGGAGGTCTATACCAAAATCTATTTCCCTTTCAGGAGGAACACCAGGAAAGTCATTAGGAAAGACATTAAGAAACTCATTTACCACCAAAATCGACTCTATAGGAAGGATTTTGGACTCAACATTTCTAAGCCTTACAAGATGATAGAAATACCCCTTAGAGATCAACTTTTGGGCTTTAATTCAAGAGATGAACCTACCTTTGACCATCACGTCATGACTCTCCCACTCAAGGACGGGTTTATTTGGGAATCAAATGAAATTGGAAATCGGAACTTGACCCTACGAGTGCTACAATCAATAGAGGCATAATATGCATATAACCAATCCATCCCAAGAATGATATCAAAATCCTCCATATCCAACTCAATAAGATCACAAGGCAATATTTTATGCAAAGATGCAGATGGGACAATTTCTATAGACCTTTCTAGCAACAATAGATGCACCAATGGGAGTAGACACCTCATAAGACTCTCATAACAATTCAGGCTCAGCATGAAATTTTTTAGCAACAAAAGGAGTAACAAATGAAAGAGTGGCACCCAGGTCTATCAATGCACACACATCAAAATTAAAGATTTTTAACATACCGGTAATGTCATCGGGCACCTCATCAACGAGTTATTTTATTTAGAGTGCATAGAACCAATTGTGCCTTGGGGTACCGCCTTGTTGACCTCCTCTCTCCAAAGGAACCACATTAGCACCCCGATCTTGAGGATGAACATCCTTACCCTTGTTGCGATTACGTGGACAATCAATCATCTAGTGGCCTACTTCCCCACAATCGAAATAAGCATTCGTATCACTCAAGCATGGGCCATCATGCACACTTTGGACACATAGCATTAGGCACCATACTAGTATCACCTTGGGCCCTTGGGTAGTTATTCACAAACCTCCTATTACGAGTATGTGAGGACCCTTGGCCTTGATGAAACTAGCCACCTTTGCGACTTTGGAATGTACCATCAAAACAGGCCTATATGGACTTATTACTCCTCATTACTCCTCTTCTTTCTCAACTTCTCCCCTTCCTATTGTTCGGCATAACTCATCAAGCAAAGCAAATCCATGTCAGTAATCAACATAGAGGTACGACATTCTTCACTCACCTAATCAGATACACCTATCATGAACTTATTCATTCTAGATCTTGAGTTGGCAACCAAGTGTGGAGCATATTTTCAGAGTTGGTTTAACTTGAGGGCATTCCCCCTCGCACTCATAGATCCTTGCTTCATTCATGAACTCCATCATTTTGGCCTCCTTAAGCTAAAAAGGAAAGAATCGGTTAAGGAAAGCCGTCTTAAACTCCTCCTATAAGACCGCATTGTTGTTCCCTTTCTGCTTCTTCCATTGAGTGTACCATATTTGGGCCACCCCTTGTTTTGGCAGGCCGCCAGCTCCACTTTCTCTTCTGAAGTTACACCCATGATAGCTAACATTTTGTACACCTCATCAATAAACTCTTGAGGGTCCTCATCGACCTTAGACCCATTGAACTCCGGTGGGTTCAACCTCATAAAGTCTCTTACCTGAGATGCCGGAGTAGAAGCATGAGGGGCTTGGGCCCCTTGATTAGCTTGATTAGCCACAACTTGACTTAGTAAGGTGAGAGCATCCCGGAGCTCTCCATAAGCCGGCTGTTCCTTGGGTGTGAGGGATTTTCTTCCTCTTGTCTTAGGCATGATCTAGCATAGGAAAGAACATTCATCAGATGGGAAACCTTACCTAACTACTATAGCACGACACAGAGTAAGAAGAAGGAAAACATTTCTTGAAACGTCTCATAGCCTCTTACTCATAGTTGTGGTGCACAACATAACCATGAATTAGGGATATGGCGAGGACCATTAACAACCTGGTGCTCTGCTACCTTGTTTATCATGACCCAAGCCTAGGGCCTATACGTGATATGGCGAATAGGGAACCCGAGGAACTCTAATTAAGCCTCTTAACATATCATTAGACATCCTTGGTCGCGAAAGCAATAAAATCACAACAATAGATAGAAAAAAGGGAAAATATGGGGCTAAGGGACATCTTTCATATCATAAAATATCAAAGAGTCAAGAGACTCAAATCTCATCACATTGTTACATAACTTGTCCAACAACACCTCTAAACATAGAACTTAGCGGGGGCCCAGACAAGCAATCATGTCACCCTCATAGTCAAATTATATAATAAAAGAAAAGAGAGTCTTTATACATAGCATAAGATCAAAGACATTGTCCCCGAAGTTGAGGACTCACCAACTTGCTTTGAGAGTAATCATACTAGCCACGTAGAGGAGGATGATCAAGTGGAGCTCTGGTTCCTACATGGTAAAATCATGTAGGCATAGAGTATGTATTAGTATGTTTGAATGTACCAAGTATGTAAGATGAAATGCAATAAGCGATATGCAACACAGCCAAAATGCATATTTAAGCAATAAATGAGCAAATAGGAATATGACAAGCATGAGTGATGCTTGAATTAAACATGCTTCCATAGAACTTATTACAGGTGTAGAAGGAGAACATCATCATAGAACTAACAACTTAGTAGTTAGAATCCAAGGTATACCACCCCTTAATAGTGATTGAGGTACCAACTCCTCAATTGGTTGATGGACATGACCACCCTCCACCAGAAGTGATTGAGGTACCAATCCCTCAAATTGTTGACAACTTACCAACCCCATTTGAGGCGATTGAGGTACCAACCCCTCAATTGGTTGACGGATATAACCAACCTCCGTCGGAAGTAATTGAGGTACCAACCCCTCAATTGGTTGACGGACATAACCACCCTCTGCCGGAAGTGATTGAGGTACCAACCCCTCATCAATTACCACCCCCATCCAAGGTGATTGAGGCATCGCCCCTCAATTGGCTATGGTCAACTCACAACACAATAGATACTTTTCATGAAATCACACATACCTATCATCCTTTCATCGTCTAAAGTCACTTAACTCTTATGCCAAGCATTAGGCCTTCAATAACTCAAGAAACATAATCCGAACAATTTATAAAACACTTGGCGGGTGTGTGTATTGCTAGTGTAAAATCATGCAACTCAAGAGTGAAATCATGCTAGAAAACTTAATGTAAAAGCACCTACCAACACTTGGTAATATGCTCATGCAATATATATCAAAACCCTTCATCAAGTCTCAAGATAGTAAGATTCATAGCTCAAAACATGCTTAAAAATTAACATTTTTATGAAATACCAATATAGTACATAGTGAAACTCATAGTAGGTAAGACCCATAAGTAAATCAACCTAGAAACATGAGATTTATGTATAAAGGAAGCTTGAGCTCCATGGGTGAAAGGATCTGATGGTTGAAACCCAGATACCTTAACTTTGGAGAATTCCTTTGTAAAGATTGGAAATGGAGACTTGAATCTTGAGTGAAATCCTTAAGATCCAAAATATTTGGAACCCTTAATTTTGAGTAAAATATTTCTCTATGTGTTTGAGAGAATATTGGGGAATGTCTTGTATGATATGAAGGTGCAATGTGGCTAAGTATAGGTATTTTTGTGCATGGGAAGACTTCGTCCCAAGACCCAAAAACGTTGGACCAAACAATAAAATTTGCACCATTTTAACATTGCTTTGCAACCCAGCCGCGTCGAGCCAGGGGCGCGGATCAACACTGGATAAGAAAATTTTTGGATTTTCGAATTTTGTTATGGTTGCTCTAAAATCAAGGTTAGACCCATTGCCCATTCAAATTTTCCCCCTGATGAAGGATATGATGTTAGATTTTTGATATCACACTCAGATTTTGAGACATATGGAAACTACAATTTTTGGCACTTCCGAGGCACATTTTTGGGCACTTTTTAGGGTCGTTTTAATATCTCCCCCTTGGGAATATTCGTCCCTGAATGTCAAAGAAACATATATAAGAAAAGTTATCATGAAAAAATCAGCCCCAATATGAATGCATCAATACACTTAAACATCATTTCAAAAATCTCAGCATAAGTGTTAAAATCACCTTGAACTTGTCAAACATTAACATGAATGCATGTAATGACATTAAGGGCTGATACATGAGACATAAAATAACATAGAAGACTTAGAATTAGTATATTAGGCTTGAGTAGAATGAAAGAGCTAGGGATATCATTTTTGCATGTCCGCCTCTGCCTCCCATGTAGCACTTTCGACCTGTTGGTTCCTCCAAAGGATCTTAACGGAAGCCAGATACTTGTTCCTCAATCACTTCATTTATCTACCCAAGATCTCAATTAGAACCTCTTCATAAGTAAAGTTGTTTTCAACAACACCCACAACACCCAATGGAACAATAACATTTAGGTCATCCACACAGTTCCTGAACATGGATACATGAAAGACCGGATGAACCAAGTCCTTTCACTAGGCAACTCTAACTCATAAGCCACCTTGCCAATCCTCCTCAACATCCTATAAGGACCCGCAAATCTTGGACCTTATTTACCCTTCTTACCAAAACTAACCATATCCTTCATGGGTGAAGCCTTCAAATAGACCCAATCACTAACTTTAAATTCAAGTTCCCTTCTCCTTACATGGGCATAGGACTTTTGATAATTTTAGTTGTTTTTAACCTCTCCCTACTCAACCTTACCTTCTCCATAGCCTCCATGACCAGATCTGGACCCAACAAAGCCATTTCTCCCACTTCGAACTACCTAACAATTGATCTACAGCGCCTACCATAGAGGGCCTCAAAATGAGAAATACCAATGCTAGAATGATAGGTATTATTGTAAGCAAAATCAATCAATAGAAGATGATTATCCCAACTACCCTTAAACTCCAAAATACAAGCTTTAAGCATATCCTCAAGAGTTTGGATAGTTCTTTCGACTTGGCCATAAGTTTGAGGGTGAAAAGTCATACTAAGCTTAACCTTGGTACCAAGACCTCTTTGAAAGGACCTCCAAAAGTGTGAAGTAGATTGAACACCACAATCCGATATGATAGACAAGGGCACCCCATGCAATCTAACCAACTCATGAATGTTCAACTTAGTATAGTCTTCACCCCATAAGTAGTCTTAACCAATAGAAAATAAGCCTACTTTGTCATTCTATCAACGACAATCGAAATAGAATCAAAATCCTTTCTAGTCTTAAGCAACCCAACTACAAAATCGATGTTAATTTCTTCGCACTTCAAAGTAGGAATCTCTACATCTTGGGTTAAGTCACCTGGCCTTTATTGTTCAACTTTGACTTATTGGCAACTATGGAAATTAGATACAAATTCTATAATGTCTTTCTTCATACCTCCCCATCAAATTACATCCCTCAAATCTATATATATCTTGTGCTGAGCCGGGGCGAATGGAATAGGAAGTGTTATGAGCCTTATCAATAATCTTCTTTCTTAAGTCATCAACACAAGGCACAGACAACCCACCTTGATATCTAAGGGCACCATCTCGCCCTTGGGATAAAACCTCCACCTTTCCTTCTCTCACCAAAGCCTTCAATTCTAACAAGGAAGGGTCAATATCTTGCTTTGCTTTTACCTCATCAACCAAGGAGGACTTTGAACCATCAACAACCACAATACCACCATTATCAACCTCTTCCAACCTAACCCCTAACCTAGCTAACCGATGGACCTGTCTAGCCACCTCTTTGCCCCCACTATCAACATGAGCTAAGCTACCCATAGACACCCTATTCAAAGCATCCGCGACAACATTAGCCTTACCAGGATGATAATACACACTCATATCATAATCCTTCAGAAGCTCTGACCATCTTTGTTGCCTCAAGTTGAGATCCATTTGAGTGAGCACATATTAAAGAGTCTTATGATTAGTAAACACATCAATAAGTTCTCCATACAAATAATGACACCAAATTTTCAAAGCAAATACTACGATGGCAAATTCAAGATCATGAGTAGGATAATTCTTTTAATGCACCTTAAGCTGCCTAGTAGCATACGCTATCACCATACAATTTTGCATCAAACAAAACCAAAACCGATCCGGGAGGAATCACAATGTACAACAAACCCCTCCAACCCTTCTGGTAGAGCAGATATAGGAGTGGAGACAAGCTTATCCTTCAAGGTTTGGAAACTCTTTTCATACTTATAGGTCCAGAAAAGCTTAGCCTTCTTTTTAGTCAACTTAGTCATGAGAGATGCATTAGAAGAGAACCTATTCACAAAACTCTTGTAATAACCCACTAAACCCAAGAAATAACTAATGTCCGACGAGGTGAATGGCCTACAACAATTTCTAATCACATCCATCTATTTAGGATCCACCTTAATTCCTTTCCCCGACATAACATGACCTAGAAAAGTAACCTCTTTCAACAAAAATTCATGCTTCTCATATTTGGCATATAACTTCTCTTCTATCAATTTTTGCAACACCACCCTCAAATGACTAACATGCTCCCCCTTACTAAGAGAGTAGATCAAAATATTATCAATGAAAACCACCAAAAACAAATCAGGGTAGGGTTTAAAGACCCTATTCATAAGATCCAGGAAGATAGTGGGTGTATTGGTTAACCCAAATGACATAACCACAAATTTTTATAGTGCCCATACCTAGTCCAGAAGGCCGTCTTGGGAATGTCATACTCCCTCACCTTCAGTTGATGATACCCAAATCGAAGATTAATCTTAGAGAAGTGACTAGTCCTTGAAGTTGGTCAAACAAATAATCAATCCATGGTAGAGGATATTTATTCTTTATAGTGACCCTAGTAAGTTGCAGGTAGTCAATGCACATTCTAAGAGACCCATCCTTCTTCTTCACAAACACTCCGGTGCACCCCAAAGTGATTGGCTAGGCCTAAAAAAACTCTTCTCCAACAAATCCCTCAATTACCCCTTCAACTCCTTTAACATTGTCAGGGCCATACAGTAAGCGGGAATAGAAATAGGTTGAATATCGATAAGGAGGTCTATACCAAAATCTATTTTCCTTTTGGGAGGAACACCTGGAAAGTCATTAGGAAAGACATCAAGAAACTCATTTACCACTAGAACCGACTCTATAGGAAGGATTTTAGACTCAACATCCCTAAGCCGCACAATATGATAGAGACACCCATTAGATATCAACTTTTGGGCTTTAATGCAAGAGATGGACCTACCATTGGCCACCACATCATGACTATCCCACTCAAGGATGGGTTCATTTGAGAATTGAAATTTGACCCTACGGGTTCTATAATCAATAAAGACATAATCTGCATGGAACCAATCCATCCCAAGAATGACATAAAAATCCACCATATCCAACTCATTAAGATCACAAGGCAAATATTTTATGTGATATGCAAATGGGACAATTTCTATAGACCTTTCTAGAAATAATAGATACACTAATGTGAGTAGACACCTCATAAGACTCTCACAATAATTCAGGCTTAACATGAAATATTTTGGCGACAAAAGGAGTAACAAATGAAAGAGTGGCACCCAAGTCTATCATTGCATACTCATCAAAATCAAAGAATTTTAACATATTGATGATGATATCGGGCACTTCTTAACCCTTTTATCTCCCTTAGAGTGCATAGAACTGATTGTACCTTGGGGCAATACCTTGTTGACCTACCTTCCCCAAAGGAACCGCATTAGCACCTCGGCCTTGAGGACGAACATCCTTACCCTTTTTGCGATTATGTGGACAATCGATCATCTTGTGTCCTACTTCTTCACAACTGAAACAAGCATTGGTATCCCTCAAGCATGGGCCACGATGACCCGTACCACACTTTGGAGACATAAAATTTGGCACCATACCACCATCACCTTAGGCCATTGGGTAGTCATTGGAAAACTTCTTATTAGGAGTATGTGAGGACCTTTGGCCTTGACGAAACTGGCCGCCTTTGTGACTTTGGAACTTACCATCAAAATGGGCCCTTTTGGCCTCATTACTCTTCCTCTTTCTCAACTTCTCCCCCTCCAATTGTTCAGTTTAAGTCATCAAGCGAGGCAAATCTTTTCACTAATCAACATGGTGGTACGACATTCTTCACTCACCAAATCGGATACACCCAAAAAGAAATTATTTATTCTAGACCTCGAGTCAGCAACCAAGTGTGGGGAATATTTTGAGAGTTGGTTTAACTTGAGGGAATACTCCCTCATACTCGTAGATCCTTGCTTCAAATTCATGAACTCCATCATTTTGGTCTCCCTAAGCTCAAGAGGAAAGAACCAGTTGAGGAAAGCCACCTTAAACTCCTCCCATAAAACCACATTGTTGTTCCCCTTTTCATCTTTCCATTGAGTGTATCATATTTGGGAGACCCTCTTGAGTTAACAAGCTGCCAACTCTCTCTTCTCTTCCGACTTCACACCTATTATAGCCAACACTTTGTATACCTCATCGATAAACTCTAGAGGGTCCTCATCCATCTTAGACCCATTGATCTCCGATGGGTTCATCCTCATAAAGTCTCTTACTCTAGATGCTAGAGTAGGAGCATCAGGTGCTTGGGCCCCTTGATTGGCTTGATTAGCCACAACTTGAGCTAGCAAGATGAGAGTATCCGGTAGCTCTCCATGACTCAGTTTTTCCTCAGGTGTGCGGGCTTTACTTCATTTTGTGTTAGGCATGATCTGGCATAGCAAAGAATATTCATTAGAGGGGAAACCTTACCTAACTTCTATAGCACGACATCGAGTAAGAAGACGGGAAATATTTCCTAAAACGTCGAATAGCCTATTACTCATAGTTATGGTGCACAACGCAACCATGAATTAGAATCTAATCAATATGGTGTGTTGGATGTCGAAAACCATTAACAATATAGTGCTCTGATACCAAGTTTGTCACGACCCAAGCCTAGTGCCTAGACGTGACACAGCGAATGGGGAACCCGAAGGGACCCTAATCAGGCCTTTTAACATATCATTATACATCTTTGGTTGTGGAAGTAATAAAATAACAACAACAGATATAAAAAAGGGGTAATATGGAGCTAAGGGACATCTTTCATATAATAAACATCAAAGAGTCAAGAGAGTTTAAGCTCATCACATCGTTACATAACTTGTCCAACAATACCTCTAAACATAGAATTTAGCGGGGACAAGACAAACAACCAGGCTTGCCCTCATATTGAAAGCATATAATAAAAGAAAAGAGAGTTTTTGTACATAGCATAAGTTCAAAGACATTTTCCCCGAAGTTGAGGACTCACCAACTTGCTTTGAGAGCAATCATACTAGCCACATGGTTGAGGATAATCAAGTGGAGCTCCAGTTCCTACATGATAATATCATGTAGGCATAGAGAATACATTATTACATTTGAATATATTAAGTATGTAAGATGAAATGCAACAATAGATAGACAACATAATCAAAATGCATAGTTAGGCAATAAATGAGCATATAGCAATATGGCATGATGAGTGATTCTTGAAGTAAACATTATTACATAGAACATGTTACATGTGTAGTAGGAGACCATCATCATAGACCATGCAACTTAGTACTTGGAATCTAAGGTAGACCACCCATTAGTAGTGATTGAGGTGCCAACCCCTTAATTGGTTGATGGACTTGACCACCCTCCATCGGAAGTGATTAAAGTACCAACCCCTCAATTGGTTGATGGCTTACCACCCCCATTCGAGGTGATTTAGTACTAACCCCTGAATTAGTTGATGGCTTACCACCCTCATCGGCGAAGATTGAGGTACCAACCCCTCAATTGGTTGACGGACATGACTATTCCAGAAGTAATTGAGGTACAAGCCCCTCAATTGGTTGATGGCCAACCACCTCCACGCGAGGCGATTGAGGCATCGCCGCTCAATTGGCTATGCTCAACTCACAACACAATGGATACTTTTCATGAAATCACACATATATATCATCCTTTCATTATCATAAAGTCACTTAATTCATATGCCAACCATTAGGCCTTCAACAACTCAAGAAACACAATTCGGACATTTTATCAAATAGTGTAATGCTAGTGCAAAATTATACAATTCAAGAGTAAAGTCACGCAAGAAAACATAATGTAAAATCGCCCATCAAAACATTTCATTATGTTTCAAGATAGATCAATGATTCATAGCTCAAAACATGCTTAAATAGTCACCCTTTTATGAAATCCCAACGTAGTTCATAGACAAATTCATTGTAGGTAAGACCTATAAGTAAATCAACTTAGAAACATGAGATTTATGTAAAATAGAAGCTTGGGAACTATGGGTGAAAGGACCCAATGGTTGAAACCCACATATCTTAGCTTTGGAGAATTCTTCGATGAAGATTGGAAATGGAGACTTAAAGCTTTTGTGAAATTCTTAAGATGCGGAATGAGTTTGGAACCCTCAATTTTGAGTAAAATATTTGTCTAAGTGTTTGAGAGAGTATTGGGGAATGTCTCGTATGATATGAAAGTGAAATATGGTTAAGTATAGGTATTTTTATGCATGGGAAGACTTAGGTCCAATACCCAAAAGCCTTGGATTGAATAACAAAACTGGCACTATTTTAACACTGGTCCGCGCTCTAGCCGTGTCGTGCCAGGGGCGCGAATCAACACTAGATAATAAAATTTTTGGATTTTTTAATTTTGATATGGTTTCTCTAAAATCAGGGTTAGACCCATTTCCCGCTCAATATTTCCCCTTGATCAAGAATATGAAGTCAGAGTTTTGATATCACACATGAGTTTTGAGATATAATATAGAAATTACGATTCCGGCCACTTCCCAGACACATTTTTGGGCACTTTTGGGGTCGTTTCACTCCTCCTCCTCCTTCTTTTTGATGTTGTTTTGCTTTTAAAAATAATACTGACATGTTCAGCAAGTACTGATAGTTTACTGATACTATTTTTTGGAGGCTTCTTCTGCATCTATTTGCCTCTTTGTCTTAACTCACTGTCTTCTAAATCTTCTAGCTACTGGGGCTTCAGTAACAGGGACATCTCCATCTACTAGGGCTTTATAGATGTCTTTCTTTTTCTAGGGACCATTTATCTACACCCTATATGATATAAAATAAGAAACCATCAATTAATATTCAAAACAAATAGAAAAAACAAATTAAAGCAAATGTTAAATAAGTAAATAAAATAATTTTCTTAAAAATAATAAATTATCAAGTTGCTAAAGAAAAATCAACAATTGTTAACACATTTTATTGTTGAACTAGTTTTAGCAGGTATTGTTTAGTAGTTATTTCAATAATTGTTGAACTAGTTTTAACAGTTCTTGTGCAATTACTGCACTAGTTTCAATAATTGTTGAACTAGTTTAACAGTTGTTGTACCAATTACTACACTAGTTTTAATAATTGTTGAACCAGTTTTAATAATTGGTATACCAATTACTGCATTAGTTTCAACAATTGTTGAACCAAACCAATTTTAGCAGTTATTGTACCAATTAATATACTAGTTTTAATAATTGTTGAATTAGTTTTATTAATTGTTGTATCAATTACTGCACTAGTTTCAAAATAATTTCAACTACAGATGTGTGATTTAATCACATATATGCTTAAGTTCTATAACAACAATGCAATTTTTAAGCAAAATAACCCAACCATCAAGAAGCGACCAAAATACTAACAACAACAAAATAACGAAATATACACATACCTATAGTTTCAATAATTGTTGAACTAGTTTTAATAGTTGTTGTACCAATTACTACACTCATTTCAATAATTATTGAACTAGTTTTAGTGGTTGTTGTGCCAATTACTGCATTAGTTCTAATAATTGTTGAACTAGTTTTAGCAATTATTGTACCAATTACTGCACTAGTTTCAAAATAACCTCAACTACATATGTGCGATTCAATCACATATGTGCTTAAGTTTTGCAATAACAATGCATATTTTAAGCATAAAAACCCAACCATTAAGAAGCGACCAAAATAATAACAACAGCAAAAGAACAAAATACACACAAACATTTGTTGTTGATAAAAACAAAATGTATAAGAACCCATAAATCATATCAGGGCAACAAAATAATAAATTTTGAAAAAATTCATAACAACACCATATCAGGGAAACAGTTACGTTGCTGGAGTATCTATTAGGACATGCGAGAATGAAATATATTATCCTCTTTTATTTTTTAACCTATATCACTATATCAACAAAAACATAAAACCTTAACATCCATGCTTTTTTTCTTTTTTAAACTTAACAAAAAATTTGTAAAAAATGCAAAAATCCTAACGGAATGAAAAAAGAAGTTCTTTTTTATCATTTACGAAGAAGGTGTCGATGAAGAAGACAGAGAGGGTGAATTGAGAAGGAAAAAATAAAAAACTAGATTTATTGTGAGTTACCTTCGAGTTACCGTAGAGTTGTTGTGGAGTTGCTGCGTCATTTTTTAAGAGAAATTTTGAAAAGAGATAGGTGTGTTGAAGAAGTTGAAGCAAAAAGTAACTAACGGGGTATAGTTGAAATGATTTCACTCTTTTCAAATATTACCCGCTTAGTCAGCATTTCAAAATGACTTTTTTACCCCACCTTTTATTATATGTTATATTTTTTAAAAGTTTAAGAAGTTTTAAAAATTAGACTTAACCCCAATTTAACTTAATTTCTAATTAATAAAAGATTTGACTTGACCTTGGTCAAGTTGTCACCTTTTTGTAATTGGAAACTTTTTTGTAACTCCTCTCTCAAATTTCTTAAAAAACAAAGTCTCAGTACTTTTTCTACGACTCGGCAATACAACCTATGAGTTTAAAACTCGTAGATACAAGGTTCAGAAGCCCAAATTTATACCTAGCTTCCACGAAGGGTCTTCCATGACCTTTAAAGGGGGTGTGATCCTCAACAATTTTTTAATTAGAGGTAATTCGTCATTTTCCATCCCTTTTCAATTAAAATATTGACATTTTGAGACTAAAATAAACTCCTTGTCAGTACACTATGTACCTATACTCTCATTAACATATAGATTATTTGTGAGCATATCTTGAAGAGGACAAAGAGCGAGGGTTCAAGGGTATCTATTGGCATTGTCGAGTTTCGACAATATAAAATTTTCAGATATGTAAGTAGGCATAAATTTTTTAGGTATGTAAGTAGGCTGACCATAGCATTGGATCTAGTTCTTTCACTGGCCAATATCTACTAGCAAGCTGTTAGCCTTCCTCTACAAGGAATGTAAATGTGGATGAATCGACCTCAAATATAGGATTGTTATTGTACACAATTTCCTTTTTAATAGTCTTAGCTATCCACTCCACTACGTGGTAGAGTGTTCGTCCCAACCATAAGTTGCAAGTTGAGAAAGAAGAGTGAGACTTTAACAACCTATAAGGAGAAGTGATCAATCCATCCCCAAGGTTAGATAATTACTTATTCATTTAGTTTGAGTTGAGTTTTAGCCCTACCTTTTTAAATTTAGAATGATTTAATTCTTCATTCATTGAGTTCTATATAATTATACGTGGAGATTATCATTGTTCTTACATTATTGATTATTGGAGTTATTATCCATAGTTACATCCACGTGAACCCTAGTTGAGTTGATCATTGTTTGATTAATATAGATCTACTTTGAGTTAATGATGATAGTTTCATGCGTTAAACAAAGTTTGATTTTAAAATTGATTCTATGCATGCTTTCTTGAGTTTAAATGAGCCTGAACATTGAATTTAAATGAAGTTTTGAGAAAAGAGTTTTGACAATATATGAGTAACTTTGAAATATATTTTTATAAAGGAGCATGATGAGATTAGATGAGATGAGATGAGTTTTTCAGTTAAATTCTAATGAGACAAAATGAGATGATTCTTTAAGTAAATTACTCGCATGAGGCATATGAGCATAGTAAATTAATTTTGAAATTAGTATTGAGCATTGATTTGCAAAAAAGTACAGAAAACTCAAATCTCATAAACTACTTTAGCCATAGTAGGATAGGATCATGCATTTTGTTCGGAAAACTCATTCTTTCCAAAAGAGAACTTTTATTTTGTATTCATTAAGGTGGTCAGCGCAACCCTAGCAAGGTATGGAGTAGTTGTGGCAATGGAAGTACACTCATGACCCAAGATAGGACTTAGATATGACACAGAGATTAGGATCCTCAATGGAACCCCAACGAAGCCTCTCAGCATATCAAGCATGCATACGGTAAAGCAATAAGGCAAACATAATGCGAAAATTCATAAGAAATCCAAGGAAAACGTAGTATAGCCAAATGAAATAAGAAAACATAGACTCCATGTAATTCAAACATGCCTCTACGAGATCCAACATAAGCGGGCGCTATGGACTTGTTCCTAGCTCACTCGCATTAAGAAAATAAAAATAAAGAAACAATCTTAACAATGAAAAGAACTAGAGACATCAAGAAGCCATGAAAGGATTGCCATCAAGTCATAAGGACTCACCAATCAATCAACCTCTAAAGCAATTACCAACTAGCCACGGGAATAAGATGGAGTGTTTGACCTCAGATTGTGACATATGTAAGCAAGGAAGTATGCATTAGTATGTTTGAATGTACTAAGCGTGTAGGCAATGCAAAGAACTAAAAAGCATGTTGTGCAATGATCAATTTTAATAGCACCACAAAAACGATATTGAAAACATAAGTAGACATGAGAGGGCCAAAGCACAAGTAAATTATCAGAGTATCATGTAGAAATAAGGGCTATGAATAGTCTTGTGATCATATATATGTGGGATACAATAATAACTTACAATCAGAGCATGCGAGCTATAACATAGAATTTCAATATCTATTCGAACATCAAAGAAAATAAAGTCTACTTGCTAAGTTAGATCTCTAACCCACTAAGCGAGTGTCATAATAATTGTATGACATATATAGATCCACTAGATAGGGAAAAATCTTATAAAGCCACGTCATTATGGGACTAGAGATTGCTACTAGGAATCCTTTTGGTCAAGTCCCCATATCAAAATTCTCTCAGTGCTAAACTCAAAATCTTACAGAATACATGTCATAAAAGTTATACTTATCATGAATCCATAATATTTTAAAAAATCATAGTTCATAGTTGATAAGCTTGTCATGTGGGAAAAGTAAATCGTACTACTAATCCAATTTATAAACTTGTTCGTAAAGTAGAACATTTTCATATGGTTCATGTAATGTGGGTGTAGACATTCTATCATTATGATTCCTACCTCTATAAGAGTGTCACTAGGGTATTAGGTCATCTTTCTTTATAAACTTGCTTGAACTTTTGAAATTCAATAATTATGACTTGTAAGTAAAAACTAGGGCAAAGTATGGATTCATATTAAAATGAACTTGAAATCATGAAATTAAATTGAAAATATGCATGATCACATAAAAATAACATCAATTACATCCATATTGAAAGAACCCACAATCAATCTCATGAACCCTAGATAGCTTAGAGTAAAATTCACTTGAAAATCACAGAAATCATGTAACTTAAAGCATTCCATGCATGATTGAGTAAATAATCATTATATAATCATAATTCATACAACGGGAATTGAGATCATAAAAATTCATAAAATACATACTTATAATTTGATAAGAAAGACATTAATTCTTTGGTCTTCATGGGTGAAAAGGGCCTATAAAAAAATACCCACATACCTTAGATGAAACACTCAAAGAAAATTGAATTTGAATGGTGGGCCTTGACTTCTTCAATGAAGCTTAAGTAGGACAAGACTTGGCAGTAATTTGAGTGCTTAGGAGTTTTGCATGAGAATCATATGAAATTAGGAGGGTTGGGGTAGTTGTGAGGTAGTTATAGGACCAAATTGATGTAGTTTAGGGGTTGAAAGTGTGAAAAATACCAAAAATACCAACAACAACATACCCAGTATAATCCCACAAGTGGGGTCTGGGGAGGGTCGATTGTACGCAGACCTTACCGCTACCT
>JAABOM020000049.1:4873467-4896470 GCA_011800125.2 Solanum clarkiae
CTATTAAAATTATTCCTAGTTGGGCTACTTTATTTTCTTTCTATAGTAAGATTTACCTTCTAAGGGTCTTTCAAGGTTTTTGCTACTACTTTAATCTAACCTAAGGAGTCTTGGACATCCAAGTACCCCATCCTATATATAAGAGTCCTTTTTCCTTCATTAAGGACAATCAAATTGATATTAATAATATTTGAGGGAGTTCTTTTGAACCTTTGTGACTTGTTCTTTGAAAATTTAGCTTTAAACCTTTACTTGTTTCACAGTTTAAGTGATAAGGTAATTTACTCTTGTGATATCTTTGATTCCATTTTGGTATTCTTTAGAAGGTGATTAGTTTCATGTACTAATTATTGTCTTAAGTTACTCATAAGATAGTCAAATCTGTATCTACTGTTTTGATTCATTTTCTCAAGTAAAGACATTAGATTTCATTCAAATATTTATATATTGTTACATGGATCTTTTCCAAACTTTAGCAAAAATTTCTTTGAAGTTATTGGATCATTCATTTGCATTTCTCATATCTTATTTCTCGTTTTCAGATTTATTTGGTTTGCTTCTGCAATTTAATATTTCAACTCTGAATTTGGGATCTTCCTAACCCCGATCCTATCAAGTGGTATTAGGGCAATTCAATCTAGATTCCATTCTTGGTAAATCCTGAGATTTCTTAAATATCAAGAGCAAAATAGAAAAAAAGAAAAAATGATATCTTTCTCTTGAATAAAAGTGGTTACTTGCTTTTCAGGAAATCTGAGTACTTCCTCTCTAAGAAATCTGATCACTTTCTCTCTAGGAAATCTAATTACTTTCTCTATAGGTTTTGCATTACTTTGTTCTAAATAAAAATAGAAACAAGAAGAGGGGATTCTTAATATTTAAGGATAAGATAAAGTTTTTCTTCTTGTTCTTATAATTCTAAATAAGTTCCTTCTTATTCGTGTTTTATTTCAACTAATCCTACTTGTTCTAGGACTAGTTTTTTAATTTTCTTTTGTGTCCCAAAAATCTATACTTTATTACCAAGAACTTAATACTCATTTTGGTTTAATTATAAATCTATGAAGTATTTTTGTTCAAAGGTTATTTTGAGGGGGAAAAAAGGCAAGTTTGGATGAGCTTAATCTATAGTACCTTAAACATGTGAACTCCCAAAATTAAAAGTTAAATTACCTAGATATCCTTAACATACAAGAAAATTCTAACTAAAAATTTCATACACTTTCAAACACCTTCAGGTGCTTAAAAATCTTGCATGATGAGTTGCCACTCCTAATCTCCTTTGATAGCCTATACTCTCTTTCACAACCAACACCTCTTTTGGTGCCTTCTTACTCAACCTGTTGGCCCCAGCTTTATTTAACAATCATCGAAAATGTTCTTACCCATCATACACCTACCGTCTGCACCTTATACACAGGTATACACTTTAACAAAGTACTTTTATATACGTAAATAATTCACCGTGTCTGATATTTACAATCTGCCTTATGTTATTGATAGATTGTTTCCCTACTTAACGCCTAGTTAGATATCATCTTAATTCATAAACTTCCACCTTATTTTCCATCCGTAATCCATTGTCAACGCTGCATATAATCATCAACTGAGACGTTATGCTTCCTCCTCTGTTTGCCCTCATCAAACACTTGAACACCTAAACAGACTAATAGTTTTATGACATAGTACAACTAATGCTTGCAGTTACAAACTTGCTACAACCAATGCTTGTAGTTACTAACTGGAATACACTACCGCATATTCCCCATCATATTCCTACTTTGTTTCTTAATATCAAACATTTTTGACCTACGTTTTGTCATATGCTTAGGATAAATTCCTCCAACTTCTTACTTCTTACGCTGCTGCTTTTTTTCCATCTCATCTATTGAAACTTAATTAGTAGTTAGTTGTAACTACTTAGTTAGTTGTTTAATTAGTTGTTTTAATTAGTTGATTTAGTTGAATTAGTTAGTGGCAAGGATTCCATATGGTGAGGTACATAGAGGTTAATATAGGGATAAGTGTATATACATGTGAATAGGCATAGTAAAACTGTATAATGTACATTTTTCAATATACTGATACTTTCCCAAAATCATCTTAGTCCTTACTGTTGATCTCTCTCATTCTCTCTTCTCCATTGCTGCTGCCAGGTCGAATATGGTATCAGAGCAGTCGATCTCGAGTGATTTGGACTGCTAGACTCAGCTCACGAAGGTCGCCATTGACAGCTTCTGAAGTTCGAGAAGTTTGAGCTCAAATCGATTAGTCTAAAGGTTCGAGGAATTCGAATCACTAATCTTAGCTCACACAGATCATTGTTAGCAGAACTTGAAGAAGATGGAAGCGACATCAAACTCGAGTGCACATGCAACCAGAGTTTCAGCCAAAACCCTAGAACAAATCTAAAAAAATCACAACCATCCTCTATACCTCCATCCATGGGACACTCTAGGGAGCGTCTTGACTTCAGTTCAACTCACAGGAACTAAAAATTACTCTCTCTGGAGTAGATCAATGATGATCATACTTCACACAAAGAGTAAATTAGGGTTTGTTCTTGGCACATGTAAGAAATTCAATTACTGACCTGAGTTGGAAGAGCAGTGGGAGAAGTGTAATGCCTTTGTGCTGGCGTGGATCATGAATACAGTATCCAAGGAGTTATTGAGCGAGATTGTATACGCCTCAAATGCAGCAACGGTTTGGGATGATCTAAGAGAGCGGTTTAATAAAGTTGATGGATCTAGCAGTTATCAACTTCATCAAGAGATTTGCACAATGAGTCAAGGTATTATGACAGTTTCTGGTTATTTCACTAAGATGAGACTCTTATGGGATGAGTTTGATGCTTTGTTCCCTCCACCTGCCTGTAACTGTGATAAGTCTAGGAGCTACATTGATCACATTCAGTACTTATGCTTGTTTGCCTTCTTAATGGGATTGAATAATGTATATGGTCATGCTCGTAGTCAAATACATATGATTAATCCATTACTCAATGTGAGTAAAGCATATGCTACGATAATTGCTTATCAAAGCCAACGCGTGACTGCTAGATCCAAAGTGAGTAGAGATGTGAATGAATCTATGGCTCTATTTGCTGGAAAAGGAACATAGGGAACTTATTATTCAAGGGGAAATAATAATTCTGGTTAGTTCAACAACAACAGGCAGAGGAGGAATTGGAATGTAATCTGTGATCACCGTAAGATGTCTGGACACACTAAGGATATATGTTACAAGCTTGTTGGATATCCAAATGATTGGAAGTTTAAGAAAAAACTAAGGTCAGCATCAGTACAAAATAATAGACCACAGAGGAATCATGATGCAGCAAATTTTGTGGCTGCGCACAGAGATGAAGTGGAGTTGGGGGATGACTTTGCTCCTATGAAGAAGGGAAAGGACATTGACACCAGTCCAACTATGCCTACTTTCACTCCAAGACACTATAGCAGAATTCTACACATACTGGAAAAGGGGGAAGCAAGTGCAAATTCAGACAAGGAATTGAACAACAACAGGGCAAATATGGCAGGTATAACGATAATGTCTAATGCCTTATATGTAAATAATAGTAATACACAGATTAAGGCTAAGAAATATGAGGGAAGTTGGATAGTTGATTCAGGTGCTACATGTCACATGACATATAAGGTAGATAGGTTGTGTCATATATCTGGTTGTGCACATAAAATGGTTCACTTACCCAATGGTGATACTGCACAAGTCTCACACATTGGTTGCTGTAAGACAGTTGATGGGCATATGTTGAAAGATGTGTTGGTGGTTCCTACATTCACGTACAATCTACTTTCAGTGTCTAAATTAATAAGGCAATTAAATTGCTCAGTTAATTTTTTCCCTGAGTTTTTTGTGCTTCAGGACCTCTTCAATGGAAAGGTGAAGGGGATTGGTAGAGAGATTGATGGGCTATACTACTTCCCTGCTGGGATGCAATGTGAGGAAAGTTTGAAGACTCAGGTGCTGATGACACAAGATTCTGGTGCAGAGAAGATCAATTAGTTGCTGTGGCACAATGGATTAGGCAATCCTTCTATAAAAGTGTTGCAACATTTGTTCCTTGATAAGAACTTCAGTGACAGTACTGAATGTAATAAATGTGCTGTTTGTCCACTTGCAAAACAGACCAGGTTGCCTTTTTAATTGAGTGTTTCTAAGACATGTGCTGTTTTTGATTTGATACATATGGATGTTTGAGGACCTTATAGAGTTGTTACTCATAATGGCTTTAGATTCTTTCTAACCATTGTTGATGATTATTTAAGGATGTGCTGGGTATATCTGATGAAATTGAAGAGTGATGTCCTCTCAGTGTTGAAGTCCTTTTTGACACTAGTACGGACTCAATTCAGTAGACAGGTTAAGAAGATTAGAACTGATAATGGAACTGAATTCTTTAACAATGAGTGTTATGATCTATTGAAGTCTCTTGGCATCATCCATGAGAGTAGTTGTCCATACACTCCACAGCAAAATAGAGTGGTCGAGAGAAAACACAGGCATATACTTGAAGTGGCTAGAGCACTTAGGTTTCAGGGCAGCATCTCTATCAGATTTTGGGGCGAACATGTGTTATCTGTTGTGTATCTAATAAACAGGCTTCCCACTTCAATTTTGTAAGGGAAGTCTCCATATGAGCAATTCCATGGACACAGGGCCAGCATTAGACACTTGAGAACCATAGGTTGTTTATGTTTTGCAGCGAAGGTGATCAAACAAGACAAATTCTCTCCAAAAGCTGAAGCTTGTGTGCTATTGGGGTATTCCTCAACTCAAAAAGGATATATCTTATACAGTTTGTCTCAGAGGAGGATTACTATCAGCAGAGATGTTGTCTTCAAGGAAAGTGTGTTTCCTTTTAGGAAGATGCCAAGCAAACAACAACAACTCTTTCCCACTGCACCAATTCCAGCATCTGATGATCTGCCTATATATTCAGAGAATGAGGAATCACTTGTGACCAATGATGCAAATGACCTATATTTTGACAGTGATCAGCCAGGAACAGAAGCTGCATATGATGAGCAGACTGCTGCTCAGCTTGATAACACTACCAGCAATGCCCTACTACTAGGAGGACCTGAAGAAACAATTTGCAGAAGATCCACCAAAGCTCATTATCCTCCCATTTGGATGAAGGATTATGTGACTCCAACAACTACAACTCACTCTCAAAGCCACTATGTGTCCTATGAAAACATATCACCAAGGTACCAAGCCTATTTGTCCTATTTCTCTGCAGAGGTTGAGCCAAGGACATTTCAGGAAGCTGTCAAGGATTCTAGATGGATACTTGCTATACAACAGGAGGTGCAAGCCTTGGAAGAAAATAAGACCTGGGAGCTAGTTGAGTTACCTGCAGGAAAAAATGTTGTTGGCTGTAAATAGGTATATAAGATCAAATGTAGAGTTGATGGCCAGATTGACAAATTCAAGCCCAGATTAGTAGCCAAGGGCTATAGCCAAGCTGAAGGGATTGATTACCAGGAGACATTCTCTCTAGTAGTGAAGATGACTACAGTTAGGTCAATCATAGCCCTTGCTGCTGCTCAACACTGGACCATCTTCCGAATGGATGTGTTCAATGCTTTCTTACAGGGGGATCTACTTGAGAAGGTGTACGTGGAGCTACCTAAGGGGTTCTACACTACTGAAAAGGACAGAAACCTTATCTGCAAGCTGGTAAAGTCCTTATATGGATTGAATCAAGCTTCTAGACAATGGAATGCCAAGTTGACTGAAGCCTTGATCAGCTCAGGCTACTCACAAAGCCATCTAGACTATTCTTTGTTCACAAGAAGGAAAGGCACTGGACTGGTTGTTGTCTTGGTTTATGTTGATGATCTTTTGCTCACAGGGAATGATGCAGAGCTGCTGGAGGAGACAAAACAAGTGCTGCACAGTCATTTCAAGATCAAAGACTTGGGTGAACTCAAATATTTCTTGGGAAGTTTATGAGGTCCAGCAGAGGTATTGTGATGAACCAGAGGAAATATGCCCTTGAATTGATAGCTGAGGCAGGTTTAGGGAATGCAAAACCTTACATGACACCTCTAGAGTACAATCAGAAGCTCACCAGTGCAGAATTTGATCCTGAAGCCCTGCATGATGACATCTCACAGTATCAAAGGTTAGTTGGAAAACTTCTTTACCTCACTATTACAGGGCCAGACATAGCCTTTGCTGTCTAGTTGTTGAGTTAATTCATGCAAAAGCCTAAGGCATCACATTGGAAAGCTGCCATGAGTGTGCTTAGGTACATCAAACTGGAACCTGGGAAGGGGTTGTTTATGAGTTCAAGTCAGCAGCAGCCACAACTGAGGGGGTATTGTGATGCAGATTGGGCAGCTTGTCCAACCACAAGAAGATCAGTTACTAGTTTCATCTTGAAATTTGGTGGTTCTCCAATTTCATGGAAATCAAAGAAGCAACACACTGTCTCTCGAAGCTCCACAGAGGCAGAGTATAGAAGCCTTGCAGCCTTACCTGCTGAAATTGTATGGGTTACCAGCTTGTTTAAGGAGCTGGGTCTGAATTTGACAGGTCCAGCAGTCATCCATTGTGACAGCAAATCAGCCTTGCAGATTGCTTCTAATCCGGTGTTTCACGAACGTACAAAACACATCGAGATAGATTGCTACTTCATTCGAGAGAAGATTCAGAAAGGTATCATCAAAACCACCTATATCAACACTAAAGCCCAGGAGGCTGATCTACTTACAAAGGCATTGGGAAGGTCACAACATGAGCTTTTACTTAGCAAGCTTGGAGTATTGAATCTCTTGAATACATCCAGCTTGAGGGGGAGTAATGAGACTTAATTAGTAGTTAGTTGTAACTACTTAGTTAGTTGTTTAATTAGCTATTTTAATTAGTTGATTTAGTTGAATTAGTTAGTGGCAAGGATTCCATGTGGTGAGGTACATAGAGGTTAATATAAGGATAAGTGTATATACATATAAATAGGCACAGTAAAACTGTATAAAGTACATTTTTCAATATACTGATACTTTCCCAAAATCATCTCATTCCCTACTGTTGATCTCTCTCATTCTCTCTTCTCCATTGCTGCTGCCAGGTCAAATATTATCCCTATTTTGTTTCTCACCATACGCAATTAAACAAACTATTATTTTGTAGACAACGTTCAACCAATGACTTGCACATATATTTTGTCACAACCTTAAGATAAATTTCTCCGATGTTTTACGCTTCTGCTATTTTCTCCATCTGCTCCCTACTCTGTTTCTTGCCATCAATCAGTTATTTTTTAAAACTAATAAAAGGCCACTTGAACACGATTAGACAGACTATTAGTTTCACAACGTATCAGCCAATGTCTTTTTCATTTACCATCTTTCCATATGTTAACGAACCTCCCATCACTAAAAACTAGACCTTGTGGTACTGAGAGGCTAAAAGTAGTTCATAATTTTCCGCCTAATATAGCTAGCGTTTTCGCTATAATTTATTAAGGATAGATGCATCATCTTGAATTTTCAACTTTATTGATGTAAAAGTCTTCCTCTCAGGAGGCTAATTCCTACTATGCATATGGAGGTTCTAAATTCCTGTAGCATTTTTCTTAACAAAATGGTGATCAATTGCCACATAACGAAAAAAGTTGTTTCATTCATCATCACTTTGGTGACATTACTTTATAGTACTTCTTTATTTCCATTGCATATTCTCACTTAATATTGGTCGAGTATATATCTCTATATTGCTTGTAGTTATCCCTTAGCCACATCACTTTTCATTTGAACTTCATCATCGATTTCGTTTAGCTTCCGTGCAATTTACAAGTCATGGTGATGAGAAATGGAACCTCCTCCTCTCTCCCTCCATTCCACAATCTATACATATAAACAACAAGTTGAAAATCAAATGGTATTATGACTTAATGTCCAGATCTATTCCATTAACTACACTATTAAGTGTAATCATGGTTTTTTAAACTGGATGTCTGGTTCACATTTTCTAAATGCATTTCTAATATCATATTTTCGTAATCCACCAGAATTCCTCTGATGAATAAAATTTATATAAATCTACATAGATCTGATTCTGCCAGGAACATATTTATGCAAACTTTACAAATTTAATGATTTTATTGCTTATCGCAATTAATTTTGAATTTCTATCTTGACATAGCCATTAAACTATCCTAGGTACCCATGATTTGAATGCTCATGTACATCTCGTGAATACGGATTCAAGATCTAGAGAAATTGCAAGAACTAAAAATTAAAATTTGTGCAGGAGCTTTGCTACATCTGTCATGCAAAGAATGAATATGAATATATTGGTTTATATGTAAATATGATGTTATCACCTGTAATTAAGCACAATGATAATTGTATACAAGATTTCACAAATCTATTTTAGTTGTATTATAGAGATGATTAAGGCCAGAGTAAAGCAATTGACACAGATCTATCTTGCTACTCTTTTTAACTTTTACTTAATCTTTTTTATATCTTGCCATAATTCTATATTTTTGCCACAACAAAATTTTTCATATGCAACGTCAAGATAATGATAAGGAATCAATACAATGGAGTAATAATATTGGAGAAACATTTTCGAAACATTCGAAATTAAAGAAAATCAACCCATTTGTGGTGCAAAGTTCCAGAAGTTCTTTAGACAACTTCAAAATAATGACAAATAATCAAAATAGTGAAATACTTTTTAAACTTATCAATAACAGTTCCATTTAATGCACACTAACATAAAATATTCGTGTAAAAGTATTTTAAAAAGGAGATATTGGGTGGGATTAAAGGCTTTCCAGTTAGCAATATCCCTCTTGGAAGAAATTCAAAGAGTTCCCTTTTAGGCCGACGAAAAATAAAATAATTAAAAACCGTAAGAAAATTTGAATTAACTTGAAAAAAGATTTACTTTTTCAGTAAAAGCGTAAATATTATTGAGCCAAAAAATACACTATCGAGATAAAGACTCGTGATATGACCCTTCACCCTTCACTTAACGATATTTCTTACTAGACAAGTCATCCTATTAAATTTCAAATGAACTCATCTCGAGTTCGAACTACCACATATCAACCAAAAGAAAATAAACATCCTCCATCTGTAGGGGAGGACTCACCAATGTCTAGAATAGAGTGCTCTGAACCTCAACCACTACCTATGAGCTGGTAGTGATACAAAGAAGAGATGTCATTGCCACATCTATCCAGTACCTTGCTGGGGTAAAGGACGAGTCTGTCAGTGGATCCAAAAGTCTGTCAAGTCCTCTTTTTTTGGGACAAGAAAACATCTACTTTCGCAGTCCAATCCTCTCCTACGCTGGCCACATTGTTAATGAGTATGAGTGGGAGTCATTGCTAATACTCCTCCCAGGACTCAATATGCTCATAAGTCTATCAGTCCATCAAGAACTCTCATCCCCCAACCTCTATGGGCAAGACTATCTTTCCAAATTCTGGGGAAACATACTCATTTAGCTCTATCATTATTAATTTCAGCTATCACAGTCATCAACAGACTCACCTCCGAACTCAAACTCAGTCACACATTACACTCAGACAATCAAGGCTGTAAACATCCCCTTAAGTTCAGTATTTAAGTCTTTACAGAGAGAATTTGTAAGGGTTAGATCACAGTCACATAATAATATATATGTACAATAAACTTTAAGCATGATGAGCATCAATTTTAAGATATGAAGTATAATTTGAAGTATATATTTAAGAAGTAAAGATAACATTCAAGAATTAAAGATAATATTCAAGAAACTTTCAAGAAAATCACAAATCAAGGCTGTATGTATTAATCTTATATCCTAACTTTAAATTGGCACATGAAAGAACAATTCCATGCTTTTGGGTAGCCTTTACATACTTAGGAATGGAGATTCTTTAAAGAATTGGAAGGTCTCTTGAAAAACCCTTATGTTATCTCCTCTTCTTCTCTCAGGCTTACATAAAAATACTTAGAAATATTTATGGGTTTGAATGAAAATACGCTTTAAAATTGTTTTGGGGATATTAAAATGTATTAGGAAAGATGAAATTGCCCTTCTTAAATTAAAAGAAACAAAAATAATTTTCTGAACACAGGTGCGCGTCGCGGAGGGGCGCGCACTAGTGTTTTTCGCAAATTTTTCGTAAGTTCAATTCCCATCGAAAAAAGCAAGAAAATGTAAATGTTGCTTTGTTCCCTTGGCGTATCGCGGAGGGAACACGGAGAACACACTGTTTTTGTCCAAAATTGGGCATTTTGAAAATCGACCTGACTTGTTTTAAGTCGGGTCTAGACCATTTTCTAGCTTGATTTTCTGCGCTGATTGCAAATCTAGTCTCGGATTTTCCATCAGATCTTGAAAAGATGCATTGTGTGCAAGATGCATTTTAGAGGCATTTTTGTAATTTTATGGGGTGTTACACCCTGGTTGCCGACCAAACACCATGGTGAGATTCGACCTTCACCTTCAGAAGAGGGCTGGAAGAACCTAACTTACCATCCTGTATGAAAATTCCTAATTAGAGTTATGTTTTCTAAGGTAATTGAGTCATCGAATCATAGGGAAGACAATTCCCGAGTTGTCCCTAAATTTGAGTCTCTTCCCGCATAGTTAGCATAGTGTTTATTTTTATTTTTATTTTTGTTCTTGAATCACAACCCCCTCCCCCCCAAATTTAGAGATTTTAGTGATTTGTGCTTGAAATAATTGGTAGTGGATCTCTATAGTCATGCACCGTATTTCTTGTGGATTCGACCCTAACCTCTGGTTAGGTTAATTGCTGACAATGACCGCTTTATTATTGGAACGTGAACACCATAAAAAATTATGGAGCCATTGCCGGGGAATACGATTAGATTGTTGATTAGATTTCACTATTAGTTAGTTCAAGTATTAATTTCTAGATTATCTTATATTTTACTCTTAATTTTGTTTTTCTTGTTTGATTTTGTTTGCAGGGTGTACTAGGTTGTATTCCCAACACAAGGAGCCAAGGCAATCCCTTAGCTTCGATCAATTTAGAGATCCATCGACTCTTTAGGAGAATGGATCAGATGAATGAGGACATCGCACTGGAGGAAGAAATGAATATGAATGATGAGCATGTGGAAAGAGAGGAGAATCCATCACCAAGGGACAATAGGCCACAGCTTAGGGACTTCAACGAAAATGCTTATAGATGGAATCAATATCGCTTGACCTTATGGCCATGGACATTACCAGTGCTATAGTATTGCCTCCATTATCGGCAGACGCTAAGTTCATGATATCGAGTGGATTACTCCAAATGCTCCAAAACCGTGGTTTGTTCACAGGGCTACCTTCAAAGGATCCTCACCATCACCTCCATAATGTCATATTCATTTGTAAAAGTGTCAAGGGGACACAAAATCTTTCTCTTAATGCAGTTGGTTTACGGGTGTTCCTATTGTCACTAACTGGTGAACCAAATAAACAATTTTGAGCAATTACCTGGTGACTTTATTAGTACCACATGGGAGAGATTCACCAAATGCTTGAGGATGGTCCCTGATAATAAGATTGTTGATGATGCCTTGGTCGAGATTTTCTATTGGGCTCTTGGCGAGAATAGTCAGGCTTGTGCCGACACGATCATAGAAGGCATGTTTCTTGATGAACCTTTTGTATTGATAGCTACAAGGATGGAGCAAGTGGTTAAAACAAATAGAGCATGGGGTTAGAGAGAGTGTGGTGCAATGAAGAACTCTTGTGTGGTAACCACCAACGACAAGCAAGCAAAAGTTAACAAGGAGATCATGGAACAACTTGCTCAACTTCGCACGAGTATGGAGTTGGGCTTAAATCATAACCAAGCGAGTGTTCAAGTGGTAAACCACCAACCTCCAAAGGTTTCTTCGTATGAAGATTCATTCTTTGATAAAGATGCTTGCTTCTTGGGTAACTAAGTGGCGGGTTTCCGGAACAACCCCCACAGATCCAATTCGGACTATTGGAGGCAAGTTCCAGGAATCAAGGTTGGAACTACAACTGTAAGGATGCATATAGAGATAGCCGAGGTGGTTACTATGAAAGGGAGAGAGTGCCAGATGCCGAATAGGGTAAAAGGGACGACTATAGGAATGGTCCTTATATACCGCCCCACAACTATGATGCCGGGTCAAGTAACTCTAGGATCAAAGAGATGTTTGAAAAATTGTTGAAGAGAGCCGATCACCAAGATAAGACCTTGAAGGGAATGAAATTGGACATTTCAAGCATAAATCAAAAGATAGAGTCTCACTCTGTGGCAATTAAGTAGGTGGAACAATAACTTGGGCAAGTTTCTTCACAATTGAACCAATGCCAAAGGGGCACCTTGCCAAGCAACATGGTTCAAAATCCTAAAAATGAGGCACATTGTATGGCACTCATGACTCGGAGTGGATGATGCTTATGAGAGGGCCATTGGTAGCAAAGTATTGATTGAGGAAGAAAGTTTAAAGAGTAATAGGATGCAAAGCATAGAGGTGGGAGAGCAAGAGAAAGTCAAGATGATCCTGTAACCACATCCTCCTTTCCATCAAAGACTTAAGAAGATGG
This sequence comes from Solanum clarkiae, assembly GCA_011800125.2. Taxonomy (NCBI): domain Eukaryota; kingdom Viridiplantae; phylum Streptophyta; class Magnoliopsida; order Solanales; family Solanaceae; genus Solanum; species Solanum clarkiae. Next base: position 4,886,050 of record JAABOM020000049.1, read on the forward strand.
CAAATACAAGCATTTCCTTTCAATGTTAAAATAATAGTCTATTAACATTCCCCTCTTACAAGCTTTGGAGAAAATGCATGGGTACGCCAAATACACGAAGAATTTGGTAACAAAGAAGCGCACTTTGAGCTAAGAGCTCTCACAAGAGCTCCAACAATGTAGTGCTATCACGACCAAAAGCTTTGTTTAAAAGTGAGAGGACCCCGGTGCATTTACCATTCCTTCCAACATTGGGTGATGTTGAATTCGCAAGAGCATTGTGCGACTTAGGAGTGAGTATTAGTCTAATGCCTCTTTCCATCTTCAAAAAGTTTGGTCTTGGTACTCCTACTCCGACGAGAATGCAGTTGCTCATGGCGGATCGTACTATTAAAAAGCTGAAAGGAATACTTCTTGATGTGCTTGTAAAGGTTGATAAATTTATCTTTCTGCAGACATTATGATCCTTGATTGTGAGGTTGATTTCGACATGTCCATTAAATTGGAAAGACCATTTCTGATAATCAGGAGAGCCTTGGTGGATATGGATTCATGACAGCTTTGATTCAAGGTCAATGATACAGAGGCCGTGTTTGACATTCGCCAATCAATGAAACACCCAGATGAGTTGGAGAGTGAAGTTTAGGCTCTTGAAGATTTTTGATGATGGATAATGACAAAGTCGAGCCACGACGTTAAACAAGACACTTCGTGGGAGGCAACCCAAGTACCTTTTATGACTTTGGATTGCTTTAAGTTTATGTCATTAGTTTGAACTTCTAGGTAGTGGTTTGATGTTTGTTTTGACATTTTAAGAATTAGATTAGTTGTATTATTCTATATATTGGTGTACTTTGAAGTGTGATTTGAAGGAACTGACCAAAAGCTAAAGATTTGAAGAAAATCGCATTTGGACAGCCTCTACGACTCGTAGTCATGCCTTGTAGAGGGAAATAGTAAGGAATTAAAGTTGGCACACACACTAAGAGCCAACCTTACGATCCGTAGGGTCATATATGAGTCGTAGTAGACCCTACAACTCGTAGTGATGCCTCGTAGAGGGAAATAGTAAGGAATTAAAGTTGGCACGCACACCAAGAGCCAACCTCACGATTCCTAGGGTCATCCACGAGTCGTAAGTGGGGTTCGTAGTGCCCAGGTATGGAGTCTGAATTCTATCTAAGTGTTGGGTCTACTACGAGATTCGAACATATGAGTCATAGGGCATAGTCGGAATTTTGGAGACTCGATTTGCAAAATTCGAAAAGTTGACCCGGTGGAGTATTAATGGGTCAAAATTCATTTGACCTTAAAAATTCTCTATTTTTATATAGTTACTTCCCCCTTAAGTTTTCCCATAACCCTATTCAACTAATCTGATCAAATTTTTCGTCAACCCACATTACTTTCCGATGAGATTTTCTGGCACCAACTTTCTAGGGTTTTCGACCTCCTTTTTGGTTTCTCGCTGCATTTTCTCATTATCCACTCTCGCAAGTGGTAAGTTTCCTTGTTTGATTTTGGCACACTCATGTGATAATTGTTATTTATTGTTATGAAATTGTGTGTTGTAGTGAGGATTTTTAGTATACCCCTGAGGAAATGAATTTGCAAAATTGAGAAATTAGAATGTGGTCGATTTAAATTCCTTAGTATTGTTTTGAAAGGTCAAATTATTTTTGTTAGATGAGTGTATGATGATATATTTATTATATGAGGGTAATGCATGATTGTGGTTGATAAATTTTTGAAAAGATACACGTTTGAAATTTAGGGTTGTTGGTGTGCGTTTAAACGTGATGCCCTTGTTTGTACTTCTCTTTGAACTATTTTTAAGTCTCCATGAGTTGAATTGTTGTTAGTATGTATGAGTTTAGAGATTGTTATCATTGGGTAAACTTAGGATGAAGTTTGGGGGATGGTTTTATCTTTGTGGGTAACTCTTGTTTGGGGTTGACATGCTTGGATGTTGGGATCTTTGTGTGTTTGAGTTGCTACGATAATGTTTGATTCGATGCTAGTTGATTGTTATTTTGAATGATCCGTGGTTCTTGTGGGAAGGTCATAGGCACCACAAGTGCCTTTTGTTTTCTGCTATGAGGACCTATTACGAGTCGTAGGTCATCCTACGAGTCGTAGTAGCCCCTCGTAGAAGGCAACAATCACCTTTGATGGCTTAACTCTTACCATACGAGACCCACCTATGATTCGTAGCACTTTCTACAACTCATAGTGGGGGTCTTGTGGACTTGACTTGTGTCTCTAAAATGTTTTAGGAAATTGGTACAAGCCTAGACTATGACTTATAGGTCACCCTATGAGTCGTACCTGTGCCTCGTACCTATTTCCAGAATTGATCCTTCTATGATACTTTGGACCTACGAGGCCACAGTATGACTCATAGGTCAACCTACGATTCGTACCTATGCCTCGTATCTGAATACCTGTATTTGATTCAGTGGCTTGGGTCTTTCTTTTATTGTTTCTTTTGTCTTCCTTGTTATTTGCTTAGTTAATTCTTGTTTTAACAAATACTATGGTACTCACTTTGCAGTTTGGGTGGTTAATTTTCAGGTGTATTGCCTACAAAAGACAAACAAGCCATATAAGCCTTTAGGAGGAAGTTAGTGGGTGAATCCTCTGAAACAAAACAATCTGAGGGATCTGTGGAAGTCCATAGAGTCAGGATAGACCCTGAGGCAAATGTGCCTCAAACTCGAGCCCACACTGCACAAGTGCTAGTAGAGGTTGATAGTCCCTCCTAGTCTGAGGAGGAGGGCAATGGTGATGGGTCTTAGAGTAGCTCCCCACAGATGAATCCCACGTACACTGAGTCAGATTCAAAGGAGGGGTCACATTCTTAGCAGGAGGAAATAGAGTCACAGTCCCCGAACAACCCAAGATGAGGGATTCTAAGAATGAGAGCTATCTATAATAAGGGTTGGAGCTAAAGGGGAAGGGAAAGCTTGTTCGATAGTTCCACGAGGAGTTGAATTAAATAACTCCAGGTTGGATAGGGTATCGAGTTTGGATGCAGAGATTGATAGACTCGAACTACGGTGGACTTCGTAGTGATTGGGCTGGTATGCACCTTATTTGGTCCAAGAATTCTATGCGGAGTATTATGCTACTCTTCTCCGAGGCCTGCCCAAGAACAAGAAGGCTATTGATCAGCCTAGACTACGAGAGGTTTTGGTCAGGGGTTGGAGAGTTGATATTTCTGAGGAGACTATTCGATGGGTTCAGTTCGAGCCCAACTACAGAGTGCCTAATTCCATCGCTGATTATGATAGTCAAATTGCAAAGATGAGGAAAGCGGTAAATGAGAAGGATGTTGGGGTCAAAACCGAGCTACTTCAATGGATAGCCAGACAGATTACGAGGAGGATTTTGAGCCTACGTGGGCCATAAACCACACTGATCAGATTGTTAAAGACCACCTCTCCTTTTGGGCTAAGTTTTAGTGGTCTATCCGTTGGCTTATCAGGACGAGCTTTATGGATAATGTGATTACCTTGGAGCGGGCTGTACTATTAGCTAACATCCTAGCTAGCCAGATTGATTGGGCCCGGATTATGGCTGAGCAAATACATGAGTTTGCTATTAGGACAAACAGTTCACTGCCGTTCCCTATTTTGATTCACCATTTGTGCAGTGAGGCATGTGTTCATGTCGTCCCCCACTGTGATTCATATGTAGAGGCCATGTGCACTGTGGAACCCAAACTGATCAAGGCTGATGAAAACCTAGTGGTCCTACCAAGAGCAGCCTCTCCTCCATTACCAGATACATTCCCTGTAGAGCCTTAGGCTCATAAGCCGGCTCTAGCTACTACCATTTCTACTCTAGCTACCGCAGACCCATCTCTAGCTGTTGAGATCGAGGCGATGCCATCCTCCAGCACACCTGCACCAGCACTGTCCACTATATAGGTTGATTCTCTTATGTCTTCTATTGCTTTTCAGGCATTGGTGTGCAGGGTAGCCAAAATGGAGTTCCAGTTGCAGAGTTTAGCTGGCCAGATCAGACTATGGGTCCGTCAGACAATCTAAAACTTAGAGGAGAGGGCCAAGGCATTCGATCGTGATATGATAGATTAGAGAGTTAGAGTAGTGGATGCCTGAGTAGTTACCTTTGAGGAAAGGGTCCAAAAGAGGATCGAGGATGCCCGGTCTGTTGACAGGAGCGTAGTGACAGAGGAATTGGCCATGTTCAAGGCTGATTTGTTGAAGATGTTAGAGGCCTCGATAGCAGTCTCGGAGGTGACACCGGCAGGTGATGATATATTTGATTGGTTTACTAACCGCCCGCATGTCCACGGGTATAGGATCCTCGAGACTGACAACCCAGCGGTGTGCCAGAAGAGGCCTAGGCTTGATGATGAGGTAGTAGCACTGGAGGAGCTAATATCAGATGAGGTGGTGCAGGATTCACTACTTATGGCGGCTATATAGAGTGACCGGGAGCAGTGAATTACACAGGGAGAGGGTAACTCACATGCAGCTGCAGCTGAGACCACAGAGGAAGAGACCGTGGCTCAGGACCTCGATGACCAGACAGATGTCGGTTCTTAAGAACCAAGTGTTTGATGTTTTGACCCCAACCCTTACTTTCTATTTATAGATACTTTGTTCCTTATTTCTGACAATATTTTCTTTTTGTTGATATTTTGGATACTTTTTGATATTTTGTTTTGAATATTGTTTTTAATTATGTTGGGATGTTTGGTTTTGAAATGTTGGTTTTTAGTGTACATATATATGTTTTGGACATTTGGTTTTAAGATGTGTCTTTACTTTGAGGAAAACGTATCTGCTTTTGGTGGGGTATGGGAAGTTATGGATTAGGGTGAAGTCTGAGTAACCCCAAGTCCATAACTTCCCTTATTTTTGATCCCAAGATTTTCTTGCGGTGTTTCATTTTTCTTGTGGATGTGCTTAATTTCTATTGAATTAGCATGTTTAGGTAGTATAGATAATTTGTAGATATATAGTAGTTATTATCTTTTGGCATGTACATAATCTTTAAATGCTTTTTGAATATTTTGAAAATTCGGTACCCTCAAATTTTTGAGATGGTTGGCTATTAGGGCAATCATGCATATGATTATCTGGCAATGCTTGTTCTAATAAAGAAAAGGCAAATTGATGCCTGAAGCATGACCTGTGAGTCTATATTTGATTCTGTGTGCGATTCCATGTGTCTTGTGGGCTTATTTTGCCACATTCATGTATTATGTATAGACTCAGAACTTGCCTTGTTACTTTAAGATTGGATTGGTGATGTGGTTGATTGGGAAAAGATCTTTGGTCATTGTTCTTTTAGTAAGCCTACTTTTGCCTAAATGACCTATGAAATGTGATAGTTGATCCATTGTTCCAATTATTTGAGCCTAGCATGTACCTATTCTTTTTTGACACCTAGCTAGCCTAGTCTTGTTTTATGAAATACCTTGATATTGACCCTGGTCTATCCTTGAACATGTGAATCTTGATTGAGGCTAAAAGCCTAAGTTGAGGGTGGCACCGAATAGTGACCCTGGTTTGGGAAATAGATACTGTGTGCTTCACCTCAAGCTAAAAGCCTAAGTTGAGGGTGGCCTTTATTTTGGTAAAATAATGAAAATGAGGTGGTTAGTTGGGAAAAGAAAGAAAGAAATGAAAAGTCTTGTGCCGGGTGAGAAAAACAAAAGAAAAGTTTCCTTGGGTTGAAGAGAATAGCAAATATGAGTTCAAAAATAAGGCATAGATGGAAAAGAGAAAGGAAGCACTCGGGAAAAGAGTGAAAAGGAAGAATAAGGGTGGATTAAGTGAAAATGGTAGAATTATGGAGGTAAAAGTGTTGATAAACATAGTTCAAGAATATCTTTTAATCACTACTTGCCTAAAGTGGCATACCAAAGCCCTATGAGCCTATGTTACAAGCCATTAAGTTCTAAAGTGATCCCAATCCACTTTGTCATCAATCTAGAAGTTGAATATAGATGCAAGCCTATGGTGTTAGTCATTTTGTATGGATTTCATTTATGAGAGTGAGAATGCTTGCACAGTCCCTGAATTTTAAATGCTTTTTAAGTGAGAAAGAGGGACTTCTTTTCTGTGAAGGCATTTGCACTGCATGATTGGAATGTGACTAATTCAGTGATTGTGGATTGTTGATACCGCTTTACTTGTCATAGTTGGATTGTCGGATACATCTTGGTGTTTTGGTCTGCTTAGTAGCTTCACAATCAGGTTTTGAAAATGAGAGTGAGGTACCTAAATGGGAGCTAAATGATGTATATGCCATTAAATTAGCTACTATGTGTTTCTCATTGTCTGCTTAGATTGAGCCATCGCTTGAGGACAAGCAACAGTTCTAAGTTGAGGGTGTTGATGTGCTGTCAAACTACAACACATTTGGTGCCTAAAACAAGGGATTTTGTGAGTTCTTAATGCGACTTTTATGGTTTTTATGTTTATGTTATTATTATAGAAAAGATAGGTTAGCATGATTTTAGGAGAAAATTGCAGATTTTGCTAAAGTGCAGGACATACGAGCCTTCCTACGAGTCATAGCCCGAGCTACGAACTGTAGGGTGATCTCGTAGCAAGAAACAGTGATCAAAAATAAAAAATCTGCTAAATGGAGGTCAGCCATATGAGGCCTCTCTACGAGTCATAGGTCTCACTACAACTCATATAGGTGGGTTCATAGCAAGAAACAGAGAGCTAAAAGTTTGGACCAAGAATTGAAGGCCTAGACCATGAGAGGAGCATACAAATCGTAGCCCAAACAATGAATCATACCAGTGGGTCGTAGCAGTCAAGTCCAAAATGCAAAATGACTATTATGAGACTTCGATTACAACTTGTAGGTCACCCTATGAGTCGTACCTATGCGACGTACCTGCTGCCACCTGTCCTTTTTATTTATTTTTGATGGTTAAATTGTAAATAGTATAAATACTTAATGATAGGGTTTTAGAATCAGATCCCACACATTGAATATCTTGTAGAACACTTTGAATATTCTCGCTTGAATATTCCAAGGTTTTTTTTTAGAGTTTAGTGTAGATTCTCATTTTTAATTTGAAGACTCACTTTTGGGGATTGCAAGACTCACATTGTACTCATTTTCTATTTATCAAAGCTTATGGTTTGCAACTTGTGGTGTTCTTATTCTTCATTGTTTTGGGTAAACTCTCAACTATGTCATTTATTTTCATCGTTGTTGATTTTTCCTTAGTCTTGAGTAGCTAAGCACCCACAGCTTGGGGTTGTTGGAACCATGAGTAGTTGACTTAAAATAACCTAAAGTTTGTGCATTTCTTTGATTGGGATTTTGCATGTATTATTTATTCCCTTCATTTTGATTGATGTTTGGTGGTGGCTAACACCAAACCCCGCCTACTATCACGATCCCAATGAAGGTAGTGACGAATAGGAAAAGGGGTAGATGACATGATTTGACCGATGTGTTCTCATCTAACCAACCAAACCTGACCAAGGGGAGATTGACTAGGACAATAGGTAATGGTTAATTGGCACACAATGGTTGCCGACCAAGTACCATGGTGAAATTCGACCTTCACCTTTACAAGAGGAATGGAAGAACCTAAGTTACTATCCTACATGCAAATTCGCAATTAGAGTTATGTTGTCTAGGGTAATTCAACGAATCATGGGGAACACAATTCGAGTTGCCCCTAAGTTTGAGTTTCTTCCTGCATAGTTAGCGTAGTGTTTATTGTTATTTTTATTTTTGTTCTTGAATCACACCTCCCTCCCCATTTTGAGATTTTAGTGATCAATGCTTGAAATGATTAGTAGTGGATCTCTATAGTCAAGCCTCGTATTCCCTGTGAATTCGACCCTAACCTCTAGTTAGGTTAATTGTTGAACACGACCGCTTTATTATTGGAGCGTGAATATCATCAGCAAGCAATGCACATAAGTTATCAAACCTGCACCTAATTTTAGATGACAAGGGCACATAATATAGAAAGAATTATACATCCAATGGAGAGTAGTATAACAATATGCAATGAAATCCATGATGCATGAAATGTAAAATTTTTTTATAAGAGGGGATGAGACCTCAACCAACATATCAGACCAAGCGAGGTATTATTTGGGAATCCTATTTCATAGAAGCGATCTTCCTTACAGGTCTCTCATTTCAGATAAGATTTTCACAATTTTTATCATATCATATCAATGTTGTAACCGTACGTTATGGGTCTCCTATTTTGGTGAGGGTTACCATATACATGTACCTATGTTGACACATATCCAAGGAAAGGGACAGGACCCTTGGGGATAGCCTTGGTGCCCCCAATCCATCGGTGCTAATTTGTCATCCCACAAGAATTCATATACATACATATGCTTTCAAAAGAGATGCAAGTCTTATCAAATCATTTCATGCATACTTGGGCTTAAAAGGCAAACATCATTCATAATAATTCATACTTGTTCTCAAATGCCAAATCACAATTCACATCATACTTTTCATACATTGGAATAACCCATTCATAATTTCCAAATGAGGTATAAACAATCAATATGCTCAAAGAACTAATATAATAGACATTTATGTGATCACGTTCTTTTCATAACCATATGAGTGAGCTTAACCCACCAATTCAATTTTAAAACTTATGCAAGCTTAACCCACTATTTCATTTTCATCAAAATCCAATGCTCATGAATGCATATGCTATGAATGACATGTGAATAGTAATGGGTAATATAGATTCAATATTAAATCAACAATATATGAGGAAATTCGTGTAAATCCATAAGTAAAATTCACTCACAATTTAGATTTTCCATGATTGATTCAAACTTTAAAGGGACAATTCATATCCAAATATTCATTATAATCATGTAATTCAAAATATTAGGGCCTAAATCAACTTAAAATCAACAATAAAGCACAGTCAACACTTCAATTGAATTTAATAAATAATAATATTCAAAATCTAATTTAAAGTAAGCAAAATTTCATGAAATTCAAGTGAAAAGGGTTTGTGTATTCTTGGTTGAAAGGGATCAATCCCACATACCTTAGCTAATAGAGAAGTTTCAAAAAGAAATTTGATGAAGAAAGGGCCTTCCCTTGATTGCCAAGTTTAGTCTTCACAAGAGTTATTTGAGAGAGAGTTCTTAAGAGTGTCTTGACAGAATTCTAAGTGTAGGAACAAATTTGAATGAGAGAAATAAAGTATAGGTCATTTGAAAGTCTTTAGGTAGTAGTAGGTCACAAAAAATCGTTAGGATAACTATAATTATGAAAGCGCCATTAATGAAATGTCTAGGAAAAATTGAAGTCAAGTCTTAGGGAGGGAGGTATGTACATGAGAAACCATATGGACCATACAGTTGCCCGTGGTCCAACACTTAGAAAAATCTCACTCGTCAAAGTTTTGAAACAGTAATTCCATACTTAGAAAAATTCAACGTAGGCACCATACGGGAGGGTGGTATGGACCGTACCAAGCCACACAGTCCATATACTCCTGCATGCCACCTTACTTAGAAGAATTATTCGTGATGAATTGCCGAGATGGTGACATAATACTTAGAAAATTTTCACTCCGGAACCTATATGGCAGGGTCTCATAGATTTTGAAGCTCCAAAAAGGCCGTAAGAGGGACTGTACCACTTGCGTTAGGCTCAAAATTGTGGACTTGCAAGCCCAATGCTGCTATATGGTCCACCACATGGTCCGCATGGCCTCATACAGACCGTTTGTGGTCCAAGTATGGTATGCCTTGGTCCCGAGCTGAACATCTAGGCCTTTACACCCCACACAAGGCCAAAGGTGTAACACCCCACACCTTACAATACTAGTAAAATTCAAATCAAACGTCACATTTTTGGTCAAATTAGCACTCATTTTCAAAAGTTCTTGAATCTCGCGTTAATGGGCTATATGCGCGTCTAACGCTTAAGAGGTTCGAGTATATACATGTTTTGTGTCGAATTGAGGAGATTAAGGCCTTACAATGAAGTGAGAGAAATGAGGTGCTTGTAGGACTTAGTAAGCAAGTAGGTGAGCCACCTACTTGCTTAGCTTAAAATTGCTAGCTAAACGGAGACGAGGCTCGATGTCGAAATTGTCCAAGTTTGATTATTAATAAAGTCCGTGTTAAGGGTGTAACTTTGGCCCATATTTTAGTATCATAAATGGGTTATATGGTTAGCCCAAGAAATATAATAAAAGGAGCCCCAAAGATATCACAATACACTTAGCAAATTGGGCCCAAAACTTAGTAAGTGAAAGTTGGAAAATAGGCAGCCCAAGTCTATCAAGTTGGTGCTCCAAAAGGCCCAAATGAAAGGAGAAAGGAGCTGAATCACCTCCTTAGTGAAATAAATCTGAGAATTCCTTAGTTAGGTCGGCCAAATTGCACTATAAAAAGGGGTCAAAGCAGCTCCCAAAGGTCATTTCTCAA
>JAABOM020000049.1:4903973-4921075 GCA_011800125.2 Solanum clarkiae
TTTAGGTGGTATCTTCTTGTCACACAATACTCCCGAGGCAAGCCTCCATTTAGTCCATGCTGCCCCAATACGATGTGCGAAAGGCATATAGGAATGAATGGAGAAATCAAATATGAAAGAAACTACTCTAGATGATAGACCCCATATACTTAAAGTTTTCCCTCTTGGGGATGGGGTGAGTGGCAAGCCTCACATCAATGTCTGCATCATCCCTCGCAACACTGAATTTGCACTCCAAGTATTCTGTTTTGGTCCTGCTCAGTTTGAATCGTTTGGCCTCCAAGGCATGTCTCCTAGCCTCCAACTTATCATTAACTTTAGTCCGAGTCTCATCAATCAGCACTATGTCATCTGCAAATAGCACACACCATGGAACCTCCTCCTAGATAGATCGTGTCAGCTCATCCATCACCAAGGCAAATAGGAAAAGGCTTAACACAGATCTTTGATGGAGTCCCACCTCAACAGGAAAATACTCACTCCCACCGTTCTGACCCGAGTTTTGGCTCCATCGTACATGTCTTTAATCGTCCTGATATATGCCATTGGGACACCTTTCACCTCTAGGCACCTCTATAGGAAATCCCTTGGAACCTTGTCATAGATCTTCTCGAGATCAATGAACACCATATGGAGGTCCTTTATTTCCCTATATCTCTCCATTAATCTCCGAACAAGATGAATTGCTTCAGTAGTTGACCGCCCCGGCATGAATCTAAATTGATTCTCCGAAATAGACATTACTCGTCTCACCCTCATCTCACCACTCTCACCCACACAAATATCTAAAAATTGTTTTAGACAACAAGTTTCAAAATCTTCCCTTTTTCCTTAAACACCGTGCCGAGTCAAAGTGTGCTACACAAAATGGGACGGAAGAAACACTTAGTATTTTAGGACATCTAACAGTAGGAGTTCTCACATATACTTTTCTAGTGGTTATGTCTCTCTAATATACTAAGTCTAGTAAGCACTAGTCTTTTAGATATATCACCCATACGGATTGTCAATGTACAATTTTTTTATGGGTTCGTACATTATTTCTCATCTTTTGCTAGAGCAACCTGGATCCTTGAATTTCCAAATATTTTGAGATAACTCCTTTTCTAGGTCTACCTCCTCTTTTTAGCACCATCAATAATGTTTTTATAGCTAAAAACTGGTGCATATGAAGGCCTACATAACATGTGGCTGGACATCTCAAGCCATAGTCTCTCATTTTATCATTCTACATGCATTATTTAGACCTTCAAACACATGTGATCATTTCTAATCTCATCCAATTATTATGACTGCACATTTGTCATAACATTGACGTATCTGTGATACTAATCTTGTGGATATTTTGGGCTTTGAGGCCCAATATTCACACTCTAATACAACAGTGTTGGCCTCAAGGTCATTCTTAAACAACTTCCCTTTCCCTTCGGTAGGTATCTTACTATCACATAACATTTATGTGGCACTCCTTTTCAACCATCTTACTTTAACCTATGCTTGATATTTCATCCGTCATTACATTCTCCTGAAACAATGAGCCTAAACATCTAAACTGTCAACATTTAGGTACCTCAAGCCAATATAATGTCACCTCAACTTTTCTCCAATCAAGCTCGCTAAACTTGCAGAATATGTATGAGCTTTGTTCACACTACCATCCCAAAACCAAATAAAGGAAGAGGACTGTAGTAGATTAACGACCAACACAAAACTTGTTACGCCATGCTGAATCCGCTGATGCAAATTTCAAAATGTATTCTTCCCACAATAAAATAGTGTACAAAATATTGATATTTGAGATATACTATGTTGTTGACTCAAATGTAAAACCAAAGAAGTGAAACTATTCAAGGCCACTTTGTGTACATTTTGGCTAACCCACTGATTACTTGTTACTTCGCAACAGCAGAGGACCAGCAAGGCTTGGACACATAGAAAGAAATCACCTATCACCTTTTGCCTCTGTTAGAATTTGAACACTAGTCGCTCCATGGTTCATTTCATCAATGACCACTAGGTTAAACCCTTGGATGCATGAAAATGTGATATATACCATCTACTGGTGATTCTACTCTTGTCTACTTGCATTACTATTAAATGGCGTCACTAAATGGGATACATGACAGACAAGCAAATCGTGACAAAATTAGACACTAAATTTTTCTGTTTCTCAACTTAATCCCTCAAAGTAATGAAGCTGCTTATCAAAGACAAAAATCAGAGAGTAATAAATACTTATATTAAGTTTTTTCAGTTTAAAGCAATTACCTGAGCTGTTTCATTGGCAGCATTCCTCGTCCACAGAGCTATTTTTTCTTGTCTAACTCGAACATTAATAACCGCTCCACAAATTTCATCTCCATAATCAAATTGCTCTCCAATCAGTGCCAGCAGCTACAGTTTATTCCATACCAGAAAATTTAAAGACGAACTTAATCCATATGGGAAAAGAAAAAGCCAGAGTTGACACAACATTAAGAATCAGATAGAAACATCATGGGCATACCGTATACAACCAGCAGGTATCAGATTTACCCCTAGAAAAGCTCATTGTCCACTTCCCTCCATTGGCACATACAGGATCCTCCCACTTTGGCTCGATTTTATTTTTAAAACAATGAAAGTCTGCACCCACAGCCAACTTGCTTGGGTGGTGGATGTTGTTGTACACACTGCAGAATATTCAACTGGAATATATCAAAATATCCATTCCATGATCTCAGAATATAAATTAATGCATGCATGCATCATGATCTTATATTTCATTTTATAACTGTTATGTCTGGGCCAGCTTGTCGACACGTCAACTAATTCCAAGAGGTATCTACTACATCCCACCAGTACAACTAACAAATAACTCTGAGCATCTCGACTCTTGAGAAATATGTGATAAACAAATTGCCAGCTCCACCCAGATGTTCTTTTAGAAAATAAGTGGTTTCTTACTTATTTTTGTATGTTAGAGAGTAAAAAATACTTTCCACCGTATGGTTGCTACGAAGAAAAACAAATTTCCAACAATAGATACATTTTCATTGGATAATCAATACAAACAACAACTACTACAACAACATACCCAGTGGAACCCCACAAGTGGAGTCTGGGAAGAGTAGAATGTACGCAGACCTTACCACTACCTCATAGAAGTAGAGAGGTTGTTTCCTGGGAACCCTCGTCTCAAAAACCAATAAGCAAAATGACATTGTAGAAGCAGCAAGTTGTAGACGCAACAATATGACTCCCTTTGTTTCAATCTAAGTGTCCTAGTTTGATTAGCCACTATTTTAAAAAAATAAGGGAGACTTCTGAATCTTGTAATCTTAAATTAAAGTTGTGTAATACACCAAAATGTCCTTTAAATTTTGTGTCCATAAACATGTCAGAAGGATGTTGGAATCAAAGGGTTCCCAAATTTAAAAAAGCATTCTTTTTTAAGCATACTAAAAAGGAAAAGTAAGACACTTAGATTGAAATGGAGGGACTATATTATAAGTATACAATGTTACTATATAAAAAAATAAACTAAAAGTATTACAAGGAAGTAGGTTTACGGCAGGGTGCAGCAGTCATCATCAACACATCGACTTTTGTGGGCTCTGTGGCATTGTCTTGAAAAAGTAGGCTTTTTCTTGGTAATGTTTTTAGAGCTTTAAACGAAAAAACTGGGTTTGTAGCACCACTCTTCTTTTGGTTCCAGAAAATGACTTCCCTTGGTTTCTTAAGAAAGCCACTTTCTGCTATTTTCAGGAGAAAATGTTCTTTAGGTAAAAATTTTCTCAGGTATCTAGTACAACCAAACAAGAGAAAATAGGAAACATCTTCCATTCATACTAAACACATTAAGTGTATGTTCGTCAAATGGAAATGGAGGTAAGTGTAATTTGAAAATGGTATAAGTATAATTGTACCTAACTAAAGAATTAAAAAAACAAGCACCTTTATCCAGCACATATAGTCATCTCCTTAAATGATGACAAACACTCAGATGATTGTAAAAGAAATAAGCATTACTTTTCCCGTAAGCATACACCTAGAGAATTCACATATGCTAAATATTGAAAATAGCAACCGAAACATCTTGCTTATGAGAGAAAAAGTCAATAAGTGATGCAAGTCGAGTTTCATGAAAACCTTGCACACAAAATCAAGCTAAGGAGTTGGTAGACTTTTCATCAAGTTGCTGCCTTAGTGTTTTGGAGGTTGATTGGAATTTGAAGGCCAACAACATGCTCAAATGCAAGTACAAGGGAAAAAGGAAAACAAGAGATGTGTATGCAAAGAGGCTATTTTAAAAACACAAGCATCATGACTAAGAAGTCTCTGATGGCCCTCATGCCATTAAAGGTATTTTTGTAATAATCATACGTAGTCTTCATCCTTGGCCTAGCTTAGTATAAATACTACAGTTCGTGGGTGTTCGAATTTCCTTTTTTAAGTAGCTCAATAGCTAAAAGTCACTAGTTGATCATACCTAACTTTTGGTTTTAGCTTATTATTATTGTACTTTTTTAGTCTAAGAATAAGTGCTTACAAGCACTTTCTGTCTTTTCCAAATACCTCCAAAAATAAAAAAGAGATTAAAAGCCAAAAATTACTTGAAGTAAGTCAATCCAAACACCCTCTTAAGCTTTTCATTAGGGAGACTATTTTGGAGATTATTGATGTTCGCTTGAATAGTGATGTTTTTGAGAGAATTGGGGGTAAGGTAATTGTTGCTCGACAATTCTTGACAGATTGCCCGCAAGAGGAAAGCGTTCCTCTTGAGGGTTCATCTATATGTTAGGTGCTTAATTTGGTTATCCTAATAGAAGGTTTGGTTTTCATATAACCATTATTGTCTATTACAGTCATTCTTGTGTCTTTCTTTGTATCCTTTATCTTTACAGCTATTTTGGATGGTGGTTTTTGGTGGTATGGTATGGTCAGTAAAATAATCACGTTTGTTTTGATTGTTTCATCAATTATATGATATAGTATGATTTGGTTTCATGATTTTGTAACCATGGAAACCCTCACATTTTGAACCACCAATTTAGTAATATCCCACCGTTCTCTATTTTTTTCCAATTATACCCTTACGTAATTTTGAATGGTTCTAATTTATTCTCTATTCTTTATTAAACTTTATCCTAACATATTGCTTTCACAATTGTATTACTTAGTTTCCTTTGCATCAACTTTTGAAACTTTTCTTCCATCCATCATCTTTTCTCTTACATTTCAATCTATTTTTTGAGGTTCATCTTTTAAAAGTTCTTACTATTTTTGTTTTCTCATGTTGTTTGTATCAATTGGAGATATATTAGCTTGTTTTACTACTTCATTCTATGTATTTATTAAAAGAAATTATTTTAAAAAATATTGATAAATTTAATATTTAAACAAATCATTAAACCTGGCGGCTGCTCGCTTTTTGATCAGTGATTCACCGGCCACTAGATCGCCTGGGTAGTAAAAAAAAGTGGGATGCTGTATTTCCAAGATTGGATTTCATATTCGATAATTAAGGATATTTTTATAAATTTAACAGTTAAGATACAATCAAATGAAACAATAAAATAATCATTAAACGGTAGCAAACTTACAGTTTATCCAAACGTTGTATTGTACTGAACTGTACCGTACCATATCATACCATAAATTATGAACCATGGCAAACCACCAACCAAACAGAGGGTTAGTGTTCATTTGTAAATATCTAAGTGTAATTGGATATGATTTTGTAGGATTGAAATTGATATGATAAAATCATATTGATATACGCTTAAATAGTTTTGGATATTAAATCAAATAAAATCATCTTTTGAATCTCAAATCTCCTAGAATTAAGGGATTTGATTGCTAGTTAGTTTATTTTTTTTATACTATAAACTTGTATCTCTATGAAAGAATAAGAACGTACAATTTTCGTACAAAAATTAACATGGCATCAGAGCAGGATTATTCTTGTAACTAAAGCAACATTGATTGGGCTTACGTTACCCGGCATCAATAGAAGCCGCGGATTATATTAACAAAGTTCCAGCAAAGACAACAATGAAGTCGTCATGTGATTTTTGCAAAAAATATGAGCACTCGTAAGACTTGCTGGAATATCCATGGAAAACCACCTAGATGGACATAATCAAACAATCATGGCAGCCAGACCTTTCGGTGTACCAACGAAGAGCCAGGGCTGCGAGCTTCTCTAGAAATGCCATCATTCACCAAGGAACAAGTAGAGCTACCCCACAAATTCCTCCAAGTTCTCCAACCTCAGCTTCAAACTAGTAAACCTGCTCCTACTCCCACTTGTTCTTTTTTCCAACCAGGTAATGTACCCTCCGTTTTTGCGAGTACAGATTCAATTGGTACAAGTCCTTGGATCATACATTCAGGGGCTAGTGATCACATGACATAAAATTCCCATTTTTTTCAATTTACATTCCTTCAGCAAGAAAGGAAAAAAGTCAAAGTTGTTGATGGTTCCTTCTCAGCCATTGCTGGAAAAGGGGCAGTAATACTAACCCATCTTTTGGCTCTTTTGATGTCCTTCCTGTTCCAAAATTGTCTCATAATCTTTTGTCCACCAGCAAATTGACTCAAAACCTTAATTGTCATGCTATTTTTGACTCTATTTCATGCGTATTTCAGGACAAAGTCTCAGGGAGGATGATTGACAATGCTAGAGAGTCTGAAGGTCACTATTTTCTTGAAGACGGGGACAGTTTGATTCAGCTTGTTTTAACTTTGTTCAAGTCTATAATAATATGGCCCTCTAGACTCGGTCATCCCAATTTTTGTTACCTCAGTTGTTTATAAATAAAGTACATCTTCTTTCCGGTGTGATTTTTGTGAAATGGCTAAAAAGAAGTGTTCATCTTTTTCTTCCCCAAAAAACCATGCCACAAAACCCTTTAAGTTAATCCATGCCAATGTTTGGGGACCTCCCAGGAAAGCACCTGTAAGTGAAAAAAGGTGGTTCATAAGTTCCATAGATGATCACACTAGACTAACTTGGATGTACCCGCTGAAAGACAAAAATGAGGTAAAAAATATGTTTGAGGTTTTTTGTGTTATAATCGAGACACAATTTTTCATGAAAAATTCAAATATTTCAAAGTGATAACGGAAGAGAGTATTTTAACGACCATCTACGCAATTTTTTCACTTCCAAGGGAGCAGTGAACCAAAGTCATCCTGATACCCCCAACAAAATGGAATAGCGCGTAGGAAAACAAGCATCTTATGGAGGTAATTATAGACTTCATATTCACAAGTAGAGTCCCTAAGTTTCTTTAGGGAGAAACTCGTTTGACATCTACCTATCA
This sequence comes from Solanum clarkiae, assembly GCA_011800125.2. NCBI lineage: Eukaryota > Viridiplantae > Streptophyta > Magnoliopsida > Solanales > Solanaceae > Solanum > Solanum clarkiae. The sequence continues at coordinate 4,911,284 of JAABOM020000049.1, forward strand.
TATTAATAAGATGCCTCCCTTTGTTCTAGGTTGTCGAACCCCTTTCAGTATGTTCAAGACATACTTCCCTACTTCTAAATTGACCACTAATCTATCTTTGAGAGTCTTTGAGTGTAGTGTATTTGTTCATGTTCATGACCATAATAGGAGTAAATTTGATCCACGTGCTAAAAAATGTGTTTTTGCTGGCTATGCCCCTAGTCAAAAGGGATATAAGTGTTACGACCCAAATACCAGGAAGGTTATTGTTACAATGAATGTCACCTTTTTTGAATCTCAATTATTTTTTGGAACCCATCTTTAGGGGGTGAAACATAGTAAAGATTCAGTGGATAGTAAGGATTCTCGCGACCTCACATGTGAGAAACAAAAGGATCCAGGTTTATGATAAGACACAAAAAATAATATTTTTGTAATAAGAACCTAGATAAGACAGAGATCCCAACATAAATAAAAATAGGAAACTAAGACAACAGTGCCTTTTCATGATACCCTTAATGACAAGGACCGAATAAAATAGAGGAATCACAGGTTTACATGAGAAGAAACTGGTATCGAGAAAAAAAGACTTAAAAGACTCCCAGAACCATATGTCCACACCACAAGGTCTTACTGATATACAAGGTAATTCTCCAAAAGATCTTACTGATATACATGGTATCGAGAAGCTCTTTGACATCTACCTATCATATTAATAAGATGCCTCCCTTTGTTCTAGGTTTCCGAACCCCTTTCAGTATGTTCATACTTCCCTACTTCTAAATTGACCACTAATCTATCTTTGAGAGTCTTCGGGTGTAGTGTATTTGTTCATGTTCATGACCATAATAGGAATAAATTTGATCCACGTGCTAAAAAATGTGTTTTTGTTGGCTATGCCCTAGTCAAAAGGGATATAAGTGTTATGACCCAAATGCCAGGAAGGTTATTGTTACAATGAATGACACCTTTTTTGAATCTCAATTATTTTTTGGAACCCATCTTTAGGGGCTGAAACATAGTAAAGATTCAGTGGATAGTAAGGATCCTCGCGACCTCACATGTGAGAAACAAAAGGATCCAGGTTTATGATAAGACACAAAAAATAATACTTCTGTAATAAGATCCTAGATAAGACAGAGATCCCAACATAAATAATGAAAATAAGAAACTAAGACAACAGAGCCTTTTCATGATACCCTTAATGACAAGGACCGAATAAAATAGAGGAATCACAGGTTTACACGAGAAGAAACTGGTATCGAGAAAAAAAGACTAAAGACTCCCAGAACCATATGTCCACTCCACAAGATCTTACTGATATACAAGGTAATTCTCCAAAACCTAATTCTAATTTTTCACTTGTTACTTCAGATCTTGATTTTCCAATTGTCAAATGTGAAGGGGAAAAAGAAGTCACAACCATCCCATGTCAAATTTTGTGTCAGAGAAACTTGTCTCCTTCATATACAACTTTTCTTTCTCAATTATCTAAAATGGAGATACCAAGAAATGTGTAGGATGCTTTGAATGTTCCCAAGTAGGACGCAATTCTGGAGGAGATGATTACTCCTGAGGGAAATGAAACCAAGGAAACGGTGGAACTACCACGTGGAAATAAAATAGTGGGCTGCAAGTGGGTGTTCACCATTAAATTTAAATCAAATAGGTCCCTTGAGAGGTATAAGGCATGTTTGGTAGCAAAAGGTTTCAGTCAGACCTATGGGTTGACTATCTTGAGAAATTTGCTCCAGTTGCCAAGTTGAATTCAATCAAGGTTCTTCTGACCATTGTTGCTGATCTTGATTGCCCCCTTCAACAACTAGATGTGAAGAATGCATTCTTGGAACTAGTGTGTGCAAGCTAAAGAAATTTCTCTATGGCCTCAAACAATCTCCAAATGCTTGGTTTGAGAGGTTTACTCAATTTGTAAAAAATAAGGGCACACTCAAGGGCAAACAGATTATACCATGTTCATTAGAGACTCTCTCGAGGGAAATACAACTGCCTTTTTTTAAAAAAATAGGTACGATTTGTATTCTTCAGCATTAAGGGCAGGCTGGACACCTCCAAAAAAGTTAGTAGCAATTACAAGTCTCCTATCAAGCCCACTATTTGATCTATATCTACAACTGTCTTGATAGTGTATGTCCATGATATGATGCTTACCAGAACTAACTTGCCCGAAATGAAGAAAAAAAATTGGCCTCGGTGTTCAAGATCAAAGATTTAGGCTAGTTAAAATATTTTCTTGGCATGGAAGTAGCAAAATCAAAAGAAGACATTATGATGTCACGAAGGAAGTATGTACTATATCTCCTAAAAGAGACAAGAATGAGTAAAGTCGTCCAGCTAAAACACCAATTGATCCAAATATAAAATTCAGAAACAACGAAGGAAATTCAGTTGACCAAAGTCAATATCAGAGACTAGTGGGGAAGTTGATCTACTTGTCACACACTCGACCTGGTATAGCTTTTGTTGTAAGCTTAATGGATCAATATATACATTCTTCTAAAGGAAGACCACCAAGAAGCAGTCTATAGGATTCTAAGATATTTGAAAAGTTCAACAAGGAAAGGATTGTTGTTTTAAAAAGGTCAATATAGGGGCACTGAAAGCCTTATAGATGCAGATTGGGCGAATTCTACCACTGATAGGAGGTCCACATCACGATATTGTACTTTTATTTGGGGAAATCTCGTGACTTGAGAAGTAAAAAGTAAAATGTTGTAGCCCATAGTAGTGCTTAAACTGAATACCGATCTATGGCCCATGGGATCTGTGAAATGATTTGTCTCAAGAAACTGAAAAATCATTTGTGTTACTAATGAAATTGTACTGAGACTACAAAGATGCGATTAGTGTTACTCACAATCCAGTTCAACATGTGACCGAACAAAGCATGTTGAAGTGGATAGGCACTTCATAAAGGAGAAGATTGAAGAAGGAAATGTGTGCATGCCATTCGTCCTGGTAAATCAGCAAATTGCAAATATTTCCACAAAAGGGTTGTTTAAAAGTTTGAAATTCTTGTAAGCAAGTTAGGCATAACAAGTATTTACAAGCCAACTTGAGGGGGAGTGTTGATTTGTAAATATCTAAGTGTGATCAAATATAATTTTGTAGGATTTAAATTGTTCTGATAACATCATATCTAATATGCTATTAAATAGTTTAGGATCTTAAATCAAATAACATCATTTCTTGATTCTCAAACCTCCTAAAATCAAGGGATTTGATTGCTAGTTAGTTTATTTTTTGTATTATAAATTTGTGTCTCTATGAATGAATAGAGTGTGTACAATTTTTGTACCAAAAATAACATTTAACTCTTTTTCTTAGATTTAGGGTTCCTTTTGCATATCGACATTGTATCACTAAGGAAAATAACTAACGTACAAGAACATATTTATAAAGAAAAAATGGTGAAATCGAGCAATGAAATTTTTTTATATTGCACCTTTAATTAGCGTCGTTCAAAATCAAACTGAAAGCAATAACTCAAACCAAAAAAAGTTATTGATTTATCGATAATGGGTTATTATGCGGTGGATACAGTAACAATTTTCATACTTCTTATATACGGTTATAGATTCTAAATGGTTTAAGGTTTTTTCTTAATGGATTAATTGATAACCACATAGAAAATTAATATATTTATACCATTCGATATTCTTTGGCTTCTGATTTAGTTTCATACTTCCATTTTTGTCTCAATTCATTCTACAAGGTACTAGTATTTGCTTTTGAGCAAGATGTAATTAACAGCTCATGTACATGATTTATTTAGTTTGGCACATTGGTCCTAAGTGATTTTCAATTCTTTTTTTTTTTTTTGTGTGTGTGTGTAAAATCTTAACAACAAAACCAATACCCAAACCAATAAGCAATAAATAAATAACCGATGAATCAATATCTTCATGGTTCTATGACAGTTTAGCATGTCTACAAAACCAATAACCAATAAGGTGGACCGATAACTTCAAAATCGAACTAACTGATACGTATCCCTACTTTTAGGTATGAACTCCACTAACGATTTGTCTTAAAGGATACTGTGCATGATATGCCTAGTTGCTAATTCCTGTTTGACGAATAGGAAAAAAAAGTCGAAAAGCTTTTATTAACTTTAAGAAACTAGCTAAAATTTTTTCATATGAAGCCATCAATAGACAAGGGGAAAGAAAGAAAACTTTTGCAAAGGCGTATCATAATTTCCTCAAAGACGGAGGCATTCTTTTTCCCCTACAACGCAGAAATTTTATTTCCCATTTCATATTATACTTACCAACTTTATGTATGTCCATCCAAATTGTACTAATGTGAATAACTATTTATAGAAACAATATTGCATTAAAAAGGAAAAACACTTAAGACAATGTGACAAAACATAGTCACAAGTTGTGTAATTCTTCAATAAAATGTAGTCACAAGTTGTGCAATTCTTCAATTGAATCTAACAAGATAGCTTAATCTGGTATAGTAACTAGTTTGTATTAGAAGGGAAAAACAATAAGTCAAAGTGACAAAACATAGTCACAAATTGTGCAATTTTTCAATCAAATCTAACAAGACAGCTTAATCTAGTGCATTTACTAGATTGTACCAAAAAAGCAGCAACGACTAGCTCTAAACTTAAGGCTAAGCTTGTGGTTGGATGATAATTTCAAGTTTCAAATCCTGATTTCAAATTACTTAAATGTAATACTTGACTCCAAAGTTTATAATTTGTCAAAAAAAATCCATTATTTTAACCTTTGCAAAATAAGACTCATGATCAACATGAAGAGATGGCATACTATGTGAAAGAATTATATTAATGAATAACTAGTTACTACTATTATTGACTAGTGAATCTTTATAAAATTGTGGATTTAAAAGTTTTTAATCGCAAACATTTATTTATAAAATGAACATGGAGATATGTGATTTATCAATATGGCACCTTATAATATTTTGATATCTTATTTATGAACTATGGTTAGCTCATTTGGTAAGATTGCATAAGAACTGGAAAAACTTTAATAGTTTTCACAAATTCTGGGGTTCTCACATTTATTAGAAAAAATACAACTTAAAAAATACAAAATGCATGTCCAAGAAAAGTTCAACTTCAAATCAATCAGATTTCAAATCATGATATGATGTTGCATGTCCAAACGGGCTCTAAGAATGTTTCTCTATTTGCCTTCAAATATTCTGTTGTTTCTGTCTATCCGGACAGTCCACCAAATTGCAAGGCATATAGTGTACCAGATTTTTAGGGACTTCTTGAGTAGTCCACCTCTTGTCCCAACATCTAAGAAATTTAGGACTAGATAAGGCATAGCCCAACTAATGCCTAGTATAGCAAAAGAAAAAAATTCCAAACTGAGATGTGATATTGTAACTGAGAAGGAGGTGATTTGCATTTCAGCATGGCCATCAAAGAATATGAAAATTAAATTTCAGCTTCTTCCGCAATTGATCCTGTGATACCCCTCATCCAAACATAATATCTCTAGACACTCTAGAGTGCATCTATTCCGGGGATCAGTTCATCTCGATTAGTTAAGTTCTCAACCTCAAAGTAAATAATAAAAGATCGACTTCCAAGTGGTCTTGATGACCGAAAAAAGCTTTAAAAGGATTCTAACAGCTTTCTCTTGAACTGGCTCAATACCAGCTTTGAAGTGAAGTGGTTTTCAATAAAATTACCTTTTGGTTTTTGTTATTTCATCAATAAAATTACCATTACCTATCAAAAAATCTTGATGACTCAAAAACAAAAAAGAAGAGAAAAGGAAACCATAAAAGCAGTACCACACAACAAAAATAAAAAGAAGGCAATGTATAGTACTGCCCCATTAATTTATGAAATAGAACTCTAATACAGACACAATACAACTTCCATAAAATGAATCTTTTACCAAGTCTGGCATCTCAAATGTTCCGTGGACTCATCAAAATTCATGCACCGTGTCAACACCTATCAACATGACATAAGTGTGGGCGTGGGATCAATACCTGATTTGGTCGACTTATCATGGGTACTTTGACTACATTAAATGAGATGTATAGATTGATTGGTATATGATTTGATTTTTGGGTTTACGTCATATATATCATTATATGAAATATGACAATGATTTTCTATTATGTGAGATATCTTATGAATTAACTATTGGTGTTTATTGAGACAAAAGCTTTATTAGTCTTAGTTCAGCAACTTTAACAAATTAAAATATATAGTTTATATGCCATAATATATATTTATTAGTCATATCCCAGCACCCGTATCCACAAATTTGCACTCGGATCCATACCCCAAAATTCTAAAATATATGTGTTGAAGAATCAAACCTCTAGCTCAGCACCCATATTGGATACCTACATCTGAGTCCGAGAAGCATCATCTAAACATAAGATGACATCCTCTCCCACAATAACCACTAACCTCAAAGTAAGAGCACACCTTCTGCTCTGTTCAGAGAACCTTGTACCTCAATGCAGGGCCTAATGCAGGGCCTACTTCTGATTCCATATTTTAATATGACATTTCCATATCTGGCGCATCAACATCAACATCTTGTTACATCATTGTTTATATGATCTTCTTCAAAATTTTGCTCGACTTGATCTATACCATCCATCCCCAAATTGATGGTCACAACTACATTCCACCTTTTTTTAATTTTTCCATTATATTGAGAGATCAAAAGGATTCAAACTGAGCAAGACCAAAATAGAATACTTGGAGTGCAAATTCAGTGCTGCGAGAGAAGAAGAAGATATTGAAGCGACGCTTGCCACTCAACCTATTCTGAAGAGAGAAAACTATAAGTATCTTGGGTCCATCATCCAGAGCAGTGGCGATGCCGATGATGATGTCCAACATCGTATTGGGGCAGCATGGACGAAATAGAGGCTTGCCTCTAGAGTATTGTGTGAGAAAAAGATACCACCTAAACTTAAAGACAAGTTTTACAAGAATGGTGATTAGACCGACTCTGTTGTATGGGGTGGAGTGCTGGCCAATTAAAAACTCACATGTTTCGAAGATGCAAGCACGCGGAGATGAGGATGTTGAGATGGATCTGTGGACACCAGGAGCAATAGGATTAGAGATGAGATCATCCGTGAGAAGTTAGAGGTGGCCCCTTTGGCTGACAAGATGAGAGAAACGAGACTCCGATGGTTTGGACATGTGCAGAAAAGAAGTACCGATGCTCATGTTAGGAGGTACGAGAGGTTAGATTTAAGGATTACAGGGAGAGATAGAGGTAGACCAAAGAAGTATTGGGAGGATGTGCTCAGACAAGATATGGCAAAACTTCATCTCACCGAGGACATGAACTTAGATAGAAAAGAGTGGAGATCACTCAATCGTATGGATATGTAAAATACAGGATTTCCAATCCTAGCAGGAAAGGGAGGGAAACGGATACGTTTGATCGTCTTTCTCTGAGGAAGAGTCGAAATAGAATCAACTTGAATTCGGGACCGCTATTCGAAATCTTAGTGAAACACTGGATTTCTTATCTCATGTCGCATATTGGGATAGAACGCTAATAGGCTAGTAGGGGTAGGTGGATGTATGGCCTATGATATAGTAGGTTAGTAGGAGTAGTCGTGTCTTTATATCTTGTGTTATCATTATCCGTCTTACATTTGTTATTTTTATTGTATTTACATACCATCATTTGCCTTTTCATTATTAGTTGTTTTTCTTTTTTTTCTTTTCTTTTTCCTTTTTTTCCATATCTAGTATTGTTTGCTTTTGGGGCTTGATTTTTGAGACGAGGGTTTTCCAAAAACAACCTCTCTATCTCTATGAGGTCATGGTAAGGTATAGACCTCACTTGTGGGATTCCACTGCATATGTTGTTATTATTGTTGTTGCTGTTGAGAGATCAAAAGGGGAAAAGGATGTAAATTTCAGCACACCTATATTTCTCCTTACTTTTGTGTTTTGACCTTCACATTTCAACCCAGTGATATTACCTAGTTCAGGGTTTTTAAATTCCTTTAAACGCACGGTATTAAAGAACATATACATCACAACAGTTAATTGACTGAAAGAAGAACAGTACTTATGAATCGACAAATTAATTAGCTAAAATTATAAAGGTGAAGTAACAAAAGTGTGTCATGCATTTATTGGATGAATGGAAGAGAATTTTTTTGACACATGCCTCATTATTTTCCATTCATATTTTAACAGAACATTTAGCAACTTAAATACAAAGTAAACGAAAGCATAAAAAGCATCATACTACGAGCAAGTACTAAAGATTTATGCTACATGCAAGCATGTAAAATTCTAAATTTCTTGAACTCATATTTGATGCCTATTATAGCAAATGCTGTAAAAGTTACTCCTCATGTTTAAAGAGCATCCAAGATTTTACAGCAAAATTTCAATTGATTTTCAGTCACATCGTATGTGTCAGTGGGAAAAAAGATCTCATAACTAGATAACAAAGATACAACCATCACTAAGAAAATATCAAATAGAAGGCAGATAATCAGAACATTAGAAACCCTAATCCTACAGATGAAGTTTCTCACAAACGCCCGTAAAGAAGAATTGTCGGAAAACAAAAATTAATGGTACCTCCAAAAATCTTCAGCAGTGGAGAAGGTGTAAATGGGACGAATGGAACTACCCCAAGCAGCTTGTTTCGATTTCCCTGAAGGATTATCGAACCAAAATGTCCAAGAATGTTCTAGTGGATGTTTAGTAGTAATTGCCTTGCTTGGTTTCCCTAAAGCCGACGTCGAATCATCCGATTCCCCCACGATTTTTCCGTCCTCATCCACCTCACGAGTAGTAGATGACGTCTTGTATTCCTCTAACGTCGTTTTGTTTAGCCCATCAGCCATTGTTGTTGCTTCACTCTAAACTTTCGTCCAGAAAATTTGTGATTTCTGTCGAGGAAATCTGTGAAAAATTGTATCGAGGGAAAGTCGGTTTGTTTGTTGGTCCATATTACTGTTCTGACCCTACATCGACCTGCTAATCCTTTAGGGGGGCGGCAACACTAAACCCATGCCGCTCACCTCACCCGGCTCGTTCAAATTTAGGCGGGTTAATAATTCATTCATTTATTAATTTAATTTATCTTAATTTAATTTATTTAAAATTATTTTAATTTAATTTATTTAAAATTAGATTGATATTTAATTTGAATTGATTCAAGATTGCTCTTGTCAAAATATTTTTTAAAATAATATTTTTTAATTTGATATATTTTATATAGCTAAAATAAAGAAAAAATACAATTTAATTAAGTACACAAATATTGAAAAAGAACAAATAAAGTAAATAAAATTTAGTAAAAGTAGGGTCGAATTGGTTCTTGACCCATTATATAACTCATTACTCATTAGTCATTATTCAACTCGTTTTGACTCAACTCATTTTGACTCAAGCAAATTTTGATTGGATTAGGTCTTGACCCGTTTGTTGTTTTGACCGATTATAACTCACTCAAATTTGACTCAACCCGCCTAATTGTCACCCCTACTAATCTTTCACTTTTTGGGTTGGCTGTAAGTGGGCTTTGTTCGCCTAAATAAAGGGAAAAGTACACAAAATAGACTATTTGAAATTATTTACCCTTAATATACTTATGACCAAAAGTATTTATCTTTTTACCCATTTATCCTTTTTTATTTCGCGTCTGACGTCATGCTGTCAGCAACATAAATACTATGGAATATACTTTGACGGTATATATATACCATACGGGTATGATGTAGAATGAGTTCAATCCTTTATGATACTCTGGTGGTATATTGATATCCAATTGGTATCATATAGGATTA
>JAABOM020000049.1:4921175-4937978 GCA_011800125.2 Solanum clarkiae
CTCATTGCGAGGTGAGGGGGGGTCGGATGTACGCAGCCTAACCCCTATGTTTAAAAACATAAAGCGACTGTTTCCAGGGCATATTATAACATAAAACATCATGAAATTATCATTAGCATGCATTGTAGTATGAATGAACTTAAAGAAAAGGTAAAAAAATACCAATGAAGGATTTTGTGGGTGAAAGAAGACCCACAAATCAACTTACATACCTTAGGTATAGCCTAAGGAGAAGGAATTTATTGTTGTGAAAAATATCCTTGAAAACCCTAGCCTTCTTGCCTTGTTCTTTAAGGGGATATTTGCCTTAGAGAATTTATGAAAGCGGAAGAATGAAAAAGGAATGGAAATCTAGGGTTGTAACATCTTCTTAGGGGTTTAAAGGGTTGCGAATATGACATAATTTAAGCTTAGGATTGGCAAAAAGGACAAAAATGTCCTTCATTAAAACTATTGGACAAGAACCATGAGACCCCGATTACAGGTCACGGATTAAACCACGAGCCATGGTTCTCATCATCTATTCTCCTTTTTCAATATTTAGAGACTGGTTACTAGCGGCCAAACCATGAAACCCTTATCCATGGGTCGTACATCAATCCACAGATCGTGGATGGCCTTGTGGAGTCCTTCCACACTTGGTAATATTCCCACTTCTCTGGACCCTATTTACAAAGGCTAACCATGGACTGTGTAAAGGACTACGGGTCGTCCTGTTTGTCATGGTTACCTTCCAGAAACTTCATATTTCCTTCATGTCTTGAACTTACACCCATGGTTCGATATACGAGCCGCATTTCCATCCATAGTTCATATATGGCCTTCGTGGGTCACTTTACACTTAGAAAAATTCTGACTTCCTGAGCCCCTCATTCACAAGCTTGGTTTACAGCTCATGGTTTAGACCATAGGCCATGAACTTGGCTTCGTGAAATGAGTCATGATAATTTCCAGCCCAACTTTTCTGTACTTTCCAAGCTCCTAACTTGAAGTTCCTTACTAGTGGATCCACATATGCCTCTAATATTAATGTTAAAGAATGATTTGACAAAGTTCGACCTGACAAGTAGTCTCTCCTTCCAATGTAGGGGGTCACGTTGAATTTTTTGTTATAGCTCTCATGGTATTAATGTTGGTGATAGTCCTTTCCCACATAAGGTTTAATGCATTGCTCATTCACCTCTACCCATGACCTTATTTTTTGTAAGATACATATTTTGCTTAAGTAATTGTATCTATGATTGTACTTTGCGTTGCATACCCGCATACTCAGTTCATTGCAGGTACTAATGCATACTCTATGCCTATACTATCTCACAATGTAAGGACAGGTGGCCTTACTCTTCCTCCTCACACACACGGTTGATTTTGGATTGCTATTGAAGACTTATTGGTGAGTCCTCATGCTTCAGAAACAAACCTACCTCTTTTCTAGCTTGTTATATTTTAGACTTTGAGTCTATTACTTTGCATTTTCTTTGAGGGTGAGCTTTGGACATGTCTTAGCCCTCACCTAGTCTAGTATGTAGAGCAACTGTTGGACAAGATGTAATAATTTATGGCTCGATTTTTTTGCTGCATCTTATGTTAAAATCCCATAGTCCCTATCAGTATTCTTTTGCTTATATTTATTTTTTCATTACCTACGAATACTTGAATGAATGTTAAGAGGTTCGTTTGAGGGTATTTTGGGTCCTCAGTCGTCGTGTTACTCCTAGGGCCTAGCCTAGGTTGTGACACAAACTTGAAAATAAACTTTCTTGTTCATATCCTTTTAATATCTATTATTTTATCATGTTGGGGGTGAGCATGGGAACATGAGAATATCTTTTTTTTATTATTTTGAATGTATACAAAAGAAAAATGTTATATGTACATAGTTGCTTAATAAAATCTTATATTGAAATAATTATTTGTATATGAGTATCATTATTATTTCCTACTTTTTTTCCTTCCTTGTTTAAGTTGAAAAAAAATTAAAATGATGGACAAGATCCATGAAGAAAAAAAAAGTTGGGGGTGGGGGGTGAGGGATTTGTGTAGAAAGTAGAGACTAACCCCCCTTTTTTCTATTTACAATTTATTATAGAACTCAAATCAAGTCAATCATATGAGATCATATATTAAGTTATTTTAAATTATTTTAATGAAGAAATCCTAAAATGCCCTTAAACTATGAGATTTGGTACAATATTGTCCTCCATCATCCTTATGTGTGTGGGTTATTAGAAATAAGAGTATTTTTGAGTCAAAAGATTGACGTCATGGGTATTTGGGGATGGAAAGGTGGATGAAGAGTAATTTTGTACCAATTTGAATAGTTAAAGGACATTTTAGATCCTACTCCGAAATATCATTAATGAACATGATCACTAATATATGTGTGGGGTATAATAAAAAGGGTCATTTCATTGGAACAACTTATCCCAGGATTAGTTATCCTAGGATTAGCTATCCTGGGATAAGTTATCCCATATAGGATAAGTTATCCCCCATGTATATGGGATAACTTATCCCATCACTATGGTATAGATGGTGGAATAAGTTATTCCAAACTTGACAATCAAACAAGATAACAAATTTTACTCTTTCACTGTTTTTTTATTCCATGACTATTTATATTTATCCTTCACACCAAACAATCCCTAAGTCTATAAAGGTTCAAAGCATTTGTATGCCCAATAACATCACTACAACCCGAAGTGGTTGTATCTCACTCTGAAAGCTATCTTTTGGATGTTTGTCCCTTAAACTAATTACTAGCGATATACCAATCTCAAATTAATCCATGAGAAACATTTATTTTTATATATAGGTCAAATCAATCATTAATCCTCAAAAGTAAATACTTACTATTTAATGCAATCTTAATAAGTTATCAATAAATGATACTTTTTCTCAACAAGCTATCTTTCTTGTGAATAAATAACTTTTGTGCACCGATGAGGCACTAAACTTAATGACAACCTTTCTCCAACAAATCATTCAACTTCTCATTTAATGTTTTTCGAGTCATCCTAAAATCTCATCATGAAATATATATGAAAACTCATAAATTATAGGAACTGACTAAAGAGTCAATGATCCTTCGTATGTGTTTCTAGCTCGAACTATTGCCTTTGGAACTCATCAATTCATACCTTTAGGTACGAAAAGACACACCCTTAGACATCATAAAGTTACCTATCCAGTCCAGGGCTACCTCATTCAAATAAATAATAGTCTGGTGATTTTCGCTCGACGCCCCACATCGACATAACAAGCAACAAGGAGGATAAATTCTACTACATAAGAGGGAGTTTCACCTGCTTAAGATGGCAACAAGCTGACATACCTACTTAAGCAGCTTAAGCATATATTTGCAATTTTTTTTATCGTTCTTACGTTTTAATTTGTTTGTCTTATTTTAAATATTTTATATGTTTAAAAATTGTATAAAAGAATAATACAAATCATAAAATTGACAACTTAAAGTAATTTTACAAACATGTTACATGAAAATACTAATAAGTATTATAAATCATGATAATTGACAACTTCAAATATTTTTAAAACAAATAAAAACACTCAATTGATCATTAAAATTAATCTATCGACGACACATAAAATGAGACAAAAAAATATTATGTATTATTTAATTAGAAAACAATGTAAAAAGTATTGTAAATCTAGATAATTAACAATAGCAATATATCTATATATGGAAATTAAATAAAAATACTATAAATCACGAGAATTAACATATTGGGCACGTACTGACACCGGCACTGATATCTAGTATCTTCTAGATGAGAGTAAAGAGGGCAAGCCCTTTGGCTGGTGCAACCTCAATCTTCTGAGGATTTCTACGCCAACAGGAGCTGTTGTGATCGTAGTTATATGTACGAGGTCACAGAATGGGACTCAAACAATCATAGACCTTAATGAGTATCTGCATACTTCAACAATTGATCCATGGCCTATGAAGGAATGAAGCAAAAGGCCACCATCTATGTTGGCCGCAGTTTGGAACTATATGGGCTCAACACGAGCAGATAGGAAGGCACCAGATGTTTCCTTACGCACTCTTGAATAGAGAGGCCAGAGCCCTGGCTCTCACAATTCAGAGCCAAAACTCGCAGCTGCCTAAATCCTATATTTCTAGGGATAGAATAATTGCTGCGTTTGCTTTGATGACAGATAGAGAGTTTAATGCAGGAGCGGTGCTAAAGAGTGCCATGAGAAGATTCGGGCTCCACAAAGACTTATGTTAATTTGTTTTTTTAAACGCCATACTTGTGAAATAAAGGAGAGAACCAATCATCAGTAGCTTAGGAAAGCGGCTGCTGCATTGCGCTGAATTTGGCACAGACTTAATTTTTGATATTCTATTCTTATTACTCAGAGAGTACAAAAATCTAACTCTAGAATTATTACAAATTTCTTCTTTTAAGGCCTTCGTGCATTTCCACATAAACCGTACCTTGATCTTCATCAAAATAGCAGCCCATGCCATCACACCTCAGCAATACAGCTTTCGCTCCACTCCACATCATCACACCTCAGCAATAGAGTACAGAGTAACCAAGAAACAAGGATTAATTTTTGTTATGGAAAATACAAATCCACACCAAGGTAGGCAGCAGCAGAAGTTAGTTAAGCAAGACACGGAAAAAAACAACACGAAGTATGCCTTCCCATTACAGTAAGAAACATGCAATACGCGGGATTCGTTCAGGATTTTGATGGCAAATTACTTCGGCAGCTGCAGAAATAGACAATTAATTCCAAAAAGTCTTTAATCTTTTTACATGGAATCGGCTGAGAGGTTTGTCACATATTCAGATTCAAATTGGAAACAATACTTATGTTCCATTACCCTTGGTGTATTGTTTACTTATGAACCATTATCCTTTTGATTGCTAATTAAATCTAATACAATTCCAATAACAATGTCCAACTACCAACGGAAGATGAAACTGAGTTGAAATCACAAAAAACTAATTTTATTCTTAGTACCAACCAGGATAGTTCACAAACCATAGCAGGAACAGGTATCAATCTTCTTATTTCCAACAAGTAATCACCGTCTAATAGCGCATTCAGGAAATTAAGGCATCACCACTTAAATTCAATAATAGGTATCAAATACAGCCAAATCTATGAACTGGAATCACTACGCTGAGACAGATCCAAAACACTTGAGCAACAAAGGTTAAAACAAGAACAACAAATGCACATGTATTAGGTTCAATTTATAAAATTTACAGATCCTGGAAACAGCAACAGCATATAACATAAGCATGATTCTGTTGAAACAAACCACCCCCACCCCACACCCTGCCTTCGTCGACCCAACTGGCTTCATCTCCCCTTCCTCAAGCCCATCCACAAAAGAAAACAAAGAAATTAGGAGATGTATGCCTTTTCATCACGAGAAATTAGTAGTACTAACAGGGTTCTTCGGAGAGGCTAGAAGAATCATGACAATTTCAATAATTCCCAAAAAGGTGGACTTTTCAGGAATGTCTTCCACTGATTCCAAAAAGATGGATCTAAAGGAACAGCTAACTAGAGTTTTCATTTTCTTCTTCTCTGCTTTTGAGATGTGAGAGAACGACACTGGTCATTGAGACAAATAGAAAATGCAAGCAAAATGGCAGACAACATAGATTTTGGTTCTTGCTAAGACATAGCATTTGCAGGTTTCCAACCTTCCCAACACCACTCCAGATATAAATAAATTAACCATATACACAGAATTATAATAAATCTAATACACATTATGATCGTGTCAGATAATTAGATTCAAATCAGTGACCAACAGCAAAAACAAAGACCCCTATTTTTAACAAGCAATTGAGATAATTAGAAATGCAAGCACACGGTGCGCAATTTGGATCCTACTACTACAACATATTTGTGTTTCACCATCTTTCCATCAACACTCCACCTATTTATTTATTTAAGCACTAGTACTGCTTTTATTTATCATAAACATAATTCTAATTAAAACAATATACAAAAATTCTGTTTGCATCGAATAATTAGTTTCGGAGCAGTAGTATCTGACAACATCATAAAGATCCCGGGTAGTCTACATAAAGAAGTTAAGCTAATAATGGCTGAACATAACATGATAGAAGATCTAGAAGGTCACATTCATCAGAGAGGGAACATACAAGAAACAGGAAGTATGGGTAATATTAGATAAGAAAACTGACATCAATCCTCAATACTCTAATCAAAAGATACAGCAATTTTTGAAGAAACCTAAGTACTAACTTAATACTAGCAAATATCAACTAACACCCACACATAAAGAGCAGATAGGTGAAGCAGCAACAGATGTACAGCAGTCCATGTAACCAAAGATTTCAGAGTCTGCAATCAGGAAATCACCACAACCATTTAAAGCATGTTGCGTCCAAGAAGCTCTCAAGACACCTGAACAGATATCCATGTATGATTCAATCATTCAAAATTCCAGCATATAAAACTTGTTGAGGGCATAAATTTGTAAGACAAATCATTTTCAAAGTACAAGGAATGGACATAAGCCAAACTAAACAGCATATTCAAATCAAGCTACAGGGGGCTTACAGAACATGCACTAGACTAGTGCAAGTAGACCCTCTCCCACCCCGCGGAAGAAAGGAAAGACACAGGAAAGCAATCTCAGGTAGCTATTTCCATAAAAATTTCAGAGACAGTTAGCCCCCCTCACCAATACAGTCTCCAATATGTTCTGTTAGCTTAATGCCTTTTCCCAATTGTTATCAAATAGAATGATGCTGCGATTTCACATTAATTGGGGCAGTAAAAGTAACTAATTACAGAAAACCGTACAAAATATCCAAGACATCCCTTTATATCATTCCCCCAAAACCATTGCCTAGATGAAGAACTGATACAAGGTAAGGACCCCCTTAGGCATGGCAATAATGCAGTAAAATGGGTTAACAGAGTCCACAAACAAATTCTTGTTACTTGATAGATGCAGAAAATTCAGCAGATATATACAACAACAACATACCCAGTAAAATCCCACAAGTGGGGTCTGGGGAGGGTAGAATGTACGCAGACCTTACCACTACCATAGAAGTAGAGAGGTTGTTTCCTGGGAATTCAGCAGATATATGAAGGAAAAAAAACTCAACTGATATCCAGGAGCTAGAAAATCACACTGTCCATTGTCCAAATGCTTTTAAAACACACACACAGATATCTCAAGATTTCAGAAATAGAGAAAATAGAAATTTACCCACATTGATTCCTGACCTGCCACTCCCTAATTTTTCTTCACAAAATTCAGAACAAAATAATACAAAATTTTGCCCTCCTGGATAAATCATAAAAATCAAGTAATGCACAATCCAAAACACAAAATTGTTTGTGTAGCGATGAAAAAATGTTGGATATTTGAGTCAAGAACAAGTATGAAGCTACCAGTAACGAAATAAACATAAAACTCACTAGTCACTGTAAGTCATGCACTCTAATGAAACATCAACACTACACCATATATAAATAAGGGAAAAAGAAATTTGTAAACCAAAACACCTTAAATAGTTGCTTAACAAACATATGGTAAACAATACCAAGTGAATCATATTTTTATTGAACATACCAAGTGAATCATATTTTTATTGAATAAACACACAAGAATTACCTCAGTAATATGGAGGCATGCCCTGGTACATCCCACCTGGTGGAACCCTTGACCCAGCTCCTGGTTGAGGTACCTGTGAGGGATAAGCCGACTGTAAACCATAATTACCAGCATCCGGATAACCTCCTGAACTAGGCATTCCAGCAGAGCTTTGAGGCATCCTGTACCCACTGTAATCACCAGAACTACCACCATACCCACCAGCGCCAGCATATCCACCAGCGCCACCTGTAAAGGATCCCGGTCCTTGGTTTCCATATCCAGGCCCACCAATAGCTGAATTCATATGTGGATTCTGATGTGCCACCATTCCAGGCTGCGGTGGTGGCTGCTGCATTCCTGGACCAGGCCCACCTGAAAACCCTGGATATGGGCCCAAACCGCTTACAGGAACACCATAATTTGATACGGGCATGGATCCAACCCTATCATCACCATGCATTCCTGTAGGTCCAGCATTCGGCATTCCAGGGGCACCTCCAGGCCCCATATTCTGGGGCTTTCCCTTCTTATTATCGGTTGCCAATTTACACAACACCTGATGTCCTTCTATTGTCTTCACGGGATCAACTAAAGACGCCCTAGCTCCCTCCTCAGTCTTGTACACGAAAAAAGCAAAACCTTTAGCTTTTCCAGTTTGCTTATCAAATCCCAAAGGCCCCTCTTCAATCTCTCCATACATGGAAAAATGGTTCAAAAGCTTTTCAGACGAAATATCAAACGGAACATTACCAACATAGATCTTCCTAAGCGCAACATCAGAAGACAGTGAATTCCCCGAATTACCTGCAGCTGCAAGCTGTGTGACGGTAATACGGCCATCAATCTTCTTGTTGGGCTCCTTTAAAGAAAGAATAGCAGCATCAACGTGCTTGAAAGTTACAAAACCATAGCCTTTAGATTTGGCAGACGCCTTGTCTGTAATAACAATAGCCTCGTCTAGTTCACCATAAACAGAAAAAACCTGTCGGAGCTTGTCGGTGGTGGTCTCCCAACCAAGACCACGAACGAAGAGTTTGCGCTGAGATACGTCGGCGTCAGCGACAGAACGTACAGCTTCGAGGATATCGGGGTAGCGAAGGGAGGCGTTACGGAGAATTGAAATGCACTGGTCTTTGGTGAATGTTTCAAGAATTTTGTCGATGTCTTCAGGGGAAAGAATACCAAGTGCCGGAGAGGCGGCGGCGGCAGTTGTAACGAGTTCACTGGATACGGGATAAGCACCGCCGTTCTCATCAGCCTTGCGTTTCTTTGATAGATCCATCCCTGAAGAAGACAAGTGTAAACCCTAGAGAGAGAATGAAGGAATGATTTGGGAACGCGCTTTGCATAAAACCCTACAACTGAGCAACTGTTAACTTATAAGGATGAAGGATGACATGACCTCTTGTTGGTCTCGGGTCCGGATGAGGCCCATATTATGAGAGGGAAAGCTCAAACCAGTCTTTCATATTTGGATCAAGGCTCAAAATCATTTTTGATACTCTCAAAATGGCCGCAAGCGCATGTGTTTTGTATACTGGCTCTTCTGTAATAGTAGAAAAGAAATATTTTCATAAATCTTTTGATTTTATAATATTGATTTTCTTCATAAAAATATTTCTTTTCTTCATAATTTTATGTATAAAATATTCTATTATTTTTTATATATTTAATTTAATAGAAATAATAATTTTATGTAAAAGAGGATAAAAACCAAATTTTATTTGATTCAATAGAAATATTATTGCAATTAAACTAAAAATACATGGACATATAACATTGTAAGAAAAGAAAATTTTATAATATTATACGTAAAATCGACATAATGACCCCTCGATTTAACTGCAATAATATTTCTACTAAATAGAACAAAGTGTTCTTTTCATTGCCACGACCAAAAAATGAATGTGATGACACTCGCCTAATTCACCAAGGCAAGTCAGGTTGACCTGTTCAATTCAATACATAATACTAAAAGCGAAAGAAATAAAGAATAAAAGATAGGACAAGCACTAGATAATCAAGTCTATAAATCATCGCAAAACCGATGTCATATGTACAAACCTCTAAACAACAATACTCAAAGAAATACAACTCCTAATTTCTAGTCCTCAAATAGAACATAATAAAGTAATTAATCCTCAAGGGTTTGCTGAAGACAAGCAACTACCTCTCAAGTAATCCCAAAACTCGATCCTGACACCGAAAGTATCAAACAAAAGGGACCGGGTTCACAATTTACAAAATAAATAGCAAGGGGTGAGCATCAAACAACAGACATTCAGCAAGAAGATTTAAATACAAGTAAAGAATACAAAAAAAAAAATCCTTCCACACCAACCACATACTGTTGTACCACATACCTGCACTCAGAAAAGTCCTTGCATAATAACAACAATACAAATACATGAATTATGCAACAAATATTCTTAACTGTTGCCACTAAATATAGATTAGATGTACAATAATGTGTCAATATACAACTCGATTATGCTAAACATATCCTTAGATAATTTCAGATACTCAATAGATACAGTTCAGGGATAATCTTTGTTGACATCCCGAAGGCGCAACATCGTGGTAACTCGTAAAAATAATTACTTAAAAGAATTTAAAGGAAATTTAAAAAAAAATAATTTTATTTGGAGTCGACACCTAATTTTAAGGATAATTAGGAAACCAATTATTTACAAAATAGTCTGCGTACTAATTAGACTCCGGGTAAGGGTTCAAGTTATTCTGAAGGGAAGGTATTGACACCCTTCAGAATTCACAATTGTGAGTCCCGACTGAATTCATTTTTTCAAATTGAGGAGATAATACAATACAAGTATAATAATAACAAAATATACACAAAGAATGAAATGATAGTAATAATATGAGAAACGACCTAGTATTTTCCTAACGTCAATAATATACACAATAATAATTAAAATAAATGAATAAATAAATAATAACTCCATGTACCTATAAAAACACTTTATAAAAATGTTAGTAATGAACAATTACCAATAAAAATAATAATTAAACATAAAATCCACCTTATATACATGGAAGGCCTTGGCAATGGACGATAATTTCTTCATCGGTCAATCTTAACAAATAATTAATATATATGACTTTTAAACTGAATTTTTTTGAATTCTAATGTGTAATAAATAGAAATATAAACTAACTTTTTTCGTCTTTTTTTTCAATAGGGTGCCTCGAAATCTGACGGATAGGTTTTTCACTGGCCAATATTAATAAATAATATATACGTGGATTTAAACTAAAATTTTCTAATTTTAAAATGTAAATACTAATCTAAATTAAACTTTTTCATCTTTTTGAATGCGGAGGTCTCGAAATCCAACAAATAGATTTTTCATTAGTCAATTCTAACAAATAATGTATACTGAACTTACATTAAAATTTTTCAATTTAATCAATTTTTTCGTATTTTTTTAAATGAGGAGTCTCGAGATCCGACAGATAGATTTTTCATTAGTCATTTTTAACAAATAATATTCCTAACACAAAATCATATAAACAATCAATCCAAAAATAATATTAAATAACATGAAATAATAAATAAGCAGCGACACCATTAATTAAAATTAGAAGGAAACAAAATATATAGCTTATCATCAGACTCAGAGAAAACAAATGAATAAGTACATAAAGAGAAATAGATAAATCATTTCAAATAATTACAAGAAACAACTAATGTCAGGAAATAATGAATGGAACAATATTAAGTACTAACAAAAATTAAAACAATGACAATAATGGAACAACATCAATCATAAAAAAATAATAGAGAGTATTAATGAACCAATAAATCATAAACGACACAGTCATAACAAAACAGGGAAGAAAAATGATTTTAAGTTGTAATGATTTCAATCTCGGATAAATGAATAAGAATGAAATGAATAAATAAACAAATAAAGTAAAAATAGGTAAAGTAATCTAAATTAATCAATTGAAACAATACAATCAAAAATCTAAAAATAAGATAAACGAATTATGAAGTATTAACATGTGTATATAGACATAGCAATTAAAGAAAGAAACAAAAAAAAGCCAGATCTATACACAAACTCACCAAATCAAATAAAGTTGGGTTAGTGGGGGAATGGACAAATTAAAGTAGGCATAGAGGATATATTAAAACAGAGGACAAAATATCAATGGAGTTTATGCTTGTGAAGTTTTCTGACTTGGTGGTGAATCTCATCGGCGTTGTCGTTTCACTGGAGTTGCTTTGTTGTTGTTTGTTTGTTAGTGTTGTTGTTTTGGAGGTGAGAAAACAAAGAAATGAGGTGAAATTTTGAAGTGTTTTTTACTGCTGTTATAGGGTCGTTTTGAGGGCTGAAAATGGTTTCTTTTTTATGGAGTTTTGGATAGGTTCTTTCGTACGATTTTGAGCTGGTGACAGGGTGATTTTTGGGGGTTTTCCGATGAGCTTTGTGGCTGATTTTTGGAGGAGATTTGTTGGTGTGAGGGTGGTGTTTAGTGTCATTTTCTGGGGCTGATTTTGCTGGGTTTTGTGTTGTTGTTGTTGGAAAAAAAGAGGAAAAGAAGGAGAGCCTGGTGTGAAGGAGATGGCTGGTTGAGGTTCCGGTAAGAAAGAAAGAAAATGGTGAAGGATTTTGGATTTTCCGGATTCCTGCTAGGGTTTTTTCGTGAAGGGTGGCGGCTATTTTTGTTGAGAAAGGGGAACATGAAGATTTTTTTTGTTTGGGATTTTCAATTAGAAATTCTTCTCTATACTTATGGTAATAATGTAGAACTTATATACACTTCAAAATCTAATGGACCTAAAAATATGAGCCTAAATTGTGGGCCGATTACATATACACATACAATTTTTATCTGTGTAAAAAAATAAATTATTAGACTATGTTAAAAATTAAAATTAAACTAATCAAAATTCTAATATTTTAAAAAATAAGAGTAACTATCTAAAATTACCCAAAATGTATTTTAAACTATTTAAAAGTAACAACATAAAAAGTGAAGTATTGGGCAAAAATTGGGTGTCAACGGTACCTTTTCTTTGAATATGATCGATGAAAGAGATCGTGAACAAAGAAAATTGATGAATCCAATTTTGATCAAATACATGACCTTCAATAGGAGTACCTTGACTGTGGTGGAAGTTGCTCCTTAATTCTAAAGTTGCACATTATCGCAACTTTGTTGACCTTATTTGTGCTTGTGGTTTAATTGAAAATGCATCCTCTTGGATGTTCTCGAAAAAATTAAAACAAAACTTTATTAGTAGAGACAAAATTAAAGAAAAAAGTAGCATCACTTTCAATACTTTGTCATCCTCTTTTGATGCATATCGACAACCTTTGTCCTTTTCTAAAGCAGGGTGTGAGTCCTTTGAAAAGATAAGTAAGATCTATTGATAGAGTATGCATTCATGTCCATTGGCAGGACAAATAAATATAATTTATTAAATGCAATATGAATGACCCTTTCAGTAATGCAAAACGAATGAATATGCAGAATGAATGAATGAATGAATGAATGACCCTCTTGGCAACGCAATATGAATGACCCTCTAGGCAATGCAATATGCACGAATAGCCCTCTTGGCAATGCAAAATGAATGAATATGTAGAATGAATGGATGACCCTCTCGACAATACAATATGAATAAATATACAGAATGAATGAATCACCCTCTCAACAATGCAATATGAATGAATATGCAAAATGAATGAACGACCCTCTTGGTAATGTAAAATAAATTAATGGTCCTCTTGGAGATGCAAAATGATGAATATGCAAAAATGCATGAATGACCCTCTCGACAATGCAAAATGAATGAATATGCAAAATGAATCAATCACCTTCTCGGCAATGCAAAATGAATAAATGGCCCTCTTTGCGATGCAAAATGAATGAGTATGCAAAAATACATAGACGATCCTCTTTCTAATGCAAAATGAATAAATAGATGGGACACTATCACTTTCGGTAGTACAATATAAATGCAATAAAAATGAAGAAATACTACTACATCTGGTAATGCAATGTAAAATTAATGCATGTGACGCTACCACCTTCAACGGTGCAATTTAGAATGAATGCAGATGATACTACTACCTTCGGTAGTGCAATGTGAATGTAATGAAAATGAAGAAACACTACCATCTCCGGTAATACAATGCAAAAATGAATGCATGTGACACTACCGCCTCCGATAGTGCAATATAAATGAAATAAAAATGAAGAAACACAACCACCTTTGATAATACAATGTAAAATTAATACTTGTGGAACAACCACCTTCGGCAATAAGAAACACTATCACCTCCAGTAATGCAATGTAAAAATGAATGCATATTGTACTACCACCTCTGATAATGCAATATGAATGAAACGAAAATAAAGAAATACTATCACCTCTGGTAATACAATGTAAAATAAATGCCTGCGAAACTACCACCTCTAGTAATGCAATATGAATGCAATTAAAATAAAAAATAACCACCACCTTCAGTAATGCGATGTAAAATGAATGCATGTAGCACTATTACCTCCAATAATGGAATGTGACTTCAATGATAGTGCCATGTAAAATAAATGCAAATGACATTAGTATCTCCGACAGTGCAATATGAATGCAATGACACTACCATCTTTGGCAGCGCAATGTGAATGCAATGATAATTAAGATACACTACCACCTCCGGTAATGCAATGTAGAATGAATATATGTGAATGACACTACAACCTTCGATAATGTAGAATGAATAGATGCAATATGAATGAGCACAACTGCCTTCGGTAATGCAATATGAAGATGATGTTACTTTATTAGTAGGGTGACACTGCTTCCTTTTAGCGATGTTGAAAATTTTGAAGTCCATTATGAATTTCTAATCATGCTGGATATCACTTGAAAATGATTATTGAATTTCTGATTGTACTTGATAGAATTATCTCCAAAATTCTATCCTAGTTAGTCCTCTTGGCAAATCTCGAACCGCTGATTGAAGAATTTCACATTATTATGAAATGTTTGAGATTTTCTCAAAAATTCTGTCCAGTTGCATGTATTGGCCTAATCTTCCATCTTGACTTGTTGGAGATGACATCTTTCTTGTGCATTTTGTGATTTGTTTTTCAAAATTTCACCCTAGTTTTCATCGTAAAGAAGGATGAAAATCCCATTAAGTACATGATCAAACCTTTGCGACGCCTATATATCTTACAAAGTTCAAAATCGAGTCACATATAGTTTCAATTCTTCAAATAATGAATGCTGCAAAATCTGAAATAATAATATTATAGACATATTGTCACGCCCAAAGCCCCATTAGGGTGAACTGGCACCCATTGCCAATAAGGCCTGGGAGAACCAACTTGTATATATGCGCTCTCTATACATATTATAAGGTATTTCTATATTTAACATTCCTTTAAGAAAGTAAACAGTAATAACAAGCTAAAAGAAAATGCATATGGCTAGGCTATTGGGGCTACGGTGTCTAAAGTAGAGACACGATCGCACTTTAATTTACATAGTCTACAAAACCTCTAGATAAGAAAAAGTATCTGATAAGGGTCGGATAGGCCCCGCCTCGACTAACTGTATAATACAAAAATATAAGCTCTAGACACAAAGCTCTGAAGCAACCTGGAGCTTGGTAATAGCAGCTGGATGTCCTGTACTCCTATGGAGATCTACTAGGACCAGTACCTGCAGCATGAAATGCAGATCCCCCATAAGGGATGTCAGTACAAGATAATGTACTGAATATGTAAGGTAGGAAATACTGTATATGAAGTAATAACTCAAATGAAACTATGCACTGGTGTAGGATAAGAGACCACCCTTAGTCATATTGTGGGATCATGTACTTTATGTTCTTTTTATTACTTTACCTTTACTGTATAATTTGTACACAACATATAATATAAATGACCAGCTGATCAGTGGTAAATCTATATCGGGATAGGCCCTGGCTAAGCTCTTCCTTAACTCCTCGAGTTACCCCCCATGATAGGATCGTCCCTGGCTAGGTATTCTTCCACCCCTCGGGCTATCACCCATCAATAAGCAATATACTTTACTTTATCTTTCAATTACCTTTGAGATGATTCTTTTAGTGGTCGTAATATTGGAGTTGTAGGACTGTAGATACAACATATGGCATGTAAATAATTACAAAAGACAATACCCACAATGAAAGGAGTAAGTTACACAAATAATGAAATGCATAAGAGGTAGAACAACAAATGAACTTTATGTAGTACAACAAACTCGTGTATCTTGGTATCCAAGTATGTATGCAGATTTAAAGGTAACTATGTATGGGAGCATATGAACATATGAAAGAGTTGAGACACGGTTAATAGTTGTGCCAGAGTTGTAAGTGCCTTTATGTGCCAATGAGGGATCTATGTTTCATGTCGAATAATGCATAATCAAGTGGCCTTACATACCTCGCTGTACGACCTCGCTATTACCTCTAGATAACCTTCACTTCCTCCAAATATTTATCTATAACATAGTAAGTGATAAAAGTAGTACTAGCAGCCAATAAATACATCTTGGCAGCCCAATCTCATAAAAAATAATATACAGGCAGCAAGCGGGTACTTATAAACCCGAGCGTATTCTTTTAATTTTTTCGCCCCTAATCGTATTTTCTAATATACATTCACATATACATGTCATGTGCAGCCTGTTCTAGTGTCATAACAGTCTTACCCATAAAGCATAATATATAATAATTCTACACAACATACAAATAGGTGGTATAATGTTACGTCCCTTTGCCCCATTTTGACGTTCACAATCTCAAACCTGTTCCAACTTTAACCAAACTGTATCCAACATTTTTACATATAAAACTAGTCTTACAATAGTCTTAAAATAGTCTTAAATAATGTGAAGGTCGTGAAACAACAATTTCCAATTATCAGCCCACAAATTTCTATTAAGAGAACAATTACAATGTTGTACAACAACTCTTTTTTTGCGGACTGTAAAAATGGTGCAACAGCCTAGTTTCATCATTAAAAAATAAATCTTTATTAAATACATGAGTGTTACTTCATAATACAGTCAACCAAGAAGAGAAGATCCTCTTGAACAACAAGAAAAGCTCATAACAATCCTTAGGACACATGCTGTCCAAAATTTCAGCACAAACATAACC
>JAABOM020000049.1:4938078-4949808 GCA_011800125.2 Solanum clarkiae
ATATACATCTATTTCGTCATCATTTCATCACCATATCTTGATCTATAGTCATTCAACTCATAAGATATGTATTAGACCTTCAATTCCTCAAGAAATCATAACCTGACATTTTATCAAACACTTAGTGGGTGTATAGTGCTAGTATAAAATCATGCATTTCAAGAGTGAAATTATGGAAGAAAACTTGAAGTAAAATAGCCCACCAATACTTAGTGATACCATCTTGCAAAATACATTGAGAACTCTCAACAAATATCAAGAGAGATCATAGTTCTATAGCTTAAAACATGCATAATCATAATAGGTAAATCATCTCATGTTATAGGTTTAAAAATGAGTAATCATGTATTTTCAATCAAACTTTCATGGAATCCCAATATAATATATGATCATAATCTCTAATGAATAATACCCATAAGCAACACAACTTGAAAACATGTAATTTTCGTAGAAATGGAAGATTGGGCTTCATGGGTGAAAGGGAATGAAACTCACATACCATAAACCTTGAATTTATTGAAATTGAGTTGTGAAAGACTTGATGTTTGGAAGTGGGTCTTGGAATTCAAAGCTTTTCCTTGAGTTTACTTGAATTTGTATTGGGGTTTTGATGGAGGCTCTAGAGAGAATTAGAGAGTGTATACCAATTGGGAGTGAATTTGATGTTTAGGAATAGAGTTAGGTCTTTAAGAGGTGATCAGATAGCATAGGAATTTCCAAAATATCAATAGAAATGGCTAAATTTACAGAATGCCATTAATAAGGCGGAATTTGGGAAAAACCCGTATATACCCCTGCACATACAAGTTCTATGAAAACGGGCATAACTTCTTCATCCGAACTCTGAATAAGGTGAAACCAAGTGCATTAGAAAGCTAATTCAAAGAACTTTTATATGGTAGGTAGTGGGCCACTCAGTTCTTTGTTTGCTAAAAGATATACCCCTTTAAGTTTGACCCTCCTACCGGTACTTCTGCAAAACTTAGCCAATGAGAATTCTTTTGAACTTGGCTTGATGTAGGGGATCCACGATGGTCTTAAATGACATAAATAAGCTTGGCTTAGATTTAAATGAGATATTGAAGCTTGAATGAGTTTCTTGAGATCCGAAAGTAAGTTTGGGACACTTGAATTGGGTAAAATATTTGTCTAAGTATTTGAGAGAGTATTAGGAATGTTTTAGATGATATGAAAGTGGAATATGGCTAAGTATAGGTGTTTTCAAGTTTGGAAACACTTAGGCCCAAGACCAAAAAGTCTTAGACCGAACAAGAAAAATAACTCATAAAATGAACTGAGGCGCACCCTTGACGCGTCGCGCCTTGGGCGTGTAAACGTCACTGGAAAGTGAATTTTAGGAAAATGAAATTGTGATTCGTTTTTTCTAAAATCGGGGTTAGGCCCATTTCCCACTCAATTTGACTCCCTGTTAAAGAATATGAAGTCGAATTTTTGATATCACGCACGAATTTTGGGATATATGGAAATTACGATTTTGGGCGCTTCCAAGGCACATTTTTGAAAACTTTTTTTGGGTCGTTACAACCTACATGACCTAACTATATAGAGATGGATGACGAGGAGATTACTCTATTTTGTGGCTAGCATTCAGATTCCAAGTTTGAGGACTTGTTAGTGATTTCCCATGCTTCGGGAACAAACCCTTATGATGCTTTTTATATATTGAGATTTTAGTATTTCCTTTCTTATGATGTATATCTTGAAAGTGAGCTAGTAAGCTATATATTAGACCCTGTCAAGATCTATGATGTTGATACATGAATTGGACCTTCATGGAGTTGATGTATTTTCCTTATGGAACTATGACACTCTTTCTTATATATATTTCCGCTTGCTTATTCTCTTGTATGCTTTTTTTTTTACCTTATGAATGCTTACAATATGAACACGAGGCTTGGATGGGATGCCTTCGGATGTCACATTCACCATGTCACGACTAGACCCTAGGTCCAGATCGTGACAGTATTCTTGGAAGATGACTTAGAAACAATAGGATATGTTTCCAAAGCAAGTAAAATAGTTTAAAGCCAACATGCTATGAGAATAACTATTCAACTACACTTCCACTCAACCTCCTATACAAGTTGAAATTTTGTGGATGCAAAAAAAAAAAAAAAAAAAAACATAAAGGATGGGAAGCTATCCCATTTAATCGATGCCTCATATATCGTCAATATTTATTTGCATCTCATTGTAGCATATATAAAATAAAAATAAATTGGATATATTCTTGGATACAAGTTGTATTTGAAGATGAAAGTAGCACAAAGTCGAGTAGAGTATTCGTGGACTATTGAAAAGATGAAGGGCACGTATATAGAGAACGCAAAGCAATAATATACACCAAGATGATTAAGAAAAAAGAATAGAAAGCAACGTATATCCTAGTTAGGAGTTAAAAATAGTACAAATTTTATCCCACTTACATATCTTGAATCTACAACAGAACGAATATTATCAAAGTAGAATACTCAACCTTGATGGCCAAAAGCACATTAATTTGCTAATAGTGACATCACTCAAGTAGTTAGCAACAATACTTACCATTATCGAACTATTTGATTTCCACATGCATTTGAATAATTTAAAAAATGACATTTGTCAAATAAATGATCTTATAGGATAATCATAAAAAAAAAGATATTTTGCAAAGGAATGATCTTATAGGATAATCATTATTATATCTCTATAAGAACTTACGATTCATTAATAAAGCCAGCTGAAGAAAAAAGACCAAATTAATTACTACATGTGGCAAAAAAAATTATGAAATGCATCATGACTGAATAAAAGTATCAAATAACAAAACAAAAATTGAAATTGAAAAAATAGAACAAATAACATTCTAAATACGTAAAAGGGACAACAAAATCAGAAATTAACAAAACAACACAAATTCAAATAAAAAAAGAAGTAAATATGAAGAACTCAGACCAATTTCATCAATAGAAGATAAAAGCTAACAACTTTATTTAAAATTTGGCCAAAAATAGAAAAAAATTACAATTTTAGATCAACTGATCATCTCTAAATGCTAATGTAAAACAACAATTTCACCAAAAATACTAGCTAGTGAGAGATGAGAGAAATTAAAAAGTAATCTTTGAGCGTATAAAAATTTTAAATATATTTTTTCTTTTAAAAAAATTAAATTGGGAGAAAAATAATTTTAGTTACAAATACTTGGGTGATTGTTGAAATGCATGGTAGAGAATGAAGGCTTGTTGAGTAGGAAGAAAGAGTTGGACATAGCTTCACTTTCACATTGTCATTTTCTTTGTTGAAGAAGAGGAAACAACCGAATGTTTAAGCTTGTGATATGCCAAAAAAAAACTTATATTGAATAAAATAGCAATTTAATACATTACATAATTTTAAGCAAGAAGACTAAAATATCCTAAAATTTAACTTGAATAGACAATAAGCATACATATCGAATGTAACCATTTCTAATATAATATAGTTTAAAAACAAAGAAAAAGAACAAGAGTTAACAATGGTTGCGTTAAAAAAAAATTTGTCGGAAGTAGAGGGCACAGAGTATTTGTAGGACCCAGTCAACGTACATAGAACCACATACAGTACTTGGGATTGTGGGGTTCCTCATCTCCCCACACTCATTCTTTATGGGTCGGCAATTAATTACTATTCAGCTTGACCCGATTTTTCGAGTCCCGCCTCGGTGGGTTTAGGGGCGGGGTGACAAAAAACAATTAAGGCATGTAGAAAAAATGTCGTAAGGAAAATAAGTTCATCCAAGGAAAATTTTCCCAAAAAAATAACAGAGGTTGTTGACAGGGGTAATGTTTAACAGAAAACTTTTAGAGAGAGAACTGTTCTTTTTCCTTTGTCCCTCAACCCTCTTTCAGAGAGATGGTCGAAGAGAGGTTCTTTTTCTGAGATCATCTTGAAAAGGGCAGTCAAGAAAACAGAAACATCCCTTGATTTTAACTAATCAATCCATTCATTTCCTCTTTTTATTTCTTTGTTCTGAAATTGGACGTCATTTTTTCTTTTTAGAGTCTCACATCACCCATTACCACCTTTGTTTCGTCATTAGCTACCCGCATTTTCTTGTGCAATCTTTTCATTGACTGCCCTTTTGTCACTACTTTCTGGTAAATTTATTTTTGGCATATCTCTACAACTTTTTTTTCTATTTGTTTCCTTTGAGATTTTTGGATTGCTTGTGAATATGGTTATTCTCTGGTCATCTTTTTATGGTTTTGGCTTGTAAATTACTCCGCAATTATAATTGCTATTATTGCTTTGCTTTTTCAGCTATAAAAAAGCTTATTCCTTGAAGTTCATCGATCCTGATTTGCGCAGTTGTTGATGAAAACGGAGGTGTCATAACCTAAATTTAGAAGCACAGAAAATGAGAGACCCTGATTTGTTCATTTGTGTTAAGCGAGCTGATATTTTGATTTTCTCATTTCTAGTTGTATAGGCTGTAGAATAGATTTGTGTATATAAGAAAATAGCTGATTTTTCTTTTTCTTCTACTTGTAAAATATTCCCGAGTGATGAACTGCATATAAGAAAATTGGCGATTTTGTGTAGAGTCCTAGCTGGTGGCAGATATTATTACTGCCTCAACCACTGCTACACATGCTTCTGCTAGAAATGGGTGGTAGATGGAATACTTACGGATTCAAGTTATTATATCTTGCACTTGTGATTATTCTTTATGATGTTCACGGATGTACCTCACTCAATTCTGAAGGTAATTCTATTCTATGTTTTGACTGTCCCACTGGTTTTAGTGTTTATGTCTTGGATGTCCATTTGAACATTGGATTGGTCTACTTCGTTGACTGTTATTGATTTGCAAAACAAGGATTGGCATTGTTGGAACTGCGATTTAAAGTGAATTGTGATCCACATGGAATTCTTGCAAACTGGAATCCTGATCATTGTGACCCATGCAAGTGGTCTGGAGTACAGTGTCTAGCAGGCAAAGTGCAAATGTTGTAAGGCCTTGTTACGTACGATCATATCTGTTAATGAGCATTCGATAAAACTTACCTTATAATTTCAATGTTTTGTTTCTCTTATAGTTTCCCTTATAATTACCTTATCATTTCCATCAATCTCGGATGGAGCCAAAGATTCACTATTTTTTGGCTTTGGGGTATGATGGAATAAAGCAAAATGGCTCTTTTAACTGTCTGTGCTTCTTTCAATTGTAAAGTAGCAGTTAGTCAATGCAACTTTCGACGCTCATCATGAGTTATTCGGAAACAGTCGCGCTATGTTTTTAAACATAGGGATCAGGCTGAGTACATCCGACCCCCCTTTACCCCGCAATGGGCGGGAGCCTTTGAGGCATTGGGGTAATGTTGTTGTTGTTTATAGTATAAGAACAAGTCTGTCAGATTTATATTAATGACAGACAAATGTGCAGAAGATGAATTCATATGGTTTTATCTTCGTCATATCTCTCATGTTGATAATTTATTTGCTTTTTCTTCTCTGTCTAGGGATCTCCATGGACATTCTTTGGAAGGCAGACTGACACCAGAGCTTGGAAATCTCACTCACTTAAGATCAATGTAAGTTTTTAGTCTACAACAAAATGCTTTTTGCTTTTCTAGCTCATAAGAGAAATGTTTTCTTAAAACACAACTGACTGAAAAAAGTTGGTTCTAATGTCAATATGTATTTATTTACTTAGGCCATATTGGTACACGGTTGCTTCTGTCAAAGAGATAGGGATGGGGTAGACCTGTGTTAATGCTTTACGATCTTGATTATTTTGGTAATAAAACTTTGAAGTGCTTTACTTCCTTTTCTAGTCGAGATAGCTTCCATTCTGTCTGTATGATATATGTTTGCAAAACTGGTGAGATCACTGTAACACATTGGAAGACAGCACTCATCTGCTGCTCCTTATTGATGTTCAGTGTTAAATTAAAGGTTGGTTATTCTTGGAGGTTCCAAAAGCCACTCAGCCAATTCTTCTGCACAGCTATATCTTCTATTTTGTAATCCTTCCTATTGTCCGATGTAGGTTGGTTGAGTGTGAGTCTGAACACAAATTTATGAGGCTTATATTGTTTCATTGAACTCACCAAAGAATTCCTAAAGATTCTTAAGTGGGTTGGGGTTCATAATTTTTATGATTTCACCAAAGTTATTCTCATCACGATCATTTCATAACCCTGTACAACTTTTATCAGCTCAGACTGCATCCAACATATGCTTAATATCACTACCACATATTTGCAAATGATTTGTACGGTCATGATGTTTTGGAAACCATAGGTACTTAGTAAAGCCACTAGGCTTTTGATCCATATGATTTGACAAAAATCAAATAAGTTAGTGTGAATATGTATATTTAATATAGGGAAAATGCTCAAATATGTCACCAAACTATTTGAAATGGATCATCTATGCCATCCGTTAAAAGTTGGCTCATCTATACCATTGCCATTACCAAAATAATTTATTCATGCCATTAATTTTTAATACAAAATTATTCTAATTGTGATTTTAATTAAATATTGAGTCTTAATTGAGTGGAACAAACTAAAGAGAATTAGTTTCGATGTCTAATAGTCATAGTTTTCATCACCTTGCATACTGTGTCTTCCTGTGTGATGTGCATTACTTCTATTTTAATCTTAGCAATTGTAATTTTTTTCCTCTATGATTGCCTCATAGTGTGCTGTCAGAAAACAATTTTTTTGGTGTCATTCCAAAAGAAGTTGGACGACTTCAAAGGTTGGAAGTGCTTGACTTGACAAATAATAATTTGAGTGGGAGAATTCCAGCAGAAATAGGAGACCTGCATTCGCTAAGAAGCTTGTGAGTTCATAATTTAATTTTTGTGCATATAAGTGGACATGCTTCCTGTATAAGTTTATATATGTGAGTATTCACGCAGAAGAACCACAAAAAGATGCTCTCGAACTGTCTAATACCTTTTCCCAGGTTGATTCGTAACAACAACTTGAAAGGAAAAATTCCATTTGAAATTGGGAAGCTTCATTTGCTCTCCGAATTGCAATTTGACAAAGCACTCATCCCTGCAGCCAGTGGAACATGCTATGTAAAAAGAAAATTTGCGCACTGGTAATGTTATTTTGCTTTTATTGGACCTTTTCGTATCCGTATTCTTGTTCTTGCTAAATTATATAACCAAATATCAACATACAAAGATGTCTGAAATGTATGAAATTTGTATTTAAGCCATTTCAGGCAGGCATTACTTTCAGAGTATGATCATAACTCCTGCCACAAGCTTTTCTGAGTGTGAGTGAGGGGTCGGGTGAACACAAGTTGATAAAGTTGAGTATTTATGACAACAAGGGATATTGTGGTTTGCGTCAATTCAAATAAAGCCTGGGAAATAGGTGATTTCATAGATGTGATGATGCAATGACTTGTGCTTCTATGTTGTAAATGTCAGATCTCTGCAAGCAGAAAAACAACATTTTTTTAGACTCAAGCAGTTGGTTGTGTTACTTATGAATGACACCAAGGGCCATTGTGGTAATGCATAGAGCATGGGAGTTGAATCCTTTCACAGAGGTGGTACTGTTAGGATTTAGTCATGCAATGGCCTGTGCTGCTAATGTCTGAAGCTGTCAGATCACAGAAAGCAGCAAACTGAAATTTTTCTGTCTTATGCAGATAGGTGGCTTCGATGAAATAAGGAGAATGGTTAAGTAAAGCAACAATGAGGCTCAAAGAATTGCAGTGACCGTCTAGCGCAATGGAATGGAGCATTCTTCTACTTCATGCCCATGTTTTGCAGTGAATTCTGATTTAGCAGTCTAATGCAGGAAATTCACTGTCTAGATTGACATCTCATAGTAATATTTGACCTTACATCAACTCAGACGGAAAAGCTTTGTAAATTACAAGGAGGCGATTTCCCAGTTATTGCACCTATCCAAGTCTGGGGTTGAGGATGAGGGATGCAATATTCGAGATACTTGCTCCCAGATCTTGGAATTTATCCTGAAATCAAGAGAGCATTCAAAGCATGAAAATTATCATATTGATTCTAATTTGTTTTTAACTTTAGATCAAGATACTCTTCTCTGATCAGTGAACTCAGTTTTAGCTTTAACCATCTCATAGAATACTGACTATCAAAATTAATAGGATGGTTACTTCAAATTACCTGCCTTTCAATAGCAGTTGCCTTCTCAATCAGATATTTTCAGGTGCCTGCTTCTCTCTGATGATTTTATGTCTATTTCTGGCAGCATCTGTCATGGCAGTCTGATACCATCAAAGACCGTAGACTCCTTTATCAGAGCACTTAAAGAGACACTTCTGCGTTATCTCACTATGTAAGTAACTAAATGGTTTTCAATCGCCATGCGTTTCTACTCACATTTTGTCACTCTAGAAGCGTCTTTGTGTCAATAAAGGTTCTCCAGTCAACTTGGAAATGGCTCATTAGATAATCAGATAGAGAATTCCTCTGACAACCTACCAAGTAAGTGAGAAGGTCTTGCTCCACATCAGTAGAAAGAATTATGTTGAAAGTGCACAAAAGATTGTTTTCACTCTTCTTTTTAGCAGGTTCATCTAGGCCTCATATCATCCATACTGTTCAGAACCAGGCGAATATCGCACGCCGCAAGCTAGTTGAACAATCCAGCAACCTTGCTGCTGTCCCTGCCAATGGTGGGAAACCTTTGGGTCCTGTTGTTTCAGTGCCAAACATCAGAAGTAGTGGGTCATTTCATGCTGTGCCAAATACCCAAGGAACACCTCCTACTCCCTTACCAGCCTCACATCAGCAGTCTGAGTCTCAATCCAAACAAAATCCAAGGGGACAGTCAAGTACTGTTGTTAAACAACCAGCTAATAGACAAGCTTCAGCTGCCCAAAAATCTGGAGATACATGGAAGTATATCATTGGGGGTTTTGGGGTTTTTCTTCTCATTGCTGCTGCAATCGTGTTCTTAAATTGCAGAAGCAGAGCTGCAAGAACAATAGGCCCTTGGAAAACTGGCTTGAGTGGACAGCTGCAAAAAGCATTTCTCACAGGTACTTCAATTATGGTGACAAGAATTACAGTTAATATTCTACCCACATTCTTATATTCAATGACAAAATCACCATTGCTTAATATAGTTCTAACACTATGCCTATAACTGCTATTATTTAAATATGCGATATAATGGAATTCCCCCCCTTTTGAAATGATATTATTAGCCTAGTGTTTCGTTTGCTATATGTACCTTTTTCACTATTTCTTTTGCAAAGACAAGTTGGCAGAATGAAGGAATAAATTCCTTTATTTTCCACAAGAAGCATTTGTCTAGAGAGATTTTCTGACGACAAGTAGACTAAGAAGTTTTTATTGGCCCAAAATTCTATAAATGATAATGCTGGAGACTGAATTTACTTTTGCTTCTTTCGGAAAATGATTTGTCTTTCTTTATCCATTTTATTCATGTACTTCTCTAGAAAAAGTTCTTCTCTTAAATCAGTCATAAGAAGGTATAACCCTGATGTTGATTGCAAAAATTTTTCTTATGGTAATGGTACATTCGTACTCTGTGTGAAAACATTGCAGGGGTCCCTAAGCTTAACAGGTCTGAGCTTGAAACAGCATGCGAGGATTTTAGCAATATAATTAATAGTCATGATGCATATAAAATTTACAAGGGAACTCTTTCTAGTGGAGTAGAGATTGCTGTTGCCTCGACTACTCTATCTTCTCTCAAAGATTGGTCTGAGAGTTCAGAAATGGCCTTCAGGAAAAAGGTTTGTTGTTTCCATTTACATCAAAATTCAAATCCCTCCATAGACTTCACATTCTGACACTTCCCATTACTAACATTTTTGTTATCTCTTCACGCTTTTCGGTTGTAAAACACATATGATATTTTGTGGCTATGCTTATGAACAGATTGATACACTTTCAAGAGTGAACCACAAAAATTTTGTTAATCTTATTGGGTACTGTGAAGAGGATGAACCTTTCACTAGGATGATGGTCTTTGAGTATGCTCCAAATGGAACTCTCTATGAGCATCTGCATGGTAAAATTCTTTGTTGTCCATAATCCTTCTTTTCTTTTTTTTCGGGTAGTGCAGAGTTCATCTTTAATTACCCATGATGATGGCTTGATTTAGTTTAGAATAACACTTCAATTTTTTTTTTCAAAAAGATGATCAGAATGAGGTGTAATATAAGATTCATTTTTTCAGTTAAAGAAACCGATCCTCTTGACTGGTCTGCAAGGATGAGAGCCATAATGGGGACAGCATATTGTCTTCAGTACATGCATAATCTGAATCCTCCAGTGCCTCATTCCGGCTTAAATTCGAATGCTATATTATTGACTGATGATTATGCTGCTAAGGTCTGCTCCATCGTCTTCAATATATAGTGTCCTTAATGCGCACATGTCAAGAAATTGTACAAAGAGAGCACTTAATTTATGTACCATATTGAACTGAGAGAATCTTTTTCTTTTGTATATCATAATGAAGTAGAATTAGTATATTTTCACAGATTACAGAGATTGGTTTTTGGTCAGATCTAATAGCCAAGTCGAAGTACCTGAGGGATGATTTAGAAAATTCTGAGCTGCCAGCACTTGCTGATCCTGAAACAAATATCTATAGTTTTGGGATTCTGTTACTAGAAATAATTTCTGGAAAGTCACTTTTTTCAGAAGAACAAGGATCTCTTCTGAACTGGGTAAATCTCTTTCTAATTCTATTTCATATGTTCCCCTTATTTTCTTATACTTTAAGATAAATTCCCTAGTCTACACTTTCTTGTGTGGATGTCTGTTCTATCAGACGTGCAAAAGCATTGATAATTATTTGTTTATTTAGGCGGAGCAATACCTTAAAGATAAGATGAATATGAGCTCCTTGGTTGATCCAACACTCAAGTCCTTCAAAAATAATGAGCTTACGGTTATCTGTATGGTAATTGAAGAATGCCTTCAAGAAAATATAAGGAAGAGACCAACGATAAGCGAAGCCATTGCAAAATTAAGGGATGCGATTGATGTATCACCTGATGCCGCAGTTCCAAGGCTTTCTCCCCTGTGGTGGGCTGAACTCGAGCTCTTATCTTCTGAGGCACCTTAGCCTGATTTGTTTATCTACTTTATAAGTTGAGTACTGCTTTGCTATGTATAAGTACACCAAATATAACTGGTTTATTCTCCGGTTCAACCCTTTGCATACCTAATTTTTTCTGTTTTCCCTCTATTCATCTGTATTCTCAAGATTTGTTGGTTCATTCTTTCTTTATTTTTCGTCGTCTCTGCAACAAATCCAGTTATACTTCTTTCCTTAGTGGGAAATTCTACATAGTCTTTGCCCATTTGTTATGAAGAGTTTGGTTTGTACAAGAAAAATTTGAACTCGGTGTTCAATATTTCATCAATGTTTATCTTGAAGCAAAGAGGTCTATATATTTTTTCTTGATTTCCAGGTTGTTGTCAAAGTGCATAGGTATTTTACCGAAAATTATTTAGAGCTCATACACACCCCATTTATATATGTTAACAACAACAACAATAACATACCCAGTAAAATCCCACAATTGGGGTCTGGGAGGGTAAAATGTACGCAGACCTTACCACTACCATAAAAGTAGAGAGGCTCTTTCCTGGGAACCCTTATCTCAAAACCCATAAGCAGAAATAACTAGATATGACAGAAAGGAAGGAAAGGGGACAAAAAGAGCAACTAACAAGATAAAACTAACACA
>JAABOM020000049.1:4959305-4995102 GCA_011800125.2 Solanum clarkiae
CTGGAACCGACTCTATAGGAAGGACTTTAGACTCCACATCCCTAACCCTCACAAGATAGTAAAGACACCTCTTAGAGTTCAACTTACGGGCTTTAATGCAAGAGATGAATCTACCCTTGACCATCACATCTTGACTTTCCCACTCAAGGACAGGTTCATTTGGAAATTGCAATTTGACCCTACGGGTTCTACAATCAATAGAAGCATAGTATGCATGCAACCAATCCATTCCAAGAGTAATATCAAAATCAACCATGTTTAACTCAACAAGATCACAAGACAAGATTTTATGCAAAATGCAAATAGGACAGCATCTATAAACTTTTCTAGCAATAATGGATGCCCCAATAGACGTAGACACCTCATTAGGAACCACAACACCAATACCTTGGGGCCTTGGGAAGTCACTGGCAAATCTCCTATTAGAAGCATGAGAGGACCCTTGGCCTTGGTGGATCCGAACACCTTTTTCGAACTTACCCTCGAAACGGGCCCTCTTGACCTCATGACCTCTCCTCTTCCTCAACTTCTCCCCTTTCATTTGCTTGGCAAAGGTCATCAAACGTGACAAGTCCATGTCATTAATCAACATGGCAGACTGACACTCTTCACTATCAAAGTCGGACACACCCATCACAAATTTGTTCATCCTAGATCTCGAGTCGGCCACCAAATGTGGAGAATACTTTGAAAGTTGGGTGAACTTGAGGGCGTACTCCCTCACGCTCATGGACCCTTGTCTCAAATTCATAAATTGCACCAACTTAGCTTCCCTAAGTTCAAGGGGGAAGAACCGATTAAGGAAGGCCACCTTGAACTCCTCCCAAAGCACCACATAACCAACTCCCTTCTCTTCCTTCCATTGGTTGTACCATATTTGTGCTATGTAGGCCGCCAACTTCGCCATATCCTCCTGCTTCACACCCATGATGGACAAAATTTTTGTAGACCTTATTAATGAACTCTTGGGGGTCCTCACTCACCTTTGACCCATGGAATTCTAGGGGATTCATTCTCATGAAGTCTCTTACCTGAGAGGCCGGTGTAGGAGCATGAGGGGCTTGGGCCCCTTGGTTGGATTGATTAGCCACCACTTGTGCAAGCAAGGTGAGAGCATCCCTAAGCTCTCCATCGGCTGGTTGATCCTCAGGCGTGCGAGCTCGTCTTCTCCTCGTGTTAGGCATGATCTAGCATAGCAAAGAACAATCGTTAGGGGAAAGCTTACTTCAACTCTATAGCACGACTTAGAACATAAAAAAGGGAAACAATTCCTAAAATGTTTCATAGCCTCCTACTCATAGTTGTGGTGCACAACACAACCATGAGTAAGACTCTAATCAACGTGGTGTGTTGGACTCCGATGATCTAACAACCTAGTGCTCTGATACCACATTTGTCACGACCCAAGCCTAGGGCCTAAACGTGACCAGCGAATGGGGAACCCGAAGGAACCCCAAACAAGCCTCGTGCAATATCATTACACATCCTTGGTCGTGGAAGTAATAGAATACAATAAGAAATAGTAAGTTAGGACAACCGGGGCTAAGGGAACACTTTCATATCATGAACAACAAGAGTCGATAGAGTCAAAGCTCATAGCATAGATACATAGCATGTCCAACAACACCTTTACATACATAGATAAGAGCGGGGGCCAAGACAAAACGACCGGGCTCACCCTCATAGTCAATACATAAGTAAAAGAGAGAAAGTTTTAATACATAGCAAGAGATCATAAGTAGTGTCCCCAGAATAAAGGACTCACCAACAAGTTTGATAGAAGTCGTACTAGCCACGTGGAGGAGGAGGATGATCAAGTGGTGCTCCGATTCCTACGTGTTGACATCATGTAGGCATAGAATATGCGTTAGTATGTGTGAATATACTAAGTATGTAGGATGCAATGCAACAAGAGATAGGTATCGTAGTCAAAATGCATAGAGATAGATAATAACTAGCAAAATATCAATATGACATATATGATTAGTACTTAAGTAAAACATGCTTACGTAGGAAATAACATATGTGTAAGAAGAGACCATTAACTATTGGTGGATCGTCACACCCTACCACCCTTGGTGATTGAGGT
Source organism: Solanum clarkiae (assembly GCA_011800125.2). NCBI lineage: Eukaryota > Viridiplantae > Streptophyta > Magnoliopsida > Solanales > Solanaceae > Solanum > Solanum clarkiae. The sequence goes on from JAABOM020000049.1 coordinate 4,961,395, forward strand.
ACAAACCCCGTGAATAGGTTGGCGGATCGTCGCACCCTACCACCCTTGGTGCCGGAGTACAAATCCTCCGATAGGTTGATGGTTACAAACCCCCAACAAGGTTGGTGGATCTTTGCACCCTACCACTCTTGGTGCCGGAGTACAAATCCTCCGATAGGTTGATGGGTACAAACCCCCAACAAGGTTGGTGGATCGTTACACCATACCACCCTTGGTGCCGGAGTATAAACCCCCGAATAGGTTGATGGGTACAAACCCTCAATAAGGTTACTTGGCACACGACCCCCGGGTAGGGTATAGTCACATTCCAACACTATATAGAGAGCACTATAAACATACATTCATTTCATCATCATTTCATCATATCATCATCATATAGTTATTCAACTCATAAGACATGTATTGGACCTTTAATTCCTCAAGAAACCATAATCGGACATTTTATCAAACATTCAGAGGGTGTGTAGTGCTAGTGTAAAACTATGCAATTCAAGAGTGATTTCATGCTAGAAAATTTAATGTAAAATCTTCAATAGATACTTGGTAACACCCTCAAGTAATTTACATCAAAACCTTTCATCAAATCTTACAATAGACCTTGATTTCATAACTCAAAACATAGCAAAACAGTCACAATTTCATGAACTTCAACATAGTCTGCAGTGATTTTCATAATTAGATAGACCCAATTGTAAATCAACTGTAAATCATGCGAATTAGAAAAAAAGAAAGCTTAGGTATTATGAGTAAAAGGAACCCATGAAAGAAACCCACATACCTTAGCTTTGGAGATGAACTTGATGAAGATTGGAGATGGAGACTTGAAGCTTGAGAGGATATCCTTTGATCCGGAGAGGGTTTTGAGACTTGAGTTTAGGAGTAAAATATTGTCTAAGTGCTTGAATGAGTATTGGAGGATGTTTAGCAGGATATGAGGGTGAAAAATGGTCAAGTATAGGTATTTTCACGTTTGGGACACTTAGGCCCAAGACTTAAAAGTCTTGGACCGAAGTCAAAACTGGCAGAATTTTAACGCTAGTGCGCGCCCTTGGCGCGCCGCACATGGTGCGCGGAAAGCTCATGGGAATTTGCATTTTGAGAATTTCGAATTTTGATACGGTTGCTCTAGAATCAGGGTTAGAACCTTTTCCCCCTAATTTTGACCTCCTAAACAAGAATATGAAGTCGGATTTTCGATATCACGCACGAATTTTGAGATATATGGAAATTATGATTTCGGGCACTTTCGAGGCACATTTTCGGGCGCTTTTTGGGGTCGTTCTCAATGTGCTACTTGAATTATATATCTATATTGTGTATGCTAGATTTTCGAGTGCAGGTTGTAATTTTGGAGGATTAGATAGTGTGATTGGAGTACTTGTGTTCCTTATTCTCTACCTTGTGTTTAGGATTTACTTTCTCCTTGTTTCTACACTTGTGTATAAGTTGTGAGCTCAATTTCACTTGGCGTTCCTTTCATACTTTGGACCGAGCATCTAGAACGCTTGAGAGGTAGCAACTTGTATACAGGGGACTCTCAAAGCTCCTTTACCTAGCCATGAAAGAATTTCTCACTATTTCATTGTCCATGTGAGTTTTAAGTTTCACCATCCAAAAGATAAAACCCTCGTGCTTTTGGAACCACCCTCACCAAACAGGTGCGCTGGTTGGGGGTTGGGTCCTTTGAGGTGCCCACCGGCGTGCTTTTGTCAATTTGCGTATGAATCAACAAACTGGTTAAGAATTAAGGAAACTTTTAACGCTTTTTTCTCTTCTCCCAGCCGCCCCTTTTCTGCAATATACATTTCGTTTCTCTCTCTCTCTCTTAAAGACAAATAACATTCAACCTCTGTTGTTTGAATTTTCAGATCTCTTTCTCTCTTTCTGAGTTTCTACGTTCAATCAGATCTGCATCATAATATAGATTTAGACCATTGGATTGTTCGAATTCAATGCATTCTAATCGTGCTAAGGAGGACATGGATGGTGGAGGAGATGGCGGGGATGAAAATGAGTTCCCATCAGCTGTTAGGGGACGAAAGTACAGTCCGGTGGTGGCGCATGATAATGATCGGGCTGTTTTGGAGATGTCCTCTATTGATCCTCGATCCTCATCCTCTCCTTATTCCAAACAAGATCTCAAGTACTCTCTCCTTTCTCCTTACATTTTTAGCTCGTGTCCCGACCAGCTTACATTCACATTACTAATAATTACTAATCCTTCCATCTGTTACATCTTAGCTTCACCGTTCTATTGATTTGTAGTACCATCTTGTTTCTCACATTGTTTTCATGATAACATCAACTTTTGCATAAGTATCTTGACTATTCAATCTGCCTTCCATCAACGTAAGAACCAGATAATTCTGGCCTACCAGTGTTTAGGTAGATTAAAAAAAATTCACCTAGTAAGGCTTTTGAACCTCGTTCCCCATTTTGTCACTCTAATTCTACTGACTGTTGGCATCCCACCTTGAGGTTTATAGTTTCACGTTGAGGGTTTAATGATCCACAATGAAATTGTGCAGTTCATTAGAAGTCTGAGCTTGCTGACAAAGAAAGGAACTTAGAGAACAAGGGACAACTTTTGAGTTAGGCTTACTTCTTGGTATATCTTTGAGGTTATTTTTTTTTCTTTTTTATTATGCCGACTAGTTTGAATCGAGGAATATTCATAGTTTGACATGTGATTGTTTTAACCTCCCACGGAAGGTTTTTGATTTGACTTTGTTTCAGGATAAGTGTCAAGATAAAGCATTAAGTAGAAGTAGATATTTGAGTCTATAGAACACCTTCAGTGTTATGTGTATTTCCATTGAGTCTTCAAAAATTTACCAAAGTTTGATAAATAAGTTGTTGTGTGCTGAGAAGGATTTCTATTTGTATCTAGAGATAAATAGACGATTTAGTTAAAAGGAACTAGGGCCAGCTATAAGGTAATGCAAGTGAAGCCTTTGCTTTAGGACCCCAAATATTAAATCCCCTAAAACTATAAGTGTTATGCTATTATATAGTAGTAAATTATTTGTAGAAGATTTCAAATTTTAATATTTTTCAAAATTTGGTAAAGAAATATATTTGAGCGAGTAAATAACAATTTTTTTTCTCTCATTATATTAAATAAATGATATATTTACCTTCTCATCAATTTTAGTTCTTCTTCTTCTTCTTCCATGTATAGTCTTTTTTTCATGTTTATGATGATTTCATTTTCTAATACAACTCAGTTTCACTAAATTAGCTATTTCATTTTTTATCATATTTAATTGATCCATACATTAGAAAACAAATCCTTGTGTCTCACCTTTTTATCTAAGAAATCTCTGAGGCAAGTGTTGCAAGTCCCAAAACCCGATAGATAGTAGGCTCACCCGTCTGCCTCTTTCCATTTACATACCATATTTTTGTATATGAGAGAAAATACCCTCTCACGTGAGCTAAATCCGTTTATATGAGTAGGTCATTTTTAGCTTAGTGGATGAATGATTGTTTCTTCACCTTTTCCTGTTGATTAGCAGCAGGAAATAGTTTGAATTTATATTTCTTTCTTGAATGAGTTACATTTTTTAGAGTCTCAAAACCTTACAACTTATGTTGTAGTTAATTCAAATATTGCTTGTGGATTCCTGTTGGATTTTAATAAATTGTTTAACTCTTGTGGCTGAGATACGGGAGTGAGGCATGAGCTGTCGATCGTTGTTATCAGATTCTTCAATACGCATGATTCTTGTTGTTGAAAAGAATACTCAAGTAAATAAAAATGTGCTCTCTCTAACAACCTAAGATTTTAGATGAGCTAGTCACACACTTCAACATGGTATTGGAGCAAGTAAAGGTCTTGGATTCGAGTTCCATCTCTACCCATTATCAAAAAGAATTTACACGTGCTTGGCCTATGGAAAGAATCAGGCTTGCATATGAAGGGGTGTGTGAAAGAGAATAATTATGTGAATAAAAGTGCGCTCTCTCTAATGATTTAAGCTTTTAAATGAGATGTTCATATACTAAAACACTTATTATATCAAAGTTGTATATATTGGAATGTCAGTATTTCCTCAACGCTATTATCTCAAAATTGTTATATTGGAATGTCAGTATTTCCCTTTTTTGGTTTAATTTTTTTTGGGGGCTTAAATCGTTCAACAATTTTGCTCCTCTTACATTATAGTTTTTATGCATTATTCTGATTTACACAATTTATCAGGAAAGTTAAAGTGAATATGCAGCCAAATGTGGCTTCTGAAGGTTCAATGCCAAATCATAGTGTCAACGGTCCTCAAAGAGAATCCAAACTGGAACTGTTCGGCTTTGATTCTCTTGTAAATATTCTAGGTCTCAAGAGGTAAGAGGTAAACATTCTGTCGTCCTTTAGATATTATTCTTTTTTGCCTACAAACCTTTTATCTTGTATTAGATATATATGATAAATATAGCTCCAACATGTTGCAGTTTGAGGTGTGGTTGATTGATTGATTTATCTTTACTTTCATTCTTCTCTCTCTCTCTCTCTCTCTCACACACACACACACACACACACACACACTCTTCTCCAAGAACTGCCTAAAAACTGTAGCACTGTGAACAACATTGGAGAATAATGGAGTTTTTTTGTGTTGGGTCTTTGCTTGGGGATAATTTTGAATTTTTTGTATATATGTCCCTATAAACTTATCATTTTGCATTTCCAAAACTATCATTTTCAAATTCAACATTCCTTTTCAGTATTTGATATCTGATTAATAATATGGTTCTAATCAATCTTGCTATTTCAGCATGACAGGTGACCAAATTCAAGCGCCACCTAGTCCAAGAGATGGTGGGGATGTGTCTATCGCTCTTGAGCGGCCCAGGGTATTGTGATAGGTTCTTAATCATCTGTTCTATTTTCCTGAAGTTCTATGCCATACCATTAATACATTGTGGTTTAATGGGAAGGGAGAAGAATGGGGAGAAAACATATGACTCTATTTCCATAGATAAATTATCTAACCTAATAGGTGATTTAGTACAGCCGAAAGAGGAGTAAAAGAGTGCTCCTTTTTGTCCATTTCTTGAGAGACTGGATAAGTTGATGTGGTAGCATACTCCATTTTTGTTAGATCTATTGGTGTGTCGACAAATTTTCTGTGTACTCATATCTCAGCTTTACTCATAATTTGTGCAAGATAAGATGAATTTGAATTGTGTAGTCGTGTTAGTAATTATCCATTATGTGGTAAAGTGAGAGTATATGTATTCTTAAGTGGCTGCCTGAGATACATATATCAACAGTCAAGTTGGTTGTTCACCTCTCTCCCTTTCATTTCACCCTTTAGTTTACGTTTAATGAGGTTTGTTCTCAGTTTTATTTCTGTACTGCATGGAAGAGTGTGAGAGATTCTTGTATTCTTCTCTAGTTACTTGCTTGGTTTTTCCTACCTTTCTTGTAATTTGGTTGACAATCAATTCTCACAATTACAGACCTTCGTTTGGGCTTACATGAAGAAGTACGATTCATATTGACAACGTCTTTGTGACTGAGGCTTAGTTGTAGTTGTAGTTGTGCATTCATCAGAACTTGCACTTTTGAGATTTGATATTCATTGATCACAACTTGCACCTTGCATGTATTGCTGAATTGTATAATTCTGTAATGATGGGTTGCTCAATGAAGCTTTGAATGCCTTTCTAATTGTCTATATCTGTGAATGCTGTCGTAGCCTACTGCTGTCAAGTCTGGGACATTGATGGGTGTCTTCGTGCCATGCTTGCAAAATATTATGGGAATCATCTATTATATCAGATTTTCTTGGTATGTTTCATCATAGCCATTCCTTCACATGTTCTCTTCGGATTCTTTTTTGTGGAAAGTTTTATAATGCTGTAGCTATCAAAAGATGATCAAGTTACGTTGCCTTAAATCTGCATTTTAAGGACTATGGTCAGCATTCTTGATGTGGATAACTTCCTTCCATTTCTAATACTTTGGCATTTGTAGTTGCCGAGTTCTATAAATTACTGCATTGATTGTTATATCGAGTGAGTAAATTGTAAAGTGGATTACACTATGATTCCTAGTTAGCTATGATTTAATGGTCTACTCACGTCACAAGTATGGGTTGATACTGATATTTTAACCTGCTTTTGTGTGGTACTCAAGGTGAGCTGATCTTCTGTCTCTGGTATTCTCCTGTTACAGAACTTGTTAGGCAGCTGTTAAAATAGGATTAGGGTTGTACATTATCTTATGCTATGTAATGTAGTGTCTATAAATAGGGCTCAAGGTTGTAGTGTAGTTTATGTATCTTAATAGTATTTTCCCGTGCTTTCTCACATTGTATTAGATTATTGGGGAGAAATATCTGGAAAATACAGTCACGCAATCCTGTGTGCAATTCCAGCGACTGTACAATTGATGTTTGCATCATCTCATTTTTCTTTCGGTATTTGTGAAAACCAACAGTGCCATCACACTCCGGAAGGTCTGGTGAGAAGCCCACTCAGCTCCTCCAGCATCTGATGGTTCATGCGCTTGCACAAGCTGGTAATAACAACTTTACGTCTGTCTAACACAGACATGTGAAGCTGTTTCTGGCCACTTTCTTGAGAATTTTTTTTTTCGGTTGGGGTTGCCCAGCATTCCGATCCATACAATTTTCATAGAATTCCGATCTCTTTCATTTTTTCTAGCGAGTTCTCCAGCGAGATCCAACCCTCTTTCAGCTTCTGGACTTCTTTTTCTTTGTAGAAACTTGGTGTCTTCCTCTTTGGTCAGATTGTCTTGAAGTTTCAAGCCATGTCTTCCGGATTTGATGTTTTTAATTCCAAAAATACGGGAATCGAAAGTTCAAGTCCTATAATTACTTCGAACCATTCATGGAAAATTCAAACTATTTAGCTTGAGTTTTCTCGGTTGTGTTGTGGTGCAAGGAGCAGGTGTTCAAGATCACTTAACAAAAAAGGCTAGTGAGTTGGATGAAAAGACCAAAACACAATTGGTGATCTATTGATTCAAAGTTGATGTCCTTGTTATGTCCGTTCCAGACATCTTCAATTTGGGAAAAGGCTTGTGCTTTATCTACTAATGTCATATCTCAATTTTATGATGTGATATCTCAGATAACAAACCTAAGGAAAGAGGAAGTAGATATGTCTACTTACTTGGGACAGGTACGTGCAGTTATGGAGAAATTTGAAAGGTTGATATAGTCACTATGGACGTTGAAATACAATAGGAGTAAAGACATACATTGTTTCAAGTTCTTACAATTGTTGAACCTCCTATCAACCTTGATTTGATGCATGATCATATTTTGACTAGTCCTACTAATTATGAAGTATTATCTTGTTTACTTCTCTTTGCCGCACCTCCTAGTCACAATGTGGTCCCATCAACAATCATCGACTCCACTATTCTCGCATCTCAAATCATAGAAAATTAAACAACTTAGTTCTCGAAGAATCGATTAGGAGGTTGTTTTGGAAGATCTCGACTTAAGTGTAGTTAACTACGATAGTCTTGGACATACTTGTGATGTATGCAGTTCTCTGCATGCTTGGCCAGCCAAGAATGCTCAGATTGACACCACAGGTGTCAAGGGTTCTCTTTATTTGAAGTGGAATAGAAGGAGTTCCTCTCGTATCGAGCAAGTAAGTAGATATCTCAACAAGTTGCCTCAGTTGTGCAGCTTGATACTTCTTTGGCTTCTATTGCTGGTGACTCTTGTGCTTATGTTTCACAATCTAGTGCCCTTCGACCGTGGGTCGTGGACTTAGATGCTGCTGGTCATATTTTTGGTAACAAATCCTTGTTGTCAAATATTGTTTACTCACAGGCTCTTCCTGCTCTTACTTTTAGCTGATGGGCGCCAAACAAAAGTAGCAGTTGGGCAAGTTAATCCCCTCCCCTCTGTCACTTTAAGCTCTATTCTTTATGTCCATGGTTATCCTTTTAATCTTGAATCTGTCAATCATTTTGACTCGTGCTCTAAATTGTGTTAGAATATTTCGTGATGATTCTTTTGTTATGCAGGACCATAGTATGGGACAAATGATAGGCACAAAACATGAATCACCAGGCCTCCACTACCTTACCTCTCCTAATTCTTCCACAACATGTCCAATTACTAACCACCCATTTTAATTCACGACAGTTTGAGACATCCGACTTTATTTAAGTGATAAAAAGTGGTACCTAGATTGTCTAGTCTGGCCACATTAGATTGTGAGTCATGTCAACTTGGGAAACATAAGCGCACTACTTTTCCATATGGTGCCCTGATTCGTGCAAAATCTATTTTTCATTAATTTTTGATATTTGAGGTTCTAGTAAAATCAACTCAACCTTTTAGAATGTTGTTATTTTGTTAGTTTCATTGATGATTACTCCCAAATGTACTTGGATTTTCTTAATGCAAGATCGTTCAGGGTTGTTTTCTATATTCAAGAGTTTTTATGTTGAAATACAAAATCAATTTGGTGTTTATATTTGTACTTTCCAAAGTGCTAATGCCTTAGAATACCTATCCTCTCAATTTCAATAGGTTATTACTCACCAAGAAATTATCAGTCAAACAAGCATACCTATCCTCTCAATTTCAATAAGTTATTACTCACCAAGAAATTATCAGTCAAACATCATGGCCGTACGCTCCTCAACAAAATGGGGTGGCAAAGAGAAAGAATAGGCACCATGTTGGGACTACTTACACTCTTCTCATTCAATCCCATGTTTCGCTTGTTTTCGGGGAGGTGTAGTTCTCACGTCTTGCTATGTAATTAATCAGATGTCATCATTTTCCATTCATAATCAGATTCCTTATTCATATTGTTTTCTCAGTCATCTTTATATTTTTTTCGCCTTTCTGTCTTCAGGAGCACATGTCATGTTTTTTTAATAATTTAGCATCTCCAAAAGATAAATTAGCCTCTTGTGCTCTCAAATATGTATCTTGGCTATTCACAAGTTCAAAAAAGGTATCATTGCTACTCACCTGATCTTCCTCGGTATCTCATATCAGTTGATGTCACATTTTGAGTCTTCACTTTACATCTTTTGATCACCCATCTATCTTTGAGGTCTTACGCTTACCTATACCAATTTAGTTTACTTCTGTATCTCCAATCGTAGTACTATCACTTTTGACTTATCATCGTCGTCCGAGTAAAACATCAGGTCCAAATGATTCATGTCTTGCACCAGACCTTGAACCTACTTTGGTCCCTGCACCTAATGCAAACTTGTCTTCTAATCTACTAGTTGCACTTCGAAAAGATATATAATCCACTCACAATACTAACCCCATTATAGCCCTTTTAAGTTATAATTGTCTGTCATCACCCCATTATGCCTTTGTATTATCTTTGTGGTCTTTTTTCATCCTTAAATCTACAAATGATATACTTTCTCACCCTGATGGCTACCATTACTATCACCACGCACAGCTGGACAACACATTACTTCCTGAACAAAGTAGGAGTAAGATAGACTGGTCGAAGCATAATAGGAAGAGGTCAGGGAAAGAAGGATTACCTCTAGATAGTGAATGCTCTCGTGTGAGTTGGACAAAAGGAAGGAACGGTGGAGCAAGATGGAAGAAAACCTAGAGAAGGAGAAGACTAAGGGTGGAGTTTTGGTGGCAATCTGAAGGAAGCATCTGGAAGTCAGCAGCTGAAAAGGAAAATGTGAAAGAGGTAGAGAAGAATAGGTTTCCTAACCCTTTTGTAGATAGAGTAAGGCCTAAGGTTGGGCCTTTACTATTCAATAGTCTATTTGTTTGTAAGTGGGCTGTTTGGCCAGATTAAGTTTGTTTTTTGAAGTTTATTATTAATAAAATGGCCTAACAGGCAGAAAAGTTCGAAAAAAAAAAGTTCCACTCTACTGTTGGATGTCGTTGAGTTTATGCAACTTGGACTGTCAAGTTAATTGGCTGAAGGCTCTCCTTGTTGCATTAGGGTATACTCAAATATTTGAGCCTGATCGTAGTGCTACTCTCTCTAGTGGCTAAAATAACATCTGTCCATCTTACTAGTTGGTAAATGAGCAACTTAACGCTGGGAATTGGTATTGGCACTTCTGTTAATTTAGTTGCTTCTCTGAGATATTGGCATACTTCTGACTTTGAATTTGTCTATTGAAAAGTGGGGTGAAAATGGTAAGCTCTCATAAAATAAAAATATGGCCTTGTTTGAATAAACCAGCTGAAAAGAGACTTCTAGTCCGGATTGGTATGAAACTATAGCTTCCAAAAAGAATAAATAATATTCACCTTGAAGGTAAGTTCTATAAAATGTTCTCAAACACTATTGCCAAGGCAATCTCCTAAAGGCTGTTATGGCCTGAGGAATCCTTTACCCTGGCAGCTTCACACCATGGGAAACTTCTTTCATTATGGGGGAAAAACTCTTTTCACTAGTGGGGATAAATCATCTGAACTTGAGAATACAGGGGGATACACATTTCAGCTGGTTTTCATTGATAGAAAGAGGCAGGAGATTTACAAGTAAGATAAGTTTATTTCCACAAAATCTAAGATGGATGTGAGATCCTAATACAAGCATCATTGGGTTCTAGACAACTAAACAGAAGGTGGGGCAGAAAACAACAACACAGCCACAACCTATATAGTGTCTATCAAAACTTCAACGTTTATGGCAGATTTGTTCGCATTGAAGTATGACATGGCTCCTCTAAATCTGCAATAATCATTCTAGAGATAAGTTATAACAGTGTGTGGGTGGATGGATTTTGCTATTAAAATCATTCGATTTCTAGGGAAAACCAGCATGTCAGGGCCACCACCAATATTGTCTCCATTGACAAAATCCTATCAGGATGCTGCTAATATAGTAAGCTGGTCAGAATCAGCCAACCAGCCAGCATTGGTGGAGGCAATGATAACCATCCTCTTCACACAAGCTTAGTCAGCCTTTCAATGACCCTTTCCATCACAACCCCAACCCAGAGTTAATTTAAAAATTGTTTTTCTCTAGATGGAAAGTCATTACTGGCTTCAAAGCCACCCCCTTGATCACAATCAATTTCTCTTCGAGTTCCCTTCCTGGCAAGAAGCAATAAGAGTTAAAGCAGGGGAATGGTTCTATAATGGAAGATGGTCAAAAGACATGAATTCTCAGACAAGTGAGCCACCGGAAATCATTTGGCTGAAAGTAATTGGGATTCCCTTAAGTGCTTGGACCTTGGACACATTCAAGCATATAGAGGATAGCTGCAGAGGCTTCATTAAGTTGACGAGACACAAAGAATAGATCCCACTTTCTGTCGGCTCATATTTGAGTCAAAAATTCAGTCATGAAGTTTCCGGCGAGTTTGAAATTTGAATTTGCTAGCTGGTTGTATGATTTGGTGATAATTACGGAGATCCGACCCTCTCCTTTTCCCAACGGACAAAATCCTGAGTCGGCTAGGGTTGGGAAACTACCGGAAACACAGTCCCATACAGTCCCATGTGACATCAATTTTAAAAATACACGTGAGGAACCAGTAGACAAAAGGAAATGGCAAGTCTCATTAAAATATGAATGGGCTGGCCCAATATTACCATCGGAGAACTTATTTAGCCTCGAATAGGGATTATTATACCAAAGGCCCAAACAAACGGAAGCTACACACGGAACATAACATAACGCAATCATGGAGATCCTCCATAGCCAAGGCAGACCCATGCAGCTTCAAACGTTTGACTTCCTTCTGTGCAACATCCTTTGATCCTTCCGAATTGGAAATTCAAGCTTCTAATCACCAAAATTTGGAGCATAAGGCGGGGACCTTTTCTTAGCTTGAAGCTGATCATGAAGCAGAAATATCAGCTTCTTCTTTGGACACATATACCTTGAATCCAACTTTCACCTCAGTGTACTACTCCGATTCCAGTCTCTCATCTCAGTCATTCAATAGTTTTTTGCCTCTACCGTGGCATAGTGATCCTTCACAACAAACTATTGATTCACCGACTATGGTGGTAACATCAAAATGGACCAAATTTACTATAATGAAGGCTTGCAAAGTTCTAGGGTTAAATGTTTTAGGTTTCGAGCATGAAATTCTAGATATTATAATAAGAATGGAGGAAAAGAGGAAAGCTCAGATTCTTGAACAAAGGAAGAAGTCTGGGGACGTGAAAAAGGGGAAAAGCAAAGCTACAAATGAACTTAAAAAATTGGACTGGGGTCTCCAAGATGGAAGAGGAAAGAGCGATAGGGGCAGGTACCACAAGGCTCATTCCAGATGAGAGTTAAGATACTCAATTGGAATGTATAGGGTGTTAATAATAAAAATAAGAGCAATACTTTGAAATCTCTTATCCAAAAGTGGGGAGCAAACATTGTTTATTTACAAGAAAACAAAATAATCTTGGAATCCATCTCTAATAAGACAAATATGGGGGAATAGATGGCTTTCCTTGGCAGAAGTCCAAGCAATTGGTACCAGAGGTGGAATATTAATTCTATGGGACAAAAGAGCTTGGAGTTGTATTGAGTCAGAGGCAGGGTCCTTCTCCCTGTCTTGTAGATTGAGAGCACCTCTGAGGACATCAAATGGGTCTTTCTTGGTGTTTACAGACCTCATACCAATCCAGAAAGGGTCCTATGGTTGGAGTTAGCATCAATCAGGGGGCTATGGTTTGATCCATAGGTCATAGGAGGAGACTTCAATGTGTGTAGATTTGAGGGTGAAAGGCTAAATTGTACTTGAAGATCCAAATTTATGCAGGGTTTCTCTAACACTATTTTAGATCTTGAACAAATTGTTCCTCTACTCCAAGGAGCACAATTCACCTGGTCAAGAGGGGAGGAGCCACTCCAAGCGTTGAGAATTGACATCTTTCTTTATTCATCCGAATGGAGTGAGATGTTCAAGTCCATCGGAAATACACAATGCCAAGAGTAATTTCAGATCATAAACCCATCGTCTTGGAAAGTGGAGATTAGGAGACATCACCAGCCTACTTCAAATTTGAGAACATGTGGCTTTAAGCAGAAGGTTTCGTTGATATCATTAAAGGATGGTGATAGTGCTACATTATTCAGGGTACCCCAGACTTTGTATTGTTGCAAAAACTCAGAAACCTAAAGAAAGACATTTCTTAATAGAACAGGGAGGTGTATGACAACATTGAAACCCAAAAAACAAAAGCTTTTGGAACTGGGGAAGCTGGATCAGTTAGTTGATCTCAGAACCCTTTGAACACAAGAGAAAGCACAGTCCTTGAATCTGAAATTTGAGCTTCAAAGTTCAACATAATAAATCAAGAGTTTGACATAACTCATAGTGAAGCTAATCCCTGTATTTCTTCACATTCTGCTCCTAATTTGTGTATTTATTTGGTCGTTTATGTTGACGATATCGTTATCACTAGCTATGACGAGGATGGTATCGCTTATTTAAAGCAATATCTCTTTCAACATTTTACGACTAAAGACCTTATAAATTAAAGTATTTTCTAAGTATTGAGGTTGCTCAATCCAGATTAGATATTACTATTTCGCCATGAAAGTATGACTTAGACATTCTTGAGGAGACAAGATTGATGGGATCTGGACCTGTTGACACTCCTATGGATCCGAATATTAAACTCCTGCTAGGAGTAGGATAGCGAAGCCACTCAGTAATTCGAGAAGATACGAGCGACTAGTTGGTAAGTTGAATAATCTCATAATGACTAGACCTGACATTTCTTTTCTCATGTCTTGTAAGTTAGTTTATAGATTCTCACAATGATAGTCATTGAGATTGTAGTTGTTCGCATTTGGTGATATCTAAAATCAGCTCTAGGCAAAGGACTACTCTTTGAGGAGCTAGACCCATGAGAATATCGTGGATTGATTGGGCTGGATCACTTTTTGATAGGTGTTCTACATCTAGATTTTGTGTTTTAGGAGGTTATTTGATATCTTGGAAGAGTAAGAAGCAAAATGGTGGTTACTCGATCTATGTTAGAAGCAAAATATCGAGCAACGATTGTAGCAACATGTGAGCTAGCTTAGATAAAATAGCCTCTTAGAAAATTAAATTTTCGAGAGGTTAGTAAATGATACTTCAATGTGTTAATCAAGTGACTTTTTGTGTTGCATCAATCTAATGTTCCATGAGAGGACTAAATATATTGAGATTGACTCTCATTTATTAGAGGAAAGATCCCTCAAGAGATATTGTTGCAAAGTTTGTGAAGTCAAGTGATCAGCTTGCAGATGTTTTCACCAAGTCCTTCATTGGTCCTCGTATTAAAAACTGTTTGGATGATTGGCTTTTTATTTTTGACTTATAAGCTAGAAGCTAAAAGCCAAAAGTCAAAGTTAGAATTTCCAACCTATTATTTTTGGCTTATTTTTAGCATTTTAACTTAAATCGGAGTACTTATAAACACTTTTTATCTTACCCAAACAATCCAAAGTGCTTAAAAGTTATATTAGCTTAAAAGTACTTAAAAATAAGCCAATCAACATGGGCTCTTGGTTACTTCTATAACATGCTCGATATATATGACTTATGTGTGTCAGCTGGAGGGCGAGTATTATAATAGGTATAGGATTGTACATAGTATTCATCGATAAATATGATTGCAATGTAGTGTCTAAAAATAAAGCTCACTGTAATAATGTAGTTTATGTATCTTAATACTCCCCCTGTCTATTTTATGTGGTACCCTTTCCTTTTTTTGTCCGTCCCAAAAAGAATTGTCACCCGGTTCCTCCACTGCAAAGTAACAACACAATTATAGGCTCTATTCACCAATTTAGTTAGCCTCAATTGGATTATGAAAGTACATACAACTGACCTACTAAGTCGCTGGGTTAAAAGGGGAGGTAGCAAGAGCCAGAAGAGGTGGTGGAGAATAGTTACAGCTTGTATCTGGTGGATCATATGGAAGGAGAGAAATCGGAGTCTTTGTAGGGAAAGAATGTACTATAGAGAAGATTAAGAAAGTAATTACCACCTTAGGTTTTTGGTGTAAAGAAATGAATATAGAAGAAGAAATTCAACTAGTGGATTTCATAGGAGCTCTGTAAGTTTTCATATTTTCTTTGTTCTCTTGTTTTTCTATGTAATTCACACTTTTGGAGGTGGCCAGCATAGCCCTTAATGCTGAGGAATACAAAGTTACCAGTTTCAAAAAAATAAATAAAATAATAATAAGAAATAAAGTAACTTTAAAATTCCCTTTTGCCCTTAGTGAAATGAATCTTAGTCATACAAATATCTAAGGATTTTTTTTAGGCGACACGTTTCAAAAGTATTCCTTTTTTCCTTAAACCCCGTGCCAAGTCAAAGAGTGCCACATAAAATGGGATGGAGGGAGTAATATTTTTTTGTGCTTTCTCCCATCAGCGTAATCAGATAAAGGAGGAAGAATTATCTACTTGTGTGTTAGTCATGTCATATCCTTTCATATTTGACATCTTGTGATGCTTTGTTTTCTTCTATGCTGTAGGATTGTTGGCATGGCTGGGGTTGGTGAGTCATTATTACTCGTTGCTTTCTGTGGATCTTGTACTTTCCTGACCACAATATCATTAAGTGCTATTGCCACCAATGGTGCCATGAAGGTGAGAAAAAACTGCTCATCTGAATTTGAATGAAGATAAATGAGCTAGCTTCTGAATTTTGCTTTCCTATATCAGACACATGCATTTTCCTTTCTACCTAGTAACTTAGATGGTTAATGAGATCTTTGATATGTTTTCTCAAAATTAGGGTGGAGGGCCATACTATCTCATTGGTCGTGCTTTGGGTCCAGAAGTTGGTGTCAGCATTGGACTCTGTTTTTTTCTTGGAAATGCAGTTGCTGGAGCAATGTGAGTAATCAGTCTAACTTTTTGTGTTAATTGCTACCCACTTGGTGAATGTGGCAAAGGAGGCCCTATTACTTTCATCATCTGAAACTAGTAAATGAGGTTACATTACTTTCATCATTTGGTACTATAGATAAGTTTGAATTAATGGTTGCCTGCTTTTACATGTTTGTCTTACAGGTATGTATTGGGAGCTGTGGAAACTTTTCTGGATGCTGTACCAGCTGCTGGGATTTTTAGAGGTCTTTCTTGAATGAGTTTGTCACAGTTGATTTATTGGCTAGAATTTAATGTTTCGAAAGCATACCAGATCATTATTTTGCTATGAATGCTCCTTGGATCTTGTCTTCTTTTAGAGGAGTAATTCTTTTTGTGTCTACTTGTATGGACATGTTTGATGATTATTTGTAGTCTCCCTTTGTTATATGGATCATTACTTTCAGTGAGTACATTTTTGTTGATTCTTCACTGAGTAATACATTATTTTGTCAAGATCATTTTTATTTCTGAATTTTACTTTGTCATTTATGCAGAAACTGTCACAAGAGTTAATGGTACAAATATTGCGGAGCCGATTACAAGGCCAAGTTTGCATGACCTGCAAATTTATGGGATTGTTGTGACTATTCTTCTCTGCTTCATAGTTTTTGGTGGTGTAAAAATTATTAATCGTGTCGCACCAGCATTCCTTGTACCTGTTGTATTCTCATTGATGTGCATATTCTCTGGCATTCTGTTGGCAAGACATGATCGTTCAGCAGGTTTATGTTTTTTATCTCTATTTCTTTTTAAAATTTGTTTGAAAGCTTTGGGTGAAGTGGTCGCTGCTTTCCCTTGTCATAGAAAAAAAGAAGCTTTGTGTGAAGTGTTCTGCTGCTTAGAAGTTGATTGTACACGTTCAAAAGTTAAGATATATGAAGAAAAGCTTGTTTGACAGTTACCTTGTCGCTCTTTCTTAGTAGAATTCTGTCAACCAATTCATTTTGTTCTGGCCTTGAGATGAGTGGAAACTTATTGCAATAGCTGAGCTAGTCTGTAATAATAAATCTTAATTGATATCTCACTTCTGCAATTTCTAGCACTTGTATTGCTTCATAGTGGCCTTTAGTGCTTTGAGAAAAGGCCCAATATGGTCCTCAAGATTCAGACTTCATTTAAAATAGTGGAGCACTAATAATCCTCGGTTTTTCAAAGATTGGAGCAGATGTAGTACTAGGTAACTGACTGTCTATAACTAACTGAATGCTTCATATGCCTTTCAAGTTCATATTCTTTGAAATAAAAGCTGATTTCTCTGTTCTTCTGAGTTGGACTATTCTTCTGCACTCTTTTGATTACTTCTTAGGTTTTAACTTTTTGAAGCTTTTTTAGACAATGGTTTCATCAACTTTTAACAATCACCCTTTTCTTTTCTCACCTCGCACATTCCCATGTGACTCTTTTCTTAACATGTGACTGTTAAAAACATATTCTAGTCTTCAGAATTTATCTCGGCTTTGGCAGTAATAGAAGCTTGTAATTGCAATTGGTAGTTCACTGCATCACCATCCTCATGTTGTGTGCTCGCCACCTTTTTCTTGTTTATATTATTAATCATCTCAGTTGTGCACTTCTACTCTTTTCCTGTTTTTTTCCAACTAGTACGAAAAAACGGAAAATTAGGACAAGAAGAACATGTCAAACACACTGAATACTCTTTTCCTGTAAATTAAAAAGAAAAATACTTCAAGGACAAGATGAACATTTGAAACACACTGAATATTTATGTCCATTTAAATCTCCCCAACTACTCATACAGGGGAGAGAAGGCAACAGCTGAATTCGTTGTTGATGCCATTGCTGATAACATAGCTGGGTTGGTTTACCTTCCATGGACAGGAAGTATTCTGTTTGTTTTGGTTGGAAAAAAAGTATTTAGGGCTAAATTTGTTCTAGTTTTGGAAAGATGGAGGACTGTTTGTGTTCCACCTCAAAGAATGAGGACTATTTTTTCGAGACAAGTAGAAGTTCTATTCAGTAAAAACTTACCCACCCCAGGTAAAGGTGCTAAGTTGGAAACTTTACAAGCATCAAAAGGGTGCTTAACCCCTGCCCATGAACCCTATACAATTATACATTGCCAACCCAATATTCTAACTCTCCTACTTCTCCCCACATGTTCGGTTTACACCAAAAAAGGAACAAGCGAAGACAACTCATCCTAATTTTCTGGATAGAACTGCTAGTGCCTTCAAAATGTCCCATTCCTTTCTTTCCACACTTCCCATGAAATGCAAGCAGTCACGATCTTCCACCGTCCTCCCTACCTCTATTCCAAATACTCCACCTATTGTTCAGTAGTGCCAAAGTAGAACTAGGTATTACCCAAGTTATTCTTAAAATACGAAAGAACATGTTCCACAGATTTATAGTTGTCCTGCAGTGTAGGAATAAGTGTGTATTGTTTTCACCCTCCTGTTCACACAAAAGTCATCTTGAACAAATCTAAAGACCTCTTCTTTGTAGCTTATCTTTAGTTAGGTAAGCTTTCTTAATCACCAACCAGAAAAAGAATTGATGCCTTCATAGGGATATTTAATCCCTTTACCCTTGATTTTAAGCTTAAATTGACCCTTTCTATTGATTAGCCTGTTCAAATTCCCTGTTTGTCTTGGAACCTTTATTTTCACTGCCTTTATACAGTTGGATACAATATTATCTATTTTTGAAACAGGACTTAGAGTAGTAGATCTTTTCGCCCCTTATCGCTGTAGAGTTAGCAGTTCCAGCTCCTGATCAAGGTCACTACTGATATCATCACTAGCATCAAAATTGTCAGACTTGTTTCCAAGGCCCATTGTCCTTTACAGGACTGCTTTGATTCAACTGCCATTACACTGACTTTACTAAGGAGGCCCCTTTACTGTGTTGTTTCCACCTAAGTCTGTAAAATCAGTGCATCCACCAAAAGCTCCCAATATCTGAAGCATTATGATGAAACTCTTCACTTCCTAGTCATTAAGAGCTCTTCTAAAGATTAGATTCCACCCCTACTGACGCCTGATTTGGTTGATCATGTCATGTTGTTGGAGACTTATAGAATAAAGAGCTGAAACCAAGAATTCATATTGCTCTGGCCAATCCAGTGATCAGCCCAAAAATCAGTTTTCTTCCATCTTCCACAGTAATCTCTATATTTTTTCCACTAGTCTTGCATTGGTTTCTGATAGTTCTCCACACACTGCTACCATAGGGACTATTAATTTCATTTGTGGTCCACTGGTTCAACATCCCATATCTCTAGGATATGAAATCCCTCCAAAGTGCATTGTCCTCATTATTGAGTCTCCAATGCCATTTTTGTAGCAGACTTTATTATGCAGGTGCAGGTTCTTTATGCCCAAACCTCCATGGTTCTTGCTCAAGGTTGTTGCTTCACATTTAACTAGATTATTGCTTTTCTTCGCTTTGTTGCCTCGCCAAAGAAAGTCTTTTCTCAATATGCCAATTCTTTTTTTGACCTCTTTGTGTAATGGAAAGATAGACATTATGTAAGTAGGAAGAAAATCTAAAACCGAATTAACGAGAGTCGGTTTCCCACCTTAGGGAGAGATATTGAGGTTTCCACCTGGACAATTATGTCATACCTTTCTATAACCTTATTCCAGATTTCTATCGAACAGTTTTTAGCCCCCCGGAAGGCATTCTCCAAATTGTAGGAAGAGCTACTACATGACAACCAAGGTTACCTGCCAGATATAGTAAATTTGGAGCATCATTGATTGGATACAGAAAGCTTTTTTGCCAGTTAAGATGTAAACCTGACAAAGCTTCAAAATAGTTAGGATGGCTCTGAGGTGTCTGATTTGTGCTATGTACTACATCAGCTTCACAAACTGCTATAGGGTCATTGCATAGAAATGATGAGATGTTTCCATTCCTTTAATGACATTTGGCTGAGATCCAAAGCCTTTGATCCAACCATTCGCTTGTGCAGCCTTAATTATATGATTAAGTCCTTCCATGACTATCAAGAATGGAAAAGGTGACAAAGGATCACCTTGTCTAAGCCCCCGTTGAGATTAGAAAAACTTTCAGCCCCACGATTATTCAGTACTGAGAATTTGATATTAGAAATGCAAAATCTTATCCAGTTTATCTAGAGCAGGGACTATTTTGAGTGGAAGTCCAAATTTAGAGGACCATTTTGGGTATTTCCTCCTGCGTTTAGGACATTCTAAATTTACAGTTACGTTTGACGTATACTACTCTTGGATGATAGCCTAAATCTTCAATTGCTAATTTCTCTCTTTGCTTTATGGATGTTAGTGTCACATTTTTGAGAGAGAACAAAATTTTAAAGCTTTCTAGCTCTACTTTACTTCATCATCAATTTAGAAGGAGGGAGCAGAGTTCTAGCTTCCTTCCTAGTTTGCAAGGGGCTCATGAAAACGTATGCTGATCCATAGTTAAACTTGATTTTCTTTTGTTTGAACACATGACTGCAAGCTCATTACTTTCTGTTTCTATGCATGGTACAGTTGGAATCACGGGGTTGAGTTCGGAATCTTTCAAGGATAATTGGGGTCCTGCATATCAGAGGACTAGTAATGCTGGGATTCCAGATCCTAATGGAAAGATATACTGGAGTTTCAAGTAAGGCTTGCGAATCTTTCTTTCCGTCTCTTTTGTTCAATTTGCGTGGTACTTTTGCCAGGAACAAATTGTCCAAACATTTTCTTCCTTTTACTAATGTGAAGCGTAAGTTCAAAGTCTGAAACTGGTCCAATATTTGATTCTTTCTCCATGAAGTGCATTGGTAAGTCCAAAGTGTGAAGCTGGGTCTAATATTTGATTCTTTCTCCATGTAAGTGCACTGGTAGGTCTCTTTTTCCCTGCGGTGACTGGGATCATGGCAGGTTCAAACCGTTCAGCCTCGCTAAAGGATACTCAGCGTTCAATTCCTATTGGGACATTAGCAGCAACTTTGACGACTACTGGTTTATATCTAGTTTCAGTGCTGTTCTTTGGATCTGTTGCAACTCGAAATAAGCTTTTGACTGACAGGTTCGTCTAAATTGCAATGCCCTTATGATGCTTCTTGTAACTGCCTTGTTGCTAAATGAAATACAGTGGTCTAAGTGACGTAGTAACATTATGTGCGTGACCTGTAATATAGTGTGAAACTCGAAAAGGGTGGGTACACTAGTAACCGATAATACTATGAGGGTGCATCAAATTTGTCAAAATAAGGTCACAAGGGCTTCGTAATAGGCCATGAGGGCATCTAGTATGAGGAAGCATCCACGTATAAGGCCACAAGGGCATCAAGCGTAGGTCACAAAGTCATCGCTAAGGCCATGAGGGAATTATGTAACTCGCACCTCCTCTTGTTTTGTATGATTCTCATCTTTCGGGGAAAAAATGAATGCCATCTTAGGAGTCCATAATATCTCCTACAAGGATATTTTCATTTAAAACATAAGGCTTCAAGCCGTCAAAACATTTTTTTAACATGTTGAGTTCCATTTCAACTTAGATATTTCTAAGTTTAGCATAAACATGTAGTCTTATATCAGAGTGCACTTTGGGAGTCTATAAAACATCATGAAATCATAAAGTTGTTCAAATAACGTATTCATGTAATCAATTTGTCATTAAGCGACACTATCACATACTCGTCCCCACATGCATTAGGCAACAAGATACTTCAAAGTGCGCTTACGATTTCAACAAACACTTAGTAACCATGTCATTTATGGAAAATCACAGTTAGGGGATTCTATCCCTACTTACCTCAGAACTGGCTAAGTAACATTAAAGATACGAAGTCAATGATGCGTAATAACATATCAATATCATTTCTTGTCCCAAATGCTCATGGGTCTCTTGGGGTGTGGGCCTTAGGCCAATCCAATCATGTTTAATTGCTATGAGGTGAGCCATGGCTTGAACCTCTTCCAAATCTCCCAAACTCACAACATATAGCCTACCCATAACCTGTGCAAGTCATAAACTCCAGCTCAATCTATAGTGAATAGGTTACCTTAAGAGATCAAAATTTCAATTCTTGATCCTTATGAAATTTTAGGTGGATTACCTAGACACAATCAACGAATTTGGGGATTTAATAACATTAAGCAGCCACATAATTCCCCTTAATGGCTGAGATGAAATTTGGCATGAAATCCTCCACTTGGAGTCGTGTCCTAGACTAGGAGTTGAGAGAAGAGGAAAATCCCAAATTTTGCCATTAGATTGTTCACTGCACTACAAACGTGTGATAGCTTGTGCGCTGCTTACCCTGGAATTTAACTATACGTTGTAGCCCACACAACATGCACGCATAGGCCTGGCCAGCTTCAACGTGCAATTGGTGTGTGGTAGGGACCAAATCTGCTGCCTCTACTTGGCTTTTGTCAAAATACACGGCAAGCCCCCGCTGTCTATCCGGTCTTTTTTCAACTCAAAAAATTCAATCATGGATACGCGATGGTTGTGCTACAGTGTGCCCCCTGGATCGTCCTCAACTTTTAACCTCCAAAATTACTTCCCCTTGGCTAGTGTGCCTACCTCAACTCCTTCCCAACTTGCTCCCAACATTATAATCATCATTCAAACAGCAAAACTAAGCAGCACAAACAATGCCAGCATTAATTGATGAAAACAGTAAAATTCCAAATCTTACGGAGCATAGCAGGTGCGCTAAAAAGTGGGATTGTCCCAGACCTTTCACTAAAACAAAATTGAGAGGATCTGTCACTTGAGACCAGATTAGTATAATAAAAATTAATGTACATAGACTCCCCAGAGATAACTCTGAGGGAGATATTTATTTGATCTCTCACGTTAGAAGAGCAGAAAATTGTGAAGAACTCTTAGAAGTTCCCAAAGGAAAAAGCAGTAGCTATGACTGAGCTGAGAGTTTAGATGAACTTTCTTTTAAGCTTTGGATTTTTTGTCATTCAAGTGTTTAGTAGTTGTTAACTGTAAATTGTGAGATGGTTGCTACAGTTAATAGACTAGATTGCTCTATATTACCGTATTTTGCATCAAGGATTTACTTCTAAGCCTCTGCATATTGTAAGTTGACACTCAGTTCTGGTTCTCACCATTCTTGGTTCAAATCAATGATGCTTTTTTCTTTTAAATTTAGTATTGGTGATTTTCTTTTGGACGTCATCCTAGCTAGGGTTTAGAAGACATGGGTATGTCCATCAAGTTTTTGGTTTTCTTGTATAAATGAGCACGCTTTCTCATTTCTGCTATAAGGCTGATGCTCCATTTGTTAAATCTCGATATATTTGGGATTTGAGAGTTTTAATCACCTGTATTTGACCCATAAGTACGTAACTTTGTATGACAGAGATTATATTACTATTGTGAAAGGTATTTCAGAATCTACTTTAGTCCAGCAAGTAGAAGCTAATTAAGATTAAATTAATAAAGTAAAAGACAAAGAAGATCAACATGGGGAAAATAGTTTAGGAATTTAGGGCAACGGAGGAGATATAAAGGTAATGTTGATGCTATGAAAAAGAAAGTCAGTTGTACAACTAATGATGAGTTAATGCACTCATGCAGGTTGCTGACCGCTTCAATTGCTTGGCCGTTTCCAGCAATTGTTTATGTTGGTATTATTCTTTCTACTTTGGGGGCAGCCCTTCAAAGTTTAACTGGTGCACCACGTCTCCTTGCGGCGATTGCAAACGATGATATTCTACCTGTTCTGAACTATTTTAAAGTGGTAGATGGAAGTGAGCCCCATGTGGCTACTTTCTTCACTGCCTTCATCTGTATTGGATGTGTCATAATTGGCAACTTGGATCTTATTTCACCTACTATAACAATGTTTTATCTCCTATGCTATGCTGGTGTGAACTTATCCTGCTTCCTCCTGGATCTGTTGGATGCTCCCAGCTGGCGACCTCGGTGGAAGTTCCACCACTGGAGTCTTTCTCTTGTTGGAGCATTACTTTGTATAGGTATTTTCTTAAACTTTTTCTGTTGGAGAACTGATATTCTTTTCTGTTTTGGTCTGATATTGCGGGAAATAAACTAATTTTCCATGCTCTAACATAAATATTTGCTTCATATTGATTTATCTTGCCCAAGAAAACCCTAATCTTGGTGTTGCCTGTTGTACGTTAGTGAGTATCCAGGAGCTTGCAACTGCTAATATTTGACTTGGACCTTTACCTGTCCATATATTGCTTCTCCCATTACGTGTCGTCAATCATTTAGCCTAGTTCTGACAGAATTTGGTAACATTGTCCCAAGTAATTTTTCGTCAATTTAGTTTTGTACTCAGCTACCAAATAGGCTTTTGTTATCAATTCTAATTTTAGAAGTTGAAAGGGTTGAATGTGTTCTTTTTGCTTTTTCTGCTGCACTTAATAGAAACTATAATAAAAAAAAATATCAAGATAAGTATGAATGGTTACAATTATTTGGCAATATATGATTAGCAAAATGTTGAACTTCATATAGTTTTTCTAAGAAGAAATTAGTTCAAGAGAAGAAAAAGATTAGCATTAAAATATATTACCCGTCAGAAAGAAATATACTTGTGGACACTGGTGACCTTTCATTCAAAATATGGACGGAGTATAGATCTTGTAGCCTTAAATTTGGCAAATAGCTTCGCGATTTATTTATAACTGATATTCATTTTTTGATTTTTAAAGTCTACTGAATAAATTGAAAACTAAATTCGTTTAAGTGAAATGAGGTGAGAAAAAATATATAGGACCTTCACTCGAAAAGAGCAGTTTATACTTAAAAAGCTCCCAGGCCCTCTTAGTGAGGCTCGCCTCTAAGATCCCTTCCGGGCTTCTAGAGCTCCTATCCAGTGATATTCAATTACCGGAATCATCCTCTGATCCTTTTTTTGGCAACCGTCCCTTTCTTTTCGGATATGGATGATGATGTCATCTATTTCACAGTAGGATTCAAATAGTACGACATCACAAAGGTCTCAAGAGCTGACTCTTGGTAGGAATGGGTGGAAAGAGGACATGATATGATGACGAGAGTGAGAGATTCAGCCAGAAAACGATGGAGTGGATAGGCCATGTTCTCAGAAATCTGTGGCCAAAATTTATAAATAATTGTAAAATCAAGTTAGGTGGTGGAGGGAAGAGACCTTGTTTTGGGAGGAATGCTGGGTGCGACAAGGACCTCTTAAAGTCAGTTTTCATCACCTGTTCAGCTTGAGCCTTTAGAAAGTGGCCACTGTCAAAGAGATAAGTGATAACTAGGGATGAAACTTCAGATCAGGAGACAATCAAATGATTGGGAGGTGGGCAGGACGGTTAAGTTCTTAACAATCTGGAGCAATGCAAGGGCCTCAACACCAGCGAGGATAAACTAGTTTGGGTAATAGTCAAACAGGGGAGATTCTCGGTTGGGTCAGCTTACACAAACTCTCAGAGGTCACGCACTCAACAAGGCTACTGGTCATAGAAGATGATAAGAAAAGTTAACATGGCCTGTTCTAACTGGCTTTTGGCCAAACAGGCTGCTCTTACTCAGGATAACCTTATGAAAGGAGGTTTTCAATTGTTCTCTAGATGTTCTTTATGTGAGAGGCAGAGACAATAAATCATCTCTTTCTGCATTGTAGAGAGATTGTGAAATTGTGGCAGATTTTCATCAAGCTAAGGGGCATCAGACTATGCCAAGGAATATAAAAGGAAGCTTTAGCTTGTTATACGGATGGAAATCAGTCAGGGGACAAAGAGAGATGAAATATTGTCCCAGCTTGCATATGGTGGACTGTTTGGTTGGAGAGGAGCCAGAGATGCTTTGAAAACAAGAGCTGCTCTATGCAGAAAATGTAGATGAAGTGTCTGGGTCTTTTCTAGTTTTGGTGTAAGCATGAGTATCCTCAAGAAGAAGAGGATATTCCTAACATTTTAGATTACTTATGAGTTCATATGAGGATATTCACACTTCTGTGATTTTTGATTGCAAGTATTACTAGGATACTTCTGGAGTATTCCTTTGTTTATAATACAAGTTACCTTTTCTCAAAAAAGGAAGTGGTAGAAATGTGGTGCAAAACAAGTTGTCTTTGTTTTCTGTAACCTTAGACGCCAAGTTGAAGTTCTTGTTTGGCCAAGAATAGGTGTGTGGACTTGCTTCAAGTCCAAGATGCCCATGTCTGGAGTTTCAATAGTCCAAGAAGCCCAAGTCTGCCAAGGACTTATTATTTCTATTCTTGTTTCCTTCCTTAGTAGGTTTTTAGTTTCATTTATATTTCCTTTTAAAATAGGTATTCTACTTTCCTTGATTTTAGCTATTTCCTGACAAGTCATCCTTTCCCCAAAAGAGTGATGGGAATTGACTTCTAGTTATCAAATAAGAGATCCTAAGCTCTAAAGTGGTCTTGTGCCCCCATGTCAGTATACTTATGTTTCTGTGTAGCTGCTGGATGCAATTTGAGCTTTAATTGCTTTCATTCTTCTTTATTCCTGTCTTTGTTCCAAGTATGATGGTATAGTTTTTATCTTGATTTCATTGTGTGTGGTGCGTTTTTGTCACATTAATTGCTTACAAGCAGTTGCTTTAGAACTTCTAAACATGGTCATTCAAGAATACCCAATCCTTAACTGTAATCTCATCCATCTGGGTCAACTTATTGTTACTCTTTTGTAGACATTTCTTGTTTCAAACGAGTAGTTGTTCTAAATTATCATCTGTCATTTTGATTCTAAATCAATTGATTTCAAGTTTTACAGCCCAAACACCTTTGATTCTTGACTTTAGAATTATGTCAATGCATCTATTTCACTTATTGCTATGGTAAAGTAAACGACAGAGAAGAAAGTATCTCTCTTTTTAGGCTTGACAAAAATGTAAATATTAACCTGGTTTATAATCCTTCTCATGGTTTGCTACTTTGCTTGGACATGAGTTTGGAGCCTTGGAGTATTCTGGATTATTGTTCCTTCCCCTTTTCTCTGAGTTGGTGAATCTAGTTTCGGCAAAATTGTTACTAATAACCTGGTTATTATCCATCAGATGGTTTGCTTGGACATGAGTTGGAGGTTTCTGGGTCACTGTTCCTCCACTTTCTATATTCTTCTATTACTCAATGTTTTTAGTTTGTTAGAATTCAAACTCTTGGATCAGAGATCTGACTGATTCCCTTAAAGATCTCGTACTTTACTTTTAGTTCTGATTGTTGTTGCGTATTCCAACTTTTCTTTTCCTTTTGTAATTTGTTGTACCCTTTCTTGCGTTTCTTGAAAGTGGTAACAGCACAAAAGCTGTGTGTTTCTTGAATGTGGTAACAGCACAAAAGACTGCTGGATCCATATTTACGATTCAGAAAGCCGCAGAGTCCCCTTATGTTATCTTACTAGGAATCAATCATGTCCAGTTACAATTCTGCATCATCTACAAAGTTTTTTTATTTACACCAGAAATGAAACAAAATTTCATCTTGATTTTCTGGGTAGAGCTATATCTGTCTTCAAAACAATTTGCATTTCTCTCTCCAAATTATCCACCATATTCGTGTAGTTAATTTTTTCCGCCAGTTCTTGTCTGAGAGAGCCACCATTGTAATAAAGCAGTTCAGCAGGTCCCAAGTGGCCTTAGGCATAGTCCACCTGAGCCCTACTATGTTGAGGAACAGCTGTAGTAGCTAATCTGTTACTGGGTAATGTAAGATGTGACTAATGCTTTTTGAGTGAGCACCACATAAATAACATCTGGAACGTTACTGAAATCCGTTATCCTGCTTGCTGAGACCTGTTCTTTTTTTCTTTCTAGGATACTGTCCACTTGTAGACAGTCACAGTAAATAGCAATTTTTTAATGTAATAGAAGAGTTAGAATCTTGGTTTATGGATGTACACCATCTGATGTAGGGTGACCTCTTTCTTTGCCTGAATAGCGGTACATTGCTGATGAATTCATCCTGGCTAGGGCTGTTCATGGTTGTGGTTAAAAAACCAAACTGAACTGCAATCCAAACCAAACCGATTAAAAAATTCGATATTTGATTTGGTTTGGTTAGATTTGGTTTTTAAATTTTGAAAACCGATTCTATTTGGTTTGGTTTTGTTTTACTTTAAAAAAATCGCAAAAATAACCAAATCGAACCGAATAATTACATATATAAATTTTATAATTATTTATATAGTATTCATAAATAATATATAACTATTTTATTATATTTTAATGAACTTAAATCATTGACTTTACCATTTATATTTGAAAATTCTCTGGCTAGTGTTTTGGCATATAATTTTCTTGTACCCCTTCCCGGCGGGTAGTTATTTGATAGTTGAGCTTGAGTTTTTTTTCCTATAAATATTTGATATTTGGTATATAATTGACTTTAGTATTGCTTAACTAAACCACTTTGTTCATGTAATAATAACTCAAGTACTATTATTTAATTGAATCCGCAGTAGCTTTCTGTGGATTATTCATGTACTAGGTGTTTGTATCTCCCGAGATGTGTATGCCCTCAATAAACTTATTACTTTCAAACCGAAAACTAACCAAAAAAATAAACCAAATCGATCCAAACCGACAATAACCAAACCTATGGTTATGTTTTTCATTTGGTCTGGTTTGATTATAGAAATTTAAAAACCGACTAAATTGATTTGGTTATGGTTCTAGCTAATAACCGATCCAAACCGAACTATGAACACCCCTAATCCTGGCAAGGAATAACCCTCCCCCCAACAAGAAAAAGACACTGTATAGAGTTCTATCTCCTCTGCATTTCAGAATAATGAATGTTCTCTTTCTATTGTTCCTTTTCAGTGATCATGTTTCTGATTTCATGGGCATTCACTGTGGTATCACTAGCCCTAGCAAGTCTAATCTATTATTATGTGAGTATCAAGGGGAAAGCAGGAGACTGGGGTGATGGTTTCAAGAGTGCATATTTTCAGCTTGCTCTTCGTAGTTTACGATCTTTGGGAGGTATGTATTTGTCCATATATGTATCTGTTTATTCATTTAAATTTCTTGTCAAACAGTATAAATCAGACCTTTCATCTGATTGTCTTAAAACATCTGATTGCTTTTTGCATATGTATTTCGTAATTGCTTAAAGATTGAGTGAAGCAAACACAATTTAGGATTGCCATTGGGGGATCTCAATTTTTTGAATTATGTTGTTTAGCTAGGATTTGTCTATGCGTGCGCGTGCGCGCACACACACACACATACATATGTATATATTGGATCTTATGTTGCTTTTCTTTTCTGTTATTACAATTGAAGAAAGATGTTTCTCATTATAAGACTGGATCCTTGTATTGCTTCAATCTCTCGCCGACGTTTGTTGCTCTTAACCATATCTTTTTTCCCAAATCTGAATGGTGTTTGGATTTTTCTGCTTTGGTCTAACATTGTAGTAAGTGATTGGACTGCAAGTCTTGGCAAGCGCATTTGAATCATGTCTTAAATCCCTCCCATGTAGTTGAGATTATAACTCTATCTAGATTAGATTTGGGTCTTGATTCCCTGGTCTCAAACCATGTTAATTTGCTGTCATCTTTGAACCATGTGAGTTTTATACCTTTTAAATGAAGATGAACATCGAGAACTTCTGCATTGCCCTTGGTATAAGCTGTTTCCTCTTATCCTCTCTTCCTCAGGAACCTTACTGTGTCAAAGTTACCTCTTATTGTAGATTGATCTCTCAACCATTTTAGAATTATCTTTGACCCTTTCAATTAGCACATATGCTCTTCCAAGCGGCACCCATATGTTGCTTCTTGTACTCCTTAATCCTGATGTAATGGAGTTGCTCCTATTTTTCAATCCACAATATCCATCTTTTGTTTATCCGACAATAAGATAATCGCCTGCAGTCCTTGTGGGGACATCCAATGAAGTTAGAACGATATGAAGAAGATTAGCATGGCCCTTGCACAAGAATGACGCACACAAAATGAAAAATGGTCCAAATAAGATGATCCTCAGCATTTCTTCTTGCTGAGAACATCTCATATTCCCACTATCTTCTGTCAACTGCATCATTTTCTGTCTCCACTCTCCATTAGTATCAAACAAGGAAGGTTCTAAGTTTGTCACTTTTCTCTACTGTTTGAACTTAATGGCCGCTTCACACATCCATATCAATCTGTGCGTTGTTTGAGTGGAGAAGAGAGACTAACTTGGCAACAAGTTCTCTTACATAGAATCCCCCTGTTCCAGCTTTCTCCCCATCAATTGTGGAGTTTCTTCGGGAGTTAAAAGGACTGAAGAAGAAGCAGGAGGAAGAGGCCTTCAGGTCAGCTTCCTCCCTGGCATTTGTGTGGTTCCTGTAGACATCGAAATTTTGTTGGAATCTACAAGATGAGTCCTATCTCAGACAGGATTTCTTGGAGGCTATTCTACCTTAAACCCTAATTCATGCCTATATAACGGATATTATATTCCATTGAAAAGATCTCAAATATCCCATAAATTCTGGGGATATTCATTAAGAGATCAAAATATGGCTCAAAGAGGTCAAAATCTTTCTACGTTCGAGAAATATGCCACTAACGGCCCTCGAATCATGGACAAATCTAAGGAGAGAAGAATCTAGGGATGAACAGATTTGTACCCACATTATGAATAAAATTATGTTTCTTTATCACATTAAAATTTGTTGCAAACAGTTCCTTTGTGAGTTTAAAGGAAAGAAGATGAATGAGTAGGGGGAAACCTAGAGAGTAACTATAATAGGCGGCAAAGCGAAATAGGAAGGGGGCCGAGCTGACTGATGAGTGCCTTTTAAGGAAGTATCTGTTTTTCCTCTGTATTCCGTCTGTGTTCTGTTCCTCTTTTTCTATTGGTGTGTGCGTCGAAGCTCAAATTGAGACATGACATTGTTGGAGCTCAATTGGATCTGGTAGCTTGTCCTTGCCCTTAATGTTTCAGCTTTCCTACGTCAAAGTACCCTTTGAATGTTTACTGAATCTTATACAAATTCTGCACTGCCACCGGTGTCTCTTCGTATTGATGCTGGTCATTGATAATATTCTGAGGATCCTAGCGATAAAATCCCTCATAGTCAGCTGCCTTCCTATTGGTCGTTATCGACATTGATGACATGGTATCCAGCGGTAACATCACTGCAGCCCTCTTTCTTCCTCTTGTCTCTTGCCAATTCTTTACCCATTCCTTTTCCACCTTTCACCACCCTCCTCCCTCTACCTTTCATCTAGTTTTCATACCTGTCAGCCTTATTGTAAAACCATAGTGCTATACTCTGTGTACATGCTAACTCTGTACTCTTTCTGTCTTCAACTATCATAAAAACTGAAATTCTTCCCAGTTCCCTCACTATTCACGTAGACCCTAGCCTTTGACTTGTTGAACATACTGCACAATATGGGTATTGGAATTGTGGAAGCATACACACATCTGTGTTGGAATTCTGGCAATATTGATAATCACTATACTCTCTATTTAACCAACTGCTACACCCAGATGACTCATTTCAAGTTTCAAGTCACACAAACATCCCACCCATCCACCTTTGGCCTTCATAAGAACTCGCACGGTCTCTTTGCTGGAAAGATATTTTTAATGGAGAACTTTTTACTCTAAAACTCATTTTTTGAATCATTTTTTAGAGTTCTCTAAGATATGGGTGACATAAGTCAACCAATACAAGGAGTAGGATAGGGCATGATAATGGTGCTTTCATGATACTTGAATACTATTCTTGGTACGTATCCCTCATATTAAGAAGAACAACAACAACAACAACAACAACAACATACCCAGTGATATCCCACAGGTGGGGTCTGGGGAGGGTAGATTGTACGCAGACCTTACCGCTACCTCATAGAGGCATATTAAGAAGAACAAATTTTTAAAAATAGCATAAATAATATTTGAATGATGTGTTTGTGTAACAATATATAAGAATTTATAAAGAAAATTATAAATTTCGAATGGATAAATGATCATGTTTAAGAGTTTGATCCAGCACAATAGTTCTTTCAGTTTGTTCTAATACTTGCTTTTGTGGGTGTACATAGGTCGGTTTGGTTTGTTTTTCATTAGAAAAGTACTAAACCGATTATGTTAGTTTTTAAAATTTATAAATCATATTAAATCAAATATAAAATTTTTTGGTTTTTTCGATTTTCTTACAATTATACCGTGATTGAAAAAGAGATCAATTATATTTTCACTTACATGTGTGATAGTCTAGAACTTAAAAAACATTAAATGAACAGAAATCTTCAAAAAGGCTATAAAATTTACAAGAATTCAAAATACTTTCAATGAAATAGAAATCTTCAATAGGCTAGTTTACAAGATTAAGGCTACAATCGAACTGAATACAAAATAAAATAATTTCAAAGTAGATTGTTAACTTCAATATGAATACAAAACAAAATATTTACTATCCCAGAAATAATATATCTAAACATTGAGACTATAAATTTAAAATATATTAACCAAGAATATTATAGTTTGTATGAAAACAACCCAACATAAAAGGGTTAAAAAAATGCTCGACACATTTCTCGAGGCAGTTCTCACCCCTTCCTCCTAGTAGGAAGTTTCCTCTCGCCTCCGACGCTCTCCCACCGGAATTCTTTCCATCCACCTATTGCCTCTGGTAATCACCTCCTGTGATTATCCTGTCTTTTATTTCTACTCTCTTTCTTAGTCAAGCCATGGGGGAAAACAAGATTTATTTTAATGTTGGTTTCAAGTCTTTGATATCACTAAATGGAATGATGAAGGCTCTGTTTGTTATGAGTGGGTGGAGAGAAGTTGCAGCATGATGAGGAGGACTACTGCTAGCAGCAAGGTGATGGAATGGATCTGTGTCCTACCAAGAGAAGTTTCCATTGATCAGAAGAAAGTCACAAAGAGATGGGAAATATATTGACAGAAAAGAGGAATACTTCTGCACTAGGATGCATGATGAATACAGGAGATATATGAGCATTGTAGCCATTAATGCTGGGGGTAGATCTGTTATCATTATTCCAGAGCCAGTCTTGACTGCTAGATGGTATGATTTAGCATTTAAGATAGAAAACTTCATTAAATGCCCCAAAAGGTCTACACCAACGAATTTACCAAGACTTGTAAACTCCAGATACTCCTACTCAAAGGCTGTGGGGACAATAAATGGCTATCAAAAAACCACAAGGAGACAGAGGAGGCAAGCCAATCGGACGAGCAAGAGGAAGGACGTTTGGGGAGATATCTTGTAGGGTATTTGGAGAAGGCCATCAAAGAGAAGCCCTCTTTGGCTGAAATCAGAAGGTGGTCATCTTCTGAATGGAGGAAGGCCTTCGGAGTCAATATTTACGAGCTATACGGTGACATGTTCCTTTTTGAATTTCCCAATAAATTCATGGAGGAACAAACTCTTCAAGGTCAGTGGAAA
Organism: Solanum clarkiae; assembly: GCA_011800125.2. Lineage (NCBI taxonomy): Eukaryota > Viridiplantae > Streptophyta > Magnoliopsida > Solanales > Solanaceae > Solanum > Solanum clarkiae. The sequence goes on from JAABOM020000049.1 coordinate 4,994,552, forward strand.
TGGAGAAACCTAAGTTTCAACCTAGAATGGTAGAGCCCAGTTCTAGGATGCGTTCCAAACTCCTAGGAAGTCCAAACAACAACAATAACATACCCAGTGGAATCCTACAAGTGAGGTCTGGAAAGGGTAAAATGTATGCAAATCTTACTACTACCTCATAGAGATAGAGATGCTATTTTTGGAAAACCATCATCTAAAAGAATCGAGCCCCATAAGCAGAAGGTACTTGATATGGAAAAAAAGGGAAAAGAAAGGAGAAAAGGAAAAAAAGCCAATGATAGTATGTAAATACGATAAAGGTAAACAAATATAAGACGAATAATGATGACATAAGATGTAGAGACATAACTACTCCTACTAATCTACTATATCACAAGGCCATACATCAACCTACTCCTACTAGCCTATTAGCCTTTTAGCCTAATACGTGACCTTCACTCTTTTCTATCTAAGGTCATGTCCTCGGTGATGTATAAAAACATAAAGAAAAAAGAACACGAATGATTTACGAGGTTCGGCAAGTGATGCCTACATCCTCGGGTTAAAAAGCT
>JAABOM020000049.1:4995202-5029440 GCA_011800125.2 Solanum clarkiae
ATGACCTTAGACAGAAAGAAGTGGAGGACGCGAATTAGAGTAGCAGGCTAATTGGTAGGGTTAGGTGGATGCTTGGCTTTGGGGTATAGTAGGGTTAGGTGGAGGACATGTTTCATGCGTTATTTCTATTTGTCGTATTATTTTTTTATCATATTTACATACTGCCATGTATTATTCATTATTAGTCACCCTTTTTGTTCCCTTCCCTTTCCTTTTTGTCATATCTAATTCTTTCTGCTTATGAGTTTTGAGATGAGGGTTCCCAGGAAACATCTCTACTTCTATGAGGTAGTGCGAAGGTCTGCGTACATTCTACCCTCCCCAGACCCCACTTGTGGGATTTCACTGGGTATGTTGTTGTAGTCATAAAGGCAAAATATAAAGTGATAGTTTGATGACAAAGGAGGTTACCACCCCTTATGGTGTTAACAAACAACGACAACATACCTAGTGGAATCCCACGAGTGGAAAATATATATGCTATCTTATGGAAATCCATTAGAGTACTTTTGGAATGAATTCAATCCAAACAAAGTTGTAGATGACATAAAAACTAAATTTGGAAGGATGATTGGCATGCAGAAGGAAACTTGGAGATACTTTACCCTGACATCCACAGTTTAGTTCTTCAACAAGAAAGTACTGTAGCTGACTTATGGACTCCTCAAGGGTGAAATTTTGTATTTAGAAGACGCCTCAATGATTGGGAAATTCTAAGAGTAGTAGAATTTTTTAGAAGCATTGGCCAGTTCAGTGGTCTGGAAACAGGACAGGACAAATTGCAGTGGTTGGGAAATTGTAAAGGGCATTTTAAAGTAGGTGCAGCGTACAGGAAATCGAACCATCAAAATTTGCAGTTAATCAAATGGCCCTGAAAACCTATATGGAAAGCCAAGATCCCCTATAAAGTAGCTTGCTTTGTGTAGTTACTGGCTAAGGAAGCAGTATTGACACAGGAGAATTAAATGAAAGAGGGGAATCCCACTCTGCTTTAGATGTTTTTTTGTGGGAAAACTGCAAAAACTATCACATTTGTTCATCCAATGTGAAATCACTGGCCAGTTATGGAATTTGTTCTTGAGACTCAAAAACATGTCCTGGTTCATGCCTTGTAGAATTTCAGAGGCTCTATAAAGTTGGGAAGAAGTCAGGACACAGGTAAAAGACAAAAACAATTGGAGAATCATCCCTGCCACTATTTGGTGGACAATATGGAAAGAGAGGAACCTTAGCGTTCTTGAGAATAGGGAGAATAGTATGCAACAAGTCAAACTGAATTGCATTTTGACTCTATGTTTATGGTGTAATCAGATGTACTGTAATGATACTGTCTCTATCGCTGATTTCTTAGACTTAATACAGGGATAGGTCAGTGTTCTTAGAGTTTCTCATGTAAATATGGTTTTGAGTACAACCTATGTACTATTTTATAGATAATAGAAAAATTACCATTTTCAAAAAAATAGTTTGTTTTTTTTTATGTATTACAACACCTTACTAGTGAAATCCCACTAAGTTGGGTCTGGGGATGGTAGAGTATATGCAAACTTGCCACTACCTTGTGGAAGTAAAGAGGCTATTTTAATTTTGAAAGACCCTCGACTTAGATACATCAAACCCAAGTAAAGGAACATGAAAACAATGAAAAAAACATAACAATCAATAAGAAAAATAATGTACTGTGTACAAGAGAGAAACAATCAGAACAAAATAGTGAGATACTCAAACACAATAAACAACATATGCCAAGGACTACAGGGGTACAACTAGTTCTATGACATGCACTAACAAGTACCTCGCAAGACAATACAACACTCTACCCCTACAAATCTTTTGCCCTGTTACACAGCGTTCCCTCCGTCCTATCTAAAGTCATGTCCTTGGTAATATGAAGTTGTGCTATTTCGTGTCTAATCACCTCTTCCAATATTTTTTTGGCCTATCTCCACCCTTTGGGTACCCCTACTGCCAACCTTTTGTACCTTCTCACTGGAGCATCAGCACACCTCCTCTTCACATGTCCAAACCATGTCAATCTCGTTTCTCTCATCTTGTTTGCCACCGACTAAGTTGCGTGGACTTCACTTTCGATGCTGCAACATGCACTCGTGTCAGTTTCTCCAAACATACACTATTTTTATAGAATCTAACACACACCTATTGACATTTTTGAAGAGTCTGAGCAACATATTAACCTTCTCGATAATCTCATTCCTAATTTTATCATTCCTAATATACCCTCACATCCATCTCAACATCTTTATATCTGCAACATGCGTCTTTTCAAATGTTAGGACTTTTAATATGGTCAAATAAGGAAAGATAAGTGGCAAAATTTTAGTCAACTTTTACAAATAAGTAAAGATTTAATAGTTGTAACTTTATTAATTTCAAAGTCCTAAATGTTAGGATAATAATGATTAAATGATAATTACAACAACAACAACATACCCATTAAAATCCCACATGTTAGGTCTGGGGAGTGTAGAGTGTACGCAGACCTTACCACTACCATAGAAGTAGAGAGGTGGTTTCCTGTGAACCCTCATCTCAAAACCCGTAAGCAGAAAAAAACTAGCTATGATAAAAGGAATGACAATATGTAAATAAGATAAAACTAATACATAATACGCCAGATAATGCAAACACATGATAAAAAAACACCTAACTCTACCATTAGCCTGCTACTCTAATTCGCGACCTCCACTTCTTTCTATCTAAGGTCATGTGCTCAGTAAGACCAAGTTCCTTCATATCTTGTCTAATCACCTCCCCCAGTACTTCTTCGGTCTACCTCTACCCCTCCGAGTATCTCCCAAAACCAACCTTTCGCACCTCCCAACAGGAGCATTTGTACTCTTTCTTTGCACATGTCTAAACCATCGCAGTCTCGCTTCCCTCATTTTTTCGGCCACCGGGGCCACCTCTAGCTTCTCCCGAATGGTCTCTTTCCTAACCTTGTCACTCCTGGTGTGACCACACATCCACCTTAGCATCCTCATCTCTACGACATGCATCTTCTGAACATGTGCCTTTTTAATCGGCCAACACTCCACTCCATACAACAACGATGCCTATTTTGTCTATTATAAGATACTTCATTAAGGACAAAACATTCAATTTACATTTTTAAGGATTTTCATGCATTTGAGGTAGTATAATTACTTGGTGACGACAATGTAAGTTTAGTTGAAATATATGCTTTTTAGGAAGGTAACATATGTGATTAAACTCTACTTTAAAGAAAAATAAGAAAATAATGGGAGAAGCAAAAATAAAAAAGATCAGAGACAAAATAAAAAATAGGTGAAATAAATCCCCAAATCTCAAAAAGTAATTACTAAGAAGCCCAGTTGGTTATGGTAGACCTAATTTGTGGATTAGGGCTAATCATGTTTACTAGCATAATCAATTAAAGAACTTAGATGAAAGTGGTCTAAACTCCTAGTCGAGTAATTAAAAAGAACTTAGATGAAAGTGGTCTAACTCCTAGTCGAGTAATTAAAGACAATATTTAGTATATAAGATTAATTACCTTTCCAATTAATCTAGTAAGAACCATAGATATCAAGTAAAGAATTAACTCATCTGTCAGAAGAATCTTTCTTTTAATATTGTGCGATAAATTGCAAGTTACCAATAGACAAAGGTATAAAGAAAAGAACTCTCGGTGAAATTGATAATAATATTGTGTCCAGAGATACAGTAATACCCCTTTATATAAGTCCCGCATGCATCTCTCTCACAAACACCATGAGATTCGAAATTCTGCTTTTATGGAAATAATAAGTAGTGAAACCTCAGGAAAGCACTGTCTACTCCTCGCCCATAATTCTTTGGCTCATTTTCCACACTAAACATTTTTTTTGATTTTCGGTTGAAGCTGAATAACCTTGGCTTGCATCTCCTCATCTTGAGACCTTGACGACAGTCTTCTTAGGACTTCTATAGCTTTGTTTGCCCATGGGGTGATCAATATGTATGCTGGTATCAATATTTACAATTGTAGAACGCCTTCTATTATAAGGCTTCAAAAAAGTTTTCTGCACCCTTTTACATAATTTTCTTTACATTACTGTATGAAAGACAAAAAACACTTCATTTTGATTTTCTGTATTAGTGTTATCAAAACATATGACACTCGTGTACGGTCCACACTCCACCATATGCAAGCTAGGACACATTTCACCACTTTTTCTGTCTGATGTTTTCTTGGCTGCATTGTTCCTACACAACAAAAGGTCCTTTGTACTTTAGACATTACCCTTTGACCCTAACCAAAGACGACAACAATTGGTTTAAGATATTAGTAACCTCATAATACAAGGAATAAATAAGAGTTGATTTTTTGCCTCCTCCCTACATTAAAAACATCTTGATGACACTGAAAAACATCTGGATGTCAACCAAAACCTTGATGATGACACTGTAGTGCACATCAAGCAAGGTTAGACGCTCAACAAGTTTTCAGCCTCACTTAAGGACTTGAATATGTTTTTGACACATTTATCCGTTCTGACTCCAATTGGAGGTATGAAATAAGAGGTGTGACATTTAAAAAGGAAAAATCATGCCTTTTTATAACATTTTTTCCCCATTCCTGTAAGCATTGAAAGTGTCTTTTTTTTTTTTTTTTTCTTTTGATGGAAAAATATCTTCTTTGGAGATAGCATTTTCAACAGTCAAGATAACCAAATGTAACAATTTCAAGAAATATACCTTTTTGGTGATTTTCTTTTCTTGGAGATGGCAGGTACCGAACATGGACAATGTCTTTATCAAGAAAATTGCTCTTTTGGGGAAAATCTTTTCTTTGGAGATAACATTTTCAAACAATTCAAAATTATCAAACATGGGAAAATGATTTCATCAAGAAACCTAAAAAAAATGATTTCATAGAGGAAAACATTTTCCCCAAAAAATAGGGCTATTATCAAAATTGAAATGGGCCAAAATAATCCCTTCAGTATGGGAAAAGGTTCAGAAATAACCCCCAACCACCTATTGGTCTAAATATAGTCTAGCCTATATTTTGGCTCTAGATTACCCCTCAAACTAACACCCTAAATCTTATGGCTTTTTGCAATTTCAGTTTTCCACATGGCCTATTATAATTTTCCACATATATTATTTATAATTTCAAAACTGAACATGTCGTAGATCCAAACCCGCCCCTAATAATCTAATTCGTTTCTTTAAGTCCTTAAACCTACGACTCATTCTCATTATAAAATCCGGATAAGATAATCTTATGACTTTTTGGCTTTCGCTTCTCATATGGTAAATGGTTCACAAATACCATTCATCCGCCTATTGGTCTAAAAATACCCCTAAAAGTTTTTTGGATAAGAAAACAAAGAGAAAACATAGAGTTGAACTGCTAAATTTGTGAGTTATATTCTGGCTTCTATTGTTTTCCAAATGTGGAGTTTTGGATAAGAAAACAAAGAGAGAGCATAGAGAGTTGAACTGCTAAATTTGTGAGTTATATTCTGGCTTCTATTCTTTTCCAAATGTGGATGACCAATTTTTTTTTTTTTTTTTGGTGAGGTAATTAGAGCATATATTTCTCAATATCTCCTAAGTTAGCTGAACTGCTTGAAGTTAGTGTAAATTCTATTTAGCTAATTAGTGGTGCATTCCGATTAATTTTTCGCTCAAATTAAAAAATTGAATTTGGTTATTTGTTCGCTCCTAGTAGGATTTTGGGTCATTGTTTTTGGCATCATGTAATAGTTTGTAACTTGATCTTCAATTTTGTTATCCGTAAAGAAGAAATTGAAGGAAAATAGCTATTAAGCGATGACTTTGGTTTACTAGAGACTACTTGAACCTCCTTGCTCGTTGGCAGTAGTTTTGAGTCTCATATGTTTACCATTTTACAACCAGGGAATATTGGAAGTGAAATGTATTCCATGAATTTATTTTTGTGTAATCATTTCAAACTCGAAAGAACTTTCAATTTTTTTAATGAATCTACTTGAATTAGCTTTTAGCAAGTTGTCTATAACTAGCGTAGATATTATCTATTACTGCAAAGGACGGTGTAATGAAACGTGAAGGGTAAGTCACTTATTTATTGCAGTATAAGCATTAGTGAGGTAATAATAATTTGGTGCATTGAAGGGAAATAGCACCTTATATTTTTTTTCCTATTCATTAAGCATCATATAGTTGAAGTCCATTAAACTGTCATCCTGGTTAAACAGATTGCATATTAATATCAATCCAAAGGCTTCTATGTTCTATTCCATGTTCATCCATATCCTGGAAAACATTATAGTACTGAGAAATGCATCTTAACTTAAATATGCTGCAAAATGCTCTCTTATTTATTGCAAATAACAGAAACTGAAGAACTGCATCTTTTATTCTTGGCAATATCTTCAATTTTCTCAAGAAGGGGTTATTCTTGTGAACTTCACTGCCTGTAGACATCCAGAATGATACACATTTAACATCCAATTGTATATGCAGCAAGTCAGGTACATCCCAAAAACTGGTACCCTATCCCCCTCATATTTTGCCGTCCATGGGGCAAGCTTCCAGAAAATGTACCTTGTCATCCTAAGCTAGCGGACTTTGCTAACTGTATGAAGAAAAAAGGCAGGGGAATGTCCATCTTTATTTCTATTATAGATGGAGACTACCATGAACGTGCTGAGGATGCCAAGGCAGCGTGCAAGCAGCTAAGTATGTATATTGACTACAAGCAATGTGAAGGTGTAGCAGAAATAGTTGTTGCTCCCAACATGTCAGAAGGCTTTAGAGGCATTGTTCAGACTATGGGTCTTGGGAATCTCAAGCCAAACATTATTGTTATGCGGTACCCTGAGATATGGCGGCGTGAAAATTTGACTGAAATTCCAGCTACTTTTGTTGGAATAATAAACGACTGCATTGTTGCAAACAAGGCAGTAGTTATTGTGAAGGGTCTGGATGAATGGCCTAATGAGTATCAAAGACAGTATGGAACCATTGATTTGTACTGGATAGTCAGAGATGGTGGTCTTATGCTGTTGCTATCTCAACTGCTTCTCACAAAAGATAGCTTTGAGGGGTGTAAGATTCAGGTATTCTGCATTGCTGAGGAAGATTCTGATGCGGAGGGACTCAAGGCTGATGTAAAAAAATTTCTTTATGACCTCCGGATGCAAGCTGAGGTAATTGTCATTTCCATGAAGTCATGGGAAGGCCAAGGGGAGCAGCAAGAATCTATTGAAGCATTCAGTGCTGCTCAGGGAAGAATAGCTAGTTATCTGGGAGAAATGAAAGAGAGAGCGGAGAGGGAAAAGACTCCTTTGATGGCTGATGGAAAGCCAGTGGTTGTCAATGAGCAGCAAGTTGAGAAATTCCTGTATACCACTTTGAAGCTGAATTCGACAATTCTGAAATACTCGAGGATGGCTGCAGTTGTGTTTGTAAGTCTTCCTCCTCCTCCTGCCAATCATCCAGCTTTTTTCTACATGGAATACATGGACCTGTTGGTTGAGAATGTACCCAGGCTCTTGATAGTTCGTGGATATCGTCGGGATGTTGTCACTTTGTTTACGTAGGTAGCTCTGTTTATACGTTTCGTTTTTTTACCTCCCCTCTCTTTGTTGCTTTTATTTAAGTAATTTCAATTCAATTCAATTTGTTAGTTTTTCTCGTCTTTTGTAGTTTCTCTTTTCTCCTCGAGGTGGGTGTACAATATAGTTTCTGTATCATTAATTCTTTTGAACTGAATATTTGTGGAAAGAAAATTTTGTTATTGATGAATCTCTACCTGACTGTTGGTTATTAGTCTTTTAAGAAAATTAGTTTTGCGTATATCATGCTGGGTAATAAATAAATTTTTATTATAGTATTAATATTCCTAAAATAAAGCTTTAAGTAAATAATTTTATAAAAAAGAATAAATTATTTTATTATTGTGAATGATTAATTTGGATTCATACTTATTTGTCAATATCAAGATGATTACGAGTAATTTGAACTTATGAAGATGAAAAATTAAGATTTTCTTAGATAATGCTTTTTTATTACTTTTTAATTTTATACATTTAAAAAGTATAACACATCATATCGTACTCGACACAGTACTTACAAATGATAATGTTGGTGTATGTTTTTCATTTGTGTCGATTGCTTTGTCAAGACTTTGATGATTTTTCTTAATCGAGAATATTAACGTCACTGAATGTGCAAATGTGAAATTGAGGTCAAAATATTATTTTGATACATTTTACATATTTTTAGCTTAAGATTACAAAGTACAAAAGTTTTTTTTACTTATTAAAATTTTGTACAATGTATAAACAAGACAAAAATTGAAACGGGTGGAGTAATATCACATATATCCGTAAAATAATCATTTGATATAGATAAAGTTATAGTTCCAATACTATCATATTTTTTTTTTTTTGCTCTTAATTTTATAACCTAATACTTAAGGGTTAAAACAATACGTAAAATATATAAATATTAACAAATATATAAAAATAATTTTATACTCAAATTATTTATTGTTTATGGCTTATTTGGACAAAATAAGTTTATCCTTGCTTGTTTGGAATCCTTAAGTACTATCATTTTGTGCACACATGATACACCTCAGTTTAGTTCGAGAAGTTCGCGTGGAAAGATATCACGATCCAAGCCTAAGGTCTAGACGTGACACGGCGCAAGGGAACCCAAAGAGATCCCAAGCAAGCCTCTTAGAACATCATTACACATCCTTGGTCGCGGTAGCAATAAAAACAACATAAAAGAATAAGAATAGGGGCAACGGGACTAGGGGAAAGCTTGTACAACATCATAATCAAGAGACAAGAGACAAGCCCATATCATAGACATAAGAACAATAGAGTCAAGACTTTTAGCATACATACATAACATGTCCAACAAACACCTCTATACATAGATAAGAACGGGGGCCAATACAAAGTAACCAGACTCATCCTCATGGTCAAAATAGACAATAAAGAAGAATGTCTCAATATATTATAAGAGAATCATAGACTAAGGTCCCCGGAGTGAAGGACTCATCAACTAGCTTGAATAACACCAAACTAGCCACGTGGAGGAGGAGGATGATCAGCTTGGACACCGGTTCCTACATGGTGACATCATGTAGGCATAGAGTATGCATTAACACGTTTGAATGTACTAAGTATGTAGGATGCAATGTAAACAAGAATTGAACATCATAATCAAAATGCATAACAATAGGCAATAGACATACTTATAACAATATGACATGTATGATTAATGCATATGTAAAACATGCTTAAATAATTCGTGCTCATATGGAATATCATATGTGTAGAAAAGACCAAGCTAGATTTCCAAAGTACAAACCCTTTGGTAGGTTGGTGATGATAGCACCCATCACCCTAATGTGTGAGGTGCAAACCCCTCATCAAGGTTAGTGATGATAGTACCAATCATCCTAGTGAGGGAGGTGCAAACCCCTCATCAAGGTTGGTGATGCATCATCAAGGTTAGTGATGATAGCACCCATCACCCTAGTATCAAGGTTAGTGATCATAGCACCCATCACCGTAGTGTGCGAGGTACAAATCCCTCATCAAGGTTAGTGATGATAACACCTATCACCCTAGTGGTTGAGACGTTGACCCCTCAACTAGGTCATCCGGATCGGGCATGGTCTAATGCAACATTTTATATAGAATATATCGTATACATAAGCTCATTTCATCATCATATAGTCAATCATATCATATCTCATGCTTTGGACCTTCAACTCCTCAAGAAACCACATCTGGACATTTTATCAAACACTTAGAGGGTGTGTAATGCTAGTATAAAACCATGAAATATAGAGATGATATCATGCAAGAAAATCCATTATAAAACCATCAATCAACACCTTACAATACCCTCTAGAAATATCCATCAAAACCACTCATCAAATGTTACAATAGATCAAAGATTTATAGCTCAAAACATAGCAAAACAGTCACAACTTTACATTGCTTTAACATAGTGTGCAATGAATTTCATAATAATCAAGACCCATTTGTAAATCAACTTTAAATCATGAATTTTGAGTAAAAGGAGGCTTGAGTATCATGGGTGAAAGGAACCCATGAAAGAAACCCACATACCTTAACTTAGAGATGAACTTGGTGAAGATTGGAGATGGAGACTTGAAGCATGAAGAACAACCTTGAAGGAGAACCTTAGCTTGGGATGAGGGTTTGGGACTTGGGTTTGGGGAGTAAAAATATGACTAAGTGTTTGAGTGGGTATTGGAATATGTTTAGGATGATATGAGGTGAAATTTGGCTAAGTATAAGTAAAAAAACGTTTGGGAACACTTAGACCCAAGACTTAGAAATCTTGGATCGAGCTTAAAAAAAGTCGCCAAAATGTACTGGGGCGCGTTGCGGGGCAACACAGAAACCCCACTGGAATTTGCATTCTTAGAATTTCATAATTGCTAATATTTCGCTCTTAAATCAGGGTTAAACCCGTTTTCACCTAAATTGGACCCCCTGAACAAGAATATGAAGTTGGATTTTCGTATGGAAATTAAAATTCCAGGCTTTCCGAGGTAGGTTTTCGAGCACTTTTCGGGATCATTTCAATATCTCCCCCTTGGGAACATTCGTCCCCAAATGTAAAAGAGACGTACAAGACAAGAATGATCATAAACAAACTAGCCCCATCTAAAGTGCAACATTACATATAAAACACCATTTTCAAAATCTCAATGTAAGTGTAAAATCATCATAAACTTGCCAACTTAATATGAATGTATATGAATGACATAGGGGCTGAAACATAAGACTTGAAATCACATAGGGGACTTAGAATTAGTACCTTAGGCTTGAGTGGAGTGGAAAAGATAAGGATACCATTTTTACATGTCCACTTCGGCCTCCCAAGTAGCACTTTCGATTTGTTGGTTCCTTCAAAGGACCTTAACGGATGCCACCTCCTTGTTTCTCAATCTCTTCACTTGCCTATCTAGGATCTGAACCAGAACCTCTTCATGAGTCAAGTTATCCTAAACAACGTCCATAACATCAAGAGGCACAATAGCATTAGATCACCAACACATTTCCTCAACATTGAGACATGAAACACCGAATGAACCAAATTCATTTCATTAGCCAACTTCAATTCATAAGCTACCTTGCCAACCCTCCTCAAGACCTCATAAGGACCAACATATCTTGGACTCAACTTCCCTTTTTTACCAAAATGGACCACATCTTTCATTGGAGAAACTTTCAAATAAATACAATCACCGACTTTGAATTCAAGGTCTCTTCTTCTCACATCGTTATAAGATTTTTGACGACTTTGGGCTGTTCTCAACCTTTCCTTAATCATCCTAACCTTCTCAGGGGCCTCCATAACCAGATCCGGTCCCAATAAGGCCACCTCTCCAACCTCAAACCAACCGACCGGTGATCTACAACGTCTCTCATAAAGAGCCTCAAAAGGAGCCATACCGATACTAAAGTGATAGCTATTGTTATAGGCAAACTCAATCAAAGGAAGATGGTCATCCCAACTACCTCTCAAATCCAATACACAAGCTCTTAGTATGTCCTCAAGTGTTTGAATTGTCCTTTCATCTTGACCATCCGTTTGAGTGTGGAAGGTTGTACTAAGGTGAATTTTTGTACAAAGACCCCTTTGAAAAGACCTCCGAAAGTGTGAAGTGAATTGTGAACCACGATCCGATATGATGGACAAAGGAACCCCATGCAACCTTACTAACTCAGGGATGTACAACCTTGCATACTCTTAAGCCCTATATGTGGTTTTAACCGGTAGAAAGTGAGCCGATTTCGTCACCCTATCAACCACCACCTAAATGGAATCAATACCTTTCCTAGTCTCGGGCAACCCAACCACAAAATCCATATTAATCACCTCCCACTTCCAAGTGGGAATCTCTATGTATTGGGTTAGGCCACCCGGCCTTTGATGTTCGACTTTAACTTGTTGACAACTATGGCAACCGAAAATGAATTTGGCAATATCCCTCTTCATGCCTCCCCACCAATGCACATCCCTCAAGTCTCTATACATTTTGGGGAATCGGGGTGGATAGATAAGGAGAATTATGGGCCTCATCAAGAATTTTCTCCCTCAAACCATCAACACAAGGCACACACAACCTACCTTGGTACCTAAGGGCTCATCTCCCCTTGGGATAAAGCCTCTACTTTGCCCTCTTTCACCAAGGCCTTCAATTCTTGCAAGGAGGAGTCGAGATCTTGTTTTGCTATCACCTCATCAACCAAGGAAGATTGGAACTATCAACAACAACACTATCACCCACTTCCTCCAACTTAACCCCCAACCTAGCCAATCTATGCACCTCTCTATCCATTTCCCTATCACCACCATCAACATGAGCTAGGCTACCCGACTCAAAGCATCCGCCACCATATTTGCCTTACCCCAATGATAATGCACACTCATGTCATAATCTTTGAGAAGTTCTAGCCACCTTCTTTGTCTTAAGTTAAGATATTTTTGAGTGAAAACATATTTAAGGCTCTTATGATTGGTAAAGACATTAACATTCACGATACAAATAATGACGCCAAATCTTTAATGCAAACACAACGTCGGCCAATTCTAGATCATGGATAGGGTAGTTCCTTTCATGTACCTTGAGTTGTCTAGAAGCATAAGCTATGACCTTACCATTTTGCATTAGCACACAACCCAAACCAACTCTAGATGCATCACAATACACAACAAAACCCTTCAGCCCATCAAGTAGTGACAATATAGGAGCGGACACAAGCCTATCTTTCAATGTTTGGAAGTTTCTCTCACATTCATTGGTCCACATAAACATAACCTTCTTTTGAGTCAATTTGGTCATAAAGGAAGCAATAAAGGAGAACCCATTCACAAATCGTCTATAGTAACTTGTAAGGCCTAATAAGCTCCTAATATCCGACGAGGTCAATGTTCTAGGCAAATTTCTAATCACATCGATTTTCTTAGGATCAACTTTTATACCATCCCCTGACACCACATGAACCAAGCATGCAACCTCCTTCAACCAAAACTTACACTTGTCATATTTGCATACAATTTCTCCTCCCTTAACCTTTGCAACACAACCCTCAAATGACCCATATACTCCTCTCTACTATATGAATAGATCATATATTATAAATGAAGACCACGACAAAGGAATCAAGGTAAGGTTTGAAGAGCCTATTCATTAGATCCATGAAGATGACCATTGCATTATTAACCCAAAAGACATCACAACAAACTCATAATGCCCATATCTAGTTCGAAAGGTCGTCTTAGGAATATCACACTCCCTCACCCTCAATTGATGATACCCGGAACGAAGATAAATCTTAGAGAAGAAGCTATCCCCTTACAATTGGTCAAATAAGTCATCAATCCTTAGAAGAGGATATCTATTTTTTATAATTACCCTATTGAGTTGCCGGTAGTCAATGCACATTCTAAGTGACCCATCCTTATTTTTTACAAACAACACTGGAGCACCCCAAGGTGATTTACTAGGTCTAATAAATTCCTTTTCCAACAAATCTTTCAATTGCTCCTTTAACTCCTTCAACTCCGCCGGGGCCATACGGTAAGGGGAAATGGAGAGAGGTTGAGTATCGAGAAGGAGATCTATGCCAAAATCTATCTCTCTTTGGGACGGATACTGGGTAGGTCATTTGGGAAGACATCAAGAAACTCGTTTACAACAGGGACTGAATCAATGGAAGGGACTCTGGACTCCACATCTTTAACCCTCACAAGATGAATCAAACATCCCCTAAAAATCAACTTATGGGCTTAACGCATGAAATGAATCTACCCTTGACCACCACATCTTAACTTTTCCATTCAAGGATGGTTTCATTAGGAAATTGAAACTTGACCTTACGGGTTCTACAATCAATAGATGCATAGTAGGCATGCAACCAATCCATACCAAGAATGGCATCAAAATCTACCATGTCTAATTCATCAAGATCACAAGGAAACAACTTATGCAAAATGCAAATAGGACAACTTTTATAAATTTTCCTTGCAACCATAGAGGCACCAATAGGAGTAGACATTTCATATGACTCATGCAACAACTCGGGGACATCATGGAACTTTTTAGCAACAAAAGAGATAACAAAGGAAAGAATGGAACCCAGATCAATCAAAGCATACACATCAAAGTCAAAGATTTCTAATATACCAGTAACAACATTGGGGACCTCACCAACCTCTTTCTTCCCATGTAATGCATAAAATCGATTGTGCCTTGGGGCACCATCTTGAGGACCACCTCTACCCAATGGAATCACATTTGCACCCCGGCCCTTGCCACGGTTTCTTGGACAATCTACTTTCTTGTGACCAAGCTCCCCACATTCATAGCAAGCATTAGAACCCTTCAAACATGGACCTTATGACCCCCTTCATATTTAGGACACACATCAATGGGAGTCACAACACCAATACCTTGAGGCCTAGGGAGGTCATTAGTAAACCCCCTATTAGTAGCATGGTGAGACTCTTGGCCTTGATGGAACCGGCCACTCCTTTGGAACTTACCCTAAGACGGGCCCTCTTGGCCTCATGCCCCCTTCTTTTCCTCAATTTTCTTCCTCCATTTGCTCGGCATAGGTCATCAATTGAGACAAGTTCATGTCACTAATTAGTATGGCGGACCGACATTCTTCACTTTCCAAGTCGTAGACCCCCATCACAAACTTGTTCATCCTAGATCTGGGATTGACCACCAAATGAGGAGCATACTTTGAAAGTTGATTAAACTTGAGGGCATACTCTCTCACACTCATAGCACCTTGTTTCAAGTTCATAAACTCCACCCACTTAGCTTCCCTAAGCTCGAGAGGGAAACACCAGTTAAGGAAAGCCAATTTGAACTCCTCCCAAAGAACCACATTACTAACTCCCTTCTCACCCTTCCATTCATCATACCATATTTGGGTTACTCCTTTGAGTTGGTATGCCGCCAACTACACCTTTTCATTTGGCTCAACACCTATGATATTCAAAATTTTGTAGACCTTATCAATGAAATCTTGTGGGGCTTCATCCACCTTTGGCCCATAGAAAATCAGAAGATTTATCCTCATGAAGTCTCTTACCCTAGCTCCCGAGATAGTAGCTTGAGGGGCTTGGGACCCTTGATTGAATTGGTTGGCCACAAATTAGACAAGCATAGTAAGAGCATTCCGGAGCTCACCATTGTTAGATTGCTCCTCGGGAGTTTAGGCCCTTCGTCCTCGAGTTTTTGGCATGATCTAATATAGCAAAGAACAATTGTTAGGGGAAAAACTTACCACAATCCTATGGGACGACTTAGAACATGAAGAAGGAAAATATTTCCCAAAACGTCTCATAGCCTCCTACTCATAGTCATGGTGCGCTTTACAACCATGAATAGGACTCTAATCAACGTGGTGTGTTGGACTCCGAGGATCTATCAACCTAGTGCTTTGATACCAAGTTTGTCATGACCCAAGCCTAGGGCCCAGACGTGACATGGTGCAAGGGGAACCCAAAAGGACCCCAAGCAAGCGTCTTAGAACATCATTACACATCCTTGGTCATGGAAGCAATAGATACAACATAAAAGAATAAGAATAGTGGAAACAGGACTAGGGGGAAAGCTTGAAAAATATCTTAGTGAAGAGACAAGAGACAATCTCGTATCATAGACATCAAGAACAATAGAGTCAATGCTCTTAGTGTAGATACATAACATGTACAACAAGCACCTCTATACATAGATAAGAACGAGGACCAAGAAAAAGTATCCGTGCTCACCCTCATGGTCAAAATAGACAATAAAGAAGAATATCTCAATACATAATAGGAGAATCATAGATTAAGGTCCCCGGAGTGGACTCACCAACTAGCTTAAATAGCACCGAACTAGACTCATGGAGGAGGAGGATGATTAAGTTGGGCATCGGTTCCTTTATCGTAACATCATGTAGGCATAGAGAATGCGCTAGTACGTTTGAATATACTAAGTATGTAGGATGCAACGTAAACAAGAATTGAACATCATAATCAAAATGCATAACAATAGGCAATAGGCATACTTGTAACAATATGACATGTATGATCAATACATAAGTAAAACATGCTTAAGTAGTTCATGCTCATATAGAATATCATATGTGTAGAAGAGACCAAGTTAGATTTTCAAAGTACAAACCCCTTGGTATGTTAGTGATGGTAGTACCCATCACCCTAGTGTGTGAGGTACAAACCCATCATAAAGGTTAGTGATGATAGTACTCTCATCCTAGTGTGTGAGGTACAAAGCCCTCATCAAGGTTAGTGATAATAGCACCCATTACCCTAGTTGTTGAGACGTTGACCCCTCAACTAGGTCATCCATATCGGGCATGGTCTAATGCAATACTTTATATTGAATATATCATATATATAAGATCATTTCATCATCATATAGTCAATCTTATCATATCTCATGCTTTGGACCTTCAACTCCTCAAGAAACCACATCCGGTCATTTTATCAAACACTTAGAGGGTGTGTAATGCTAGTATAAAATCGTAAAATATAGGAAAGAAATCATATAAAAAAATTCATTATAAAACCATCAATCAATACCTTGTAATACTCTCTAGAAATATCCATCAAAACTCTTCATCAAATATTACAATAGATCAAAGATTTATAGCTCAAAACATAGCAAAACGGTCACAACTTTACATAACTTTAACGTAGTGTGCAGTGAATTTCATAATAATCAAGACCCATTTGTAAATCAACTTTAAGTCATGTAATTTGAGTAAAAGGAGGCTTGAATATTATGGGTGAAAGGAACCTATGAAAGAAACCCACATACCTTAGCTTAGAGATGAACTTGGTGAAGATTGGAGATGAAAACTTGAAGCTTGAAGAAGAACCTTGAAGGAGAACCTTAGCTTGGGATGAGGGTTTGGGACTTGAGTTTGGGGAGTAAAAATATTACTAAGTGTTTGAGTGGGTATTGGATAATGTTTAGGATGATATAAGGGTGAAATTTGGCTGAGTATAGGTAAACAAAAGTTTGGGCACTTAGGCCCAAGACTTAGAAGTCTTGAATCGAGCTAAAAAAAATAATCCCCAAAATGTACTGGGGCATAGTTCTATATATATATATATTCTGATTGATTTTTGATGCTTGTGTTTGTTTTTTAAGTGGTAATACAATTTGAGGACAAGTTTAATTTTTTTATGGTAACATATTTGGTGTAGTTGCTGCTATCAATATATATGTAAATTGAATTTTTTTTATATCAAAGTTGGTTATATGGCTGGTAAATATGTTGTTATATTTATTGATATCAATTTATGTTGGCTGAATTTGGTTGATTTTATGATAGCAATTTTGAATTTTTTGTTTGTTGATCGTGTGTGTAAAACTGACAATGACTATATATATTTTTTTTAATTTTCTTGGTTGTTTTTATGATGACAATGTTGGTATTTTAATAGAAATATATTTGATAAAATTGCTAAAACTAATATATATATAATGTTGGTGTTATCCATGTTTGGTACCAATATTGAATTTTAATATGAAATTAGTAACAAATATAGATAGTTTTTTGTTTTTTTTAATAGTAAATCTGGTATTTGAAATGGTAATAGTGTTGTTATAGTTTTTGATAACATAATGCATGTAGTTATATGCAAAAAATACTTTATTTTTGAAAATATTTGGTCGCATAGTTGGAAGTTTATATTTGGTTGGTAATAATTTTGAAAAAGTTGTTGTAAACTATATGTTTGGTTATATGTTGGTGACAGATTTGGTTTCAATTGGTATAATTTTGTACAAAAGCTAACGACATAAAAATGTAATAACCAACACAGATAGGTATGTTGATTACAAAGTCGAAGGTGTCATTTTTGATCCAACAAGTGGACTCGAAGGTTTGGTTGATACTATTGCTTTACAAATCAGTGTTGATACTGCCGTTTGTGAGATGGTACTCATGTATAAAATTAGTGATGAATGTGGTAGCATAGTTCAATAATTATTTTTGTAGTTGCTTTTCTTATTATTAAGACATATAACATATTTTTGGAATGACTTTTGTTAAAAATGCAAAATGCAATTATTTTTTGGAGTTACTGAATGAGCACAATTACGCGCATTTGTTTTTGTTGGAATGAAAAATGTTGTCCGTAGGGGTTGCTGAATTGCACATTTAGTTTGTTACTGATTTTGTTGGTATAAACTTTGGTGAATTGTTTGGATCGTGGCAAAAGTGTTGTTTGGTTGTTGCTCGTACTTTGAATTGGTATCGTGGTTGATTTTTTAATCAGAACTTTCATATTCTTTTGCGCGAGTTGACAAATTGATGTATGATTGACTATTCTATTATTCAAAATTATTTACACTTCTTATGGCAACAATAAATCTGCTAGTCATTGATTTGTAAATTGGTATATAGGTTGATTTTTCCTGATAAATATTGATTTCGAATATTATAGTGAAGATTGTTTATTTGTTAAACTTGTTATTGAAAATTGAATTTAAGGTATTTTGTTACAAAATTAGTTTAAATGTAGTTTTATTACTGGCTTTTTGCTAGTTTTTTATGCTTTTAGGTAGTCACATAGTTTGATTTGCTATGTTCTTGTTATTAATATTTGTTAGTACAAATGGGTTAAATAGCACATGACTGGTATAAGTGAAAATGACATAATAACATCGTTGGCAAAAAAATTATAGATTGTTTACACTAAGTGATATAAACCATTGAGGTAATTACAACATTCACAATGAGTGCACAACATACAAAAAATAAATATACAAACTACACATTAGATATCCAAAAAAGAAAATATCAACTACCTGTTCACCCCATCAATATAACTTACAAAAATATGCACTCGTAAATATCATAAATATAGAAAAAAAAGGTACAACATGTTCAACAATAGCAAATTGCAAAAATCTTCCATAATGTCTATTTCTTTCTTTTCTGAACATACTTTGAAGTCATCGGAGCACCAAGCCTACTAACCACCTTACCAGTAGCTTCACTCTCGCTATGACATCTACATCTATTTTTTGCCAGCCATAATCCCAAAACAATGCTCCATACCTCAACTGAAATAAATCGAGAACTACGACAGTTCTTTCAAAATGAATCTAAAGATGTCCTTATAAAATATATTCAATAAACACGTACGTATACAGACCACAATCACTGTTTAGAAAAAGAGTAGAAAATAGTTTAATATTCAACTAAGTCAAAACATTGATGGTTTAACTTTAAAAAAAAGGAACACCAGGGAGAAGCATGCAATCAAACAACAAAGGCATTCAATATATCAACAGTTTCACCATCTTGAAATCAAAAGGGAATTAATTGTATAGAGGACCTATAATTATTGAACAACACAAGATCTACCAAGTGTAATAAGCAAAAAAAAAAAAAATACCAAAAATAGAAATCATAGTTGAAAAAAATAATAGACCAATATCATGACCCAATCCTAGGGCCTAGACGTCACACGACGAATGAGGAACCCGAAGGAACCCCAAACAAGCCTTTTAACTTGTCATTACACATTATTGATGGCAGAAGCATATAAAAACAACATAAAAGAACAAGAATAGGGGCAAACGGGCAAAGGGAAAAGCTTGCACAATATCATAGTCAAGAGACAAGAGTCGAGAGTCAAAATTATATCATAGATACATAACATGTCCAACAACCACCTCCATTACATAGACAAGAACGGGACCAAGATAAAGCAACTGGGGTCACCTTCATAGTCAATATAACATAAATAAGAGTGTCTTAATACACAAGAAGAGAGCGTAGACTAAGGTACTCGAAGTGGAGGACTCACCAATTAGCTTGAGTAGCACCGAACAAGCCACGTAGAGGAGGATGATTAACTTGGGCTCCGGTTCCTACATGGTGATATCATATAGGCAAGAGTATGCGTTAGTACATTTGAATGTACTAAGTATGTAGGATGCAATGCAACAATAGATGGATATCATAATCAAAATTCATAATATTAAGTAATAGGCATAATATAGCAATATGGCATGTATGATCAATACCTAAGTAAAACATGCTTAAGTAACCCATGCTCATATAGGATATCATATGTGAAGAAGAGACCATGCTAGCTATTCAAGGTACAAACTCCTTGGTAGTTGTGTGGTATAAACCCCTCACATGGTTGATGATAATCACACCTTATCACCACGGTGGTGAAGTACAAACCCCTCACATGGTTGATGAGTATAAACTCCCACCTTGTTTATCCGGGCTCTTATCCCACTGGATTGGGTATAGTCTAATGCACCACTTTATATAGAGTATATCATATATATAAGCTCATTTTATCATCATGTGGTCATTGATATCATATTTCATGCTTTGGACCTTCAACTCCTCAAGAAACCATATCCGGATATTTTATCAAACACTTAGATGGTGTGTAATGCTAGTATAAAACCATGAAATATAGAGATGAAATCATGCAAGAATTTCCATTGTAAAACCATCAATCATCACCTTGCAACACCCTCAAGCAACATATATTAAAATCCCTCGTCAAATCTTACAATAGATCAAAGATTTATAATTCAAAACATTGCAAAACACTTATAATTTGTCATAGCTTTAACATAGTGTGCAGTGAATTTCATAATAAGCAAGACCCATTTATAAATCAACTTTAAATCATGCAATTTGACTAAAAGGAGGCTTGGTATCATGGGTGCGAGGAACCTGTGAAAGAAACCCATATACCTTAGCTTAGAGATGAATTTGGTGAAGATTGGAGATGGAGGTTTGAAGCTTGAAAAAAAAACCTTGAAGGAAAACCTTAGCTTAGGATGAGGGTTTGGGACTTGAATTTGGGAGTGAAAATATAATTAAGTATTTTAGTGAGTATTGAGGAATGTTTAGGATGGTATGAGGGTGAAATAAGGCTAAGTATATATTAAAACATGGTTGGGAACACTTAGGATCAAGACCCAAAAGCCTTGGACCGAGATAGAAATCACTGGCAATAAAATACATAGGTCCGTAATGTTGACTTATCACGGAGGTCAAATTAACACATGTCCGTGACAGCTGCACGTCGTGGTTCTGTCATCGTCTTTGAAAATTGAAATTCTAGAAACTTAAAAATATGATTTGATTGCTCTTTAATTGGGGTTAGATCCTTTTACCTCTAATTTTGATCTCCTGAACAAGAATATGAAGTTAAATTTTCAATATCGCGCACGAATTTTGAGATATATAGAATTTAAAATATCGGGTATTCAGAAGCACATTTTCGGGCACCTTTTGGGGTCGTTTCAATGTCTTTCCCTTGGGAAAATTCGTCCCTGAATGTAAACGCGACATTCTAAACAAGAGTAATCAAGAATCAACCAGCCCCAACAAGAATGCAACATTATCTTTAAACAACATTGTCAAAACCTCACCATAAGTATAAAACCTCATAAATTTTTCAACTTAAACATGAATACATATGAATGACATAGGGCCTGAAACATAAGAATTGAATCACATAGGGGATTTAGAATTGGTTCCTTAGGCTTAAGTGGAGTAGAAAAGATAAGGATACCGGTTTTGTATGTCTGCTTCGGCCTCCCAAGTAGCACTTTCGATTTGTTGGTTCCTCTAAAGGACCTTAACAGATATCCCCTCCTTATTCCTCAATCTCTTCACTTGCCTATCCACAATATGAACCGAAACCTTCTCATAGGTCAAATTATCCTCAACAACACCCACAACATCAAGAGGCACAATAGCATTAGAGCTACCAATACATTTCCTCAATATAGAGACATGGAACACCGGATGAACCAAATTCATTTCACTAGGAAACTTCAATTCATAAGCTACCTTGTCAACCCTATTCAAGACCTCGAAATGACAAACATAACTTGGACTTAACTTCTCCTTTTACGAAAACGGACCACACCTTTCATTAGAGAAACTTTCAAATAAACCCAATTACCCACTTTGAATTCAAGGTCTCTTCTTCTCACGTCAGCATAGGATTTTTGACGACCTTGGCCATCTATAACCTTTTCCTAATCATCCTAACCTTCTCAAGAGCCTCCATAACCAGATCTGGTACCAATAAAGCCACCTCTCCAACCTCAAAGCAACCAACTGGTGATCTATAACATCTCCCATAAAGAGCCTCAAAAGGAACCGTACCGATGCTAGAGTGATAGCTATTATTGTAGGAAAACTCAATTAAAGAAAGATGGTCATCCCAACTACCCTTCAACTCCAATACATAATCCCTTAGCATATCCTTAAATGTTTGAATGGTATTTTCGGCTTGGCCGTCCGTTTGGAGGTGGAAGGCTGTACTAAGGTGAACTTTTGTACCAAGACTCCTTTGAAAGGACCTCCAAAAGTGTGAAGTGAATTGCGAACCACGATCCAATATGATGGACAAAGGAACCCCATGCAAGCTTACAATCTCATAGATGTATAACCTTGCATACTCTTCAGCCCCATAGATGGTCTTAACCAGTAGAAAGTGGGCCGTTTTCGTCATCCTACCAACCACAACCCATATGGAGTCAAAACTCTTTCTAGTCTTGGGCAACCCAACCACAAAATCCATATTAATCACCTCCCATTTACAAGTAAGAATCTTGATGTCTTGGGTTAGTGCAACCGGCCTTTGATGTTTAGCTTTGACTTGTTGACAACTATGTCAATTGAAAACGAATTTGGCAATGTCTCTCTTCATACCTCCCCACCTATACATATGTCTCAAGTCTCTATACATTTTGGTGGAATCGGGGTGGATAAAATGTGAAAAATTGTGGGCCTCATCAAGGATCTTCTGCTTCAAACCATCAACACAAGGCACACACAACCTACCTTGGTACCTAAGGGCCCCATCTCACCCTTAGGAGAAAACATCTACTTTGCCCCCTTTCACCAAGGCCTTCAATTCAAGCAAGGAGGAGTCATGATCTTGTTTTGCTGTCACCTCATCAACCAATGAAGACTTAGACCCATCAACAACAACCACACCATCATCACCAACCTCTTCCAACCTAACCCCCAATCTAGCTAATTGATGCACCTCCCTAGCCATATCCCTACCACCATCAACATGGGCTAAGCTATCCATAGACACCCTACTCAAGGCATCTGCCACCACATTTGCTTTATCCGGATGATAATGCACATTCATGTCATAGGCTTTAAGAAGTTCTAACCATCTCCTTTGCCTTAAGTTGAGATCCTTTTGTGTGAAGACATATTGAAGGCTCTTACGATCGATGAAAACATGCACATGCACCCCATGCAAGTAGTGATCCAAATCTTTAATGCAAACACAATAGGGATGAACTCTAGATCATGGGTATGGTAGTTCCTTTCATGTACCTTGAGTTGTCTAGAAGCATAAGTTTTGAGCTTACCCTTTTGCATCAACACACTACCCAAACTAACTGGGGAAGCATCATAATACACCACAAACCCCTCAAGCCCCTCCGGTACTGACAATATAGGAGCAGACACAAGCTTGTCTTTCAATATTTAAAAGCTCCACTCACATTCGTCAGTCCACACAAACTTTACCTTCTTTTGAGTCAATTTTTTCATAGGGGAAGAAACGAAAGAGACCCATTCACAAACCTTCAATAATAACCCGCTAGGCCCAAGAAGCTCCTAATATCCAACAGGGTCAATGGTCTAGGCCAATGTCTAATCATATCGGTTTTCTTAGGATCCACTTTTATACCATCTGCCGACACCACATGACCCAAGAATGCAACCTTCTTCAACCAAAATTCACACTTACCATATTTAACATACCATTTCTCCTCCCTCAATCTTTGCAACACCACCCTCAAATGACCCATATGCTCCTTCCTGCTATGTGAATATATCGATATATCATCAATGAGGACCACAACAAAGGAATCAAGGTAAGGTTTGAAGACCCTATTCATTGGGTCCATGAAGATGGCCGGTGCATTGGTCAACACAAACGACATCACAATAAACTCATAATGCCCATATCTAGTCCGGAAGGCTGTCTTGGGAATGTCATAATCCCTCACCCTTACTTTATGATACCAGATCGAGGATCAATCTAATAGAAGAACCTATCCTTTTGCAATTGGTCAAGCAAATCATCAATTCTTAGAAGAGGATACCTATTCTTGAAGTGTCCCATCCTTCTTCTTTACAAACAACACCGGGGCACCCTAAGGCGATTGGTTAGGCCTAATAAATCTCTTTTCCAACAAATCTTTCAATTGTTCTTTTAACTCCTTCAACTCCGCGGGGATATACGGTAAGGGAGAATTGAGATAGGTTGAGTATCGAGAAGGAGATCTATGCCAAAATCTATCTCCCTTTCGAAAGGGACACCGAGAAGGTCATTTGGGAAGACATCAAGAAACTCATTTCCAACTGGAACTGACTCAATGGTGGCGAATTTGGACCACATCTTTAACCCTCACAAGATGATACAAATACCCCTTTGAAATCAACTTATGGGCTTTAATGCAAAAAATGAATGTACTATTGACCACCAGATCTTGACTTTCCCACTCAAGGACGAGCTCATTAGGGAATCTAAACTTGACCCTATGAGTTCTACAATCAATAGAAGCATAGTAGGCATGCAACCAATCCATCCCAAGAAAGACATCAAAATCGACTATTTCTAATTCAACAAGATCACAAGGCTACAACTTATGCAAAATGCAAATAGGACAACTTCTATAAACTTTCCTAGCAACAATAGAGGCACCAATAGGAGTAGACATTTCATATGACTCATGCAACAACTCGGGGTCAACATGGAACTTTTTAGCAATAAAAGGATAACAAAGGAAAGAGTAGCACCAGGATCAATCAAAGCATATACATCAAAGTCAAAGATTCTCAACATACCGGTAACAACATCGGGGACCTCACCAACCCCTTGCCTCCCATGTAGTGTATAAAATCGATTATGCCTTGGGCACCACCTTGAGGACCACATCTACCCAATGGGACCGTATTTGCGCCCCAACCCTTTCCACAGTTTCTTGGACAATCTATTTGCTTGTCACCAAGCTTCACACATTCATAACATGCATTAGAACCCTTCAAACGTGGGCCTCCATGTCTCCTTCCATATTTAGGGAACACATAAATAGGAGTCACCCCACCAACACCTTGAGGCATACGAAAGCCATTGGCAAACCCCCTATTTGTAGCATGAGAAGGTCCTTGGCCTTGATGAAATTTAGCACCCTTTTGGAATTTACCCTCTAATCGGGCCCTCTTGGCCTTATACCCCTTTCTCTTCCTCAATTTATCCTCCTTCATTTTCTTGGTATAGGTCATCAACCGAGACAAGTTCATGTCACTAATTAGCATGGCGCACCAGGATTCTTCACTTACCAAGTCGAAGACACCCATCATGAACTTATTCATCCTAGATCTAGGATTGGCCACCAAATGAGGAGCAAACTTTGAAAGTTGATTAAACTTGAGGGCATACTCTCTCACAATCATAGCACTTCATTTCAAGTTTATAAACTCTACCAACTTTGCTTCCCTAAGATCAAGAGGAAAAAATCGATTAAGGAACGCCAATATGAACTCCCCCCAAAGCACCAACCACATTACCAATTCCCTTTTCAACCTTTCGTTGATCATATCATATTTGGGATACACCTTTGAGTTGGTACACCATAACTCCACCTTTTCATTCGACCCAACACCCATGATATTCAAGATTTTACAGACCTCATCAATGAACTCTTATGGATCTTCATCCACCTTTGACCCATAAAATACCGGAGGATTCATCCTCATGAAGTCTCTCCCTAGCCCCTGGGATAGTAGCGTGAGGGGCTTGGGCCCCTTGATTGACTTGGTTGGCCACCACTTCGGCAAGCATAGTATGAGTATCCCGAAGATCACCATTAATAGGTTGATCCTCGGGAGTTTTAGCCCTTGTTCCTCTGGTATTTGACATGATATAGCATAGAAAAGAACAATCTTTAGGGAGAAAAACTCACTACAACTCTGTAGCATGACGTAGAACATGAAGAAGGGAAACATTTCCTAAAACGTCTCATAGCCTCCTACTCATAGTCATGGCACGCTTCACAACCATAAATAGTACTCTAATCGACATAATGTGTTGGACTTCGAGGATTTATCAACCTAGTGCTCTGATACCAAATTTTTCATGACCCAAGCCTAGGGCCGAGACATGACACGATGAATGGGGAACTAGAAGGAATCCCAAACAAGCCTCTTAACTTGTCATTACAAATCATTAGTCAGGGAAGCATACAAAACAATATAAAAGAGCAAGAATAAGGGTAAAGGGGCTAAGGGAAAAGCTTGCACAATATCATAGTCAAGAGAAAGAGTCAAACTCATATCATAGATACATAACATGTCGAACAACCACCTCTACTATATATACAGAGCGGGGGCCAAGACAAAGTAATTGGGCTCACTCTCATAGTCAAATAGAACATAAAGAAGAGTGCGTCAATACATAATAAGATAGCATAGACTAAGGTCCTCGAAGTGGAGGACTCACCAACTAGCTTGAGTAGCACCGAACTAGTCATGTGGAGGAGGATGATCAACTTGGGCTCCGATTCCTACATGGTGATATCATGTAGACAAGAGTATGCGTTAGTACATTTGAATGTACTAAGTATGTAGGATGAAATGCAACAAATAGATAGGCATCATAATCAAAATGTATAATATTAAGCAATAGGCATAATATAGCAATATGGAATGCGTGAACAATGCTTATGTAAATCATGCTTATATAGGATATTATTTGTGTAGAAGAGACCAAGCTAGCTATTCAAGGTACAAACCCCTTGGTGGTTATGTGGTACAAACCCCTCATATGGTTGGTGATAATCACAACTTATCATCATGATGGAGAAGTACAAACGCCTCACATGGTTGATGAGTACAGACCCCAACTTGGTTACCCAGACTCTTATCCCCGCGGATCAGGGATGGTCTAATGCAACATTTTAAATAGAGTATATCATATACATAAGCTCATTTCATCATCATATAGTCATTCATATCATTCACATCTGGACATTTCATGAAACACTTAGAGGATTTGTAATGCTAGTATAAAACCATGAAATATAGAGATGAAATCATGCAAGAAAATTCTAACGACCCCAAAAAATGCCTGAAAATGTGCCTCGAAAGTGCCCGAAATCATAATTTTCACATATCTAAAGTTCATTTGTTATTTTGAAAATCCAACTTCATATTTTTGTTTAGGGGGTCAAATTGATTGGAAAATGGGTCTAACCCGAATTTTAGAGCAACCGTATCAAAATCTGAAAATCCAAATAAATGCTATGTAGGAGGGTCACCTTTGAAGGGACATATCTCTTAACACACAAAGAATTAAGTAACCCATGACCTACCAACTCAAGTCCCTTTGAATTATTTTTCTAACGCACTTTGTTTCACCTCATTTTTAGTTCGGATGAAGGATTTATGCCCATTTTCATAAGACTCGTTCATGCAGAAAATGCAAATTTCCAGTGAGCATCTGCGACACGGACCTGTGTTATTTTGGGCCTGTTTTTTTGATTTCGGTCCAAGACTTTCAAGTCTTGGGCCCAAGGGTTCCCATGCGTGTTTTTACCTATACTTAGCTATTTTTTCACCCTCATATCATCCTCAACATTCCCCAATATCCACTCAAACACTTAGACTCAAATTTCACCCTAAATTTAAGTCCCAAACTCAAGACCAATTTTAAGGGTTTTATCAATGACCTCATAAAAGCTTCAAGTCTCCATTAAAGTCTTCTTCAAGAACCTTTCCAAAGCTAAGGTATATGGTGTTGAACCATTCGATCCTTCCACCTATGATGCCTAAACCCTCTTTTTACTAATAATTCATGATTTAAAATTGATTTTACACGTGGGTCTTGAAAATTGAGAAGTTTACTGCACAGTGATTTTAGTTTACGCAAGTATAGTTGTTTTAGCATATTTTAGGCTTCAAATTTTGGATCTAATGTTGGATTTGATGAGGGGTTTTGATATGAATGTCTTGGAGATGTTGTAAGGTATTGATTAAAGGTCTTACCACTGATTTTCCTACATGATTTCATTTTTAAATTTCATGCTCTTTTACCCCCATTACACACCACCAAGGTGTTTGATAAAATATCCGGTTATATTTTCTTTGAACGTCCAAAGCATGAGATATGATATGAATGATGTCATGATGATAAAATGAGCTTATGTACATGATTATTCCTACATGAGGTATTGCATTAGAGCTTATGATGAGTCCTATATAAAATGTTGCATAAACCATGCCTAATCTGCGGGGACAAGAGCTCAGGTAACCTAGAATGTGGGTTAATACTCATCTCCACCAGGATGACGGGATGGAATCATCATCAACCTAGAATGAGGATTAATACTCACCTCCACTTAGGTGATGGGGTGGCAACATCACCAACTTAGAATGAGGGTTAATACGCATCTCCACCTAGATGATGGGGTGGCAACATCAGCAACCTCTCGAGGGGTTCATAACTTGAAAATCTAGCTTAGTCTCATCTTCACAAATGATATTCCACATGATCATGATTTACTTAAGAATGTTTTACTATGTATTGATCATATATGTCATATTGCTATATTATACCTATTGCCTATCATTATGCATTTTGGATTATGATGCCCATCTATTGTTGTATTGCATCCCACATACTTAGTACATTCAAACATACTAATGCATACTCTTGCCTACATGATATCACCATGTAGGGACTGGAGCTCCTATTGATTCTTCTTGTGGCTAGATGGATTGTTCAAGTTAGCCTTTGGTGAGTCCTCACTTCTGGGGATAAGGGCTATTCTCTTACACTATGTATTAATATTTCTTTTACTTTATCGTATACTTATGACTATGAGGGTGAGCCCAATTGTATGTCTAGTCCCCTATAATTATCTATGTAGTAGAGGTGTTATTGGAAAAAGCTATGTATTTATGCTATGAGTTGATTCTATTATCTCTTGGATCTATGTTATCACAAGTTCTCCCTTAGCCGCTTTTTGCCCTTATTTCCATTCTTCAAATGTTGTTTAATTGTTTTTACAATCAACGATGTGTAATGATATACTATGAGGCTTATTTGGGGTTCCTTCGGGTTCCCTATTCGTCGATCACGTCTAGGCTCTAGGCTTGGATCTTGAAAAAGATGGTATTATACCACTAGGTTGATAGATCCTCAGAGTCCAACATACCACATCAATTAGAATCTTATTCATGATTGTTTTGTGTACCATAACTATGAGTAGGAGTCTATGAGACGTTTTAGGAAATATTTTTCTTCTTCATGGTCTATGTCGTGTTTTAGAAGTGAGGTAGAGATTTCCCATCTAACGAATGTTCTTTTTAGTTGATCATGTCACTTCGAGGTGGAAGGCGAAGGAAGGTAAGTAGAAAGTTTTGATTTTAATGGATCCGAGTTTCACTATTTCTTCTCTATTCTTTTGGTTGATGGTGGGGCTTCTTGTGTGCCCAAGTGATTTTGTCGATCTTTGGTGTCTATTCTCTTGGTTGGATATATTGTTTCTAGAAAGTTCCTAGGTGTTGATCCGGGTTTGCATTGCATTAGGTCTTGCTTTATGGCTTGTTAGATTTGATGTGGTAGATTCTGATGTTGTACTTGGGATGGAATAGTTGCATGCATGTTCTGTCTCCATTGATGGTGGGACCCATAGAGTTAGAATTTGACTCCCTAATGAGCCCGTCTTTGAGTGGGAGATTGTCAAGTGGTAGCAAGGGAGGTAGGTCCATTCTTGACTTAAAGTGCAATTGGTCTCTAAGGGAGTTGCATTTTTCATCTTGTGATAATTTGAGGTGTTAAACCTAAATTGTTTTGTCTATAGAATTGTTGTTGTTGGTGGATGAGGCCTTGAATGTCCCTTTCTGATGTTTGAAGTTGGGGTAGTGTCTTTTGGTTGACTAGAACACTGGTTATGCCAATAAGTCTCATGAGTAAGATTTCTAGTCCTTAACCTAATAGGTTTATAGTGGTTTTGGTGATGATAATGTGGTTCGTTCCCTAATGAGATAGTGCATGTGAATCATTTGAGGGTAGTACTACGAGTTCAAGGAAGAAGGTTGGGTGCTAAGTGGGTAAGATGGGAATTTTGGTGGTAAGAGGTTGCCTTCCTAGTTTGTGTGGTGCCGGGTGATGGTATTAAAGTGGATTTTAGTAAGACGAAGGTGATTAGAGAGTAGCCTAGACCTTTGAGTTCACCGGATATTAGACGCCTCTTGGGTTAGTGGACTATTGCCGAGGATTCTGAGTAGATTCTCTTCTATTGTTGCTCCTATGAACTGGTTGACCCTACGTAAGGCCATGTTGTGACCGACGTTTTCAGTAGGGTGATTTAATAGGACCGGGAGTTGCTATTTCTTGTGTTATCACTTGGTGTTAGTAGGATTCATGTGTATATGAGTTTCATTCATAGGTTCCTTTCACCCATGAAGCCCAATCTTCCTTTTTATGAAAATTGCATGATTTCAAGATATATTTCTTATGAGTATCTATTATTACAAAATATGAGCATGAAATACGTTGGGGCTTTGTCTAACATTGTTGATTATGCATAAGTATCTATTTTTAGCTTATACTATGAAGTGATCTTTGTCTATTGAGGCTATACATGATTCAAGCTATGAAATCTATGAACTATTGTGAAGTTTTGATATGATTTAGAAGTTACCCATGATGGGATTTTACCATGATGTTTGTGGGCTGATTTAAATGATTTTAAGATGCATTGATTTCACTATTTCATGATCTACACTCTTGTATTTTGCATGATTTGAACATGTTCTCACATGTGCCCACCAAGTGTTTGATGAAATGTCAAGTTAAGAATTCTCAAGATATGTGTATTTTTACAAGTCAAGTGACTTCATGATGAATATAGACTATCAAGTATGTTATGAATTCATGAAATTATCTATGATTGTGCAAGCATGAAGTTATGCCCTTTTTAAAAATTTATTTTCAAGAAAACTTACATGAATTTTTATTTATTGTAATTTAGAATTTGAATATTAGGATTCTTAAAATTCTATTGATGCATAGATAGTGTTTATTTGATGGTTTTAATATTACTTAAACTGTTATATGGGGATTTACTTTGGATTTATGAAGCTATAAGTATGTACGTTCCTTTTTGAATGATTTATACATGAGAGATTAAACTATGGATTTAAATATGAAATTAATAATGTTTCACTTCAACTTCGTAATATAAATGTTGATTTTAAATGGAGTCTTAATTACCTATGTCATTTCCTTATTGTTCATAGCATATGCGTTCATATACATGGATTATTTTATGGATTATTTATGTTATGGATAAGCCTAATTTCGTTTTATGGTATGATTTTGATAAAAGGTTGGTTATGAAAATATTATGATCACATATATGTCTTTGATTTTGGCTCTTTAAGTATTTTGGGTGCTTCACCATTTTGTATATGAACGACTGATTCCTATGCATGAGTATTATGACTAGGAAATTATGATTTTAGCATTTGAGCCTAAGTATAAATTATTATGAATGGTGTTTGACTTATAAGCCCAATTGTGCATTGAAATGATTTGAAAAATGACTATTACCTTTTTGAGAGTATGTACATGCATATTATAAGTATTCTTGTGGGATGAAAACTTAGCTTGTTGTGATGAGGGTCCTGAGGTGGTTTGGGCTACTTGCATAGCATGTTTCTAATGAGTATAGAACCCGTAAGGTTGTAATATGATGGGTAAGGATAGACAATCTATTTGGTCAATTACAATGGGTTAGTCATTTCTCTAAGATTAATCTTTGGGTCGGGTTTTTTCTCCAAGAGAGGATGAAGATAGGTGATATCCCTAGGTGTCTTTTCGGATTAGGAGTGACCATTATGAGTGTTGGTGGTGATGTTTGGTTGATTTATGCATTGGCTATGTCTATGGGCTTCATGAATAGGGTCTTAAAACCCTACCTTAGTATGTTTGTGGTGGTCTCTAGTGATGAGGTATCAATTTGTTTAGAGCTTTTGAATTATTCAGGGGTAGTGTTGCAAGCCTTGGAGGATGAGAGGTTGTTTGCTAAATATGATAGGTGGCATTGTGAGTAGCAAGAAGATGGTTAGAGCCCCTCAAGGAATATGATATGAACGTGCATTAGCTTTCTCGGTTAGGCTAGCATAATGATTGATGCCTTAAGTAGCCTAGCATGTATTAATGATGGTGGAAAAAGGGTGACTTGAGTGGTCCATTGTTTAGCTAGATTGAGGGAGTAGGTTGGAGGAAGTTGAGCATGGTTATATAGAATTCTTAATGGATCCAAATCTTTGTTGGTTGGGAGATTTAGATTAAGCAAGGCCTCAATTTCACCATATTAGAGTTGGAAGTTTTGGGTGAGGGAATGATAGAGTGTAGGTTGACTCCCAAGGGGGAGATGGTAGCTATGATACCAAGTGGGTTAGGTGTATTTAAGATTGACAATTGAGTTGAGGATTGTAAGTCCTTGTAGAGTGTAGATGGAGGTTGATAAGGTTGCATAAGTTTTGGAGTTACCTATGGATGTAGATATGGTTCGTCTGGTTCTCAATGCTCCTAGGTGGATGTGATGCATTGGTGACTTTAGTGTTATAGAAACTTTGAGGTTGTGGGTGTTAAGGAGGGTAAGTTGGCTTAAGAAAAGGTCTCGGTGGGGGTGTTGGATGGATGAGTGGAGAAGTTGATTGATAATGATGTGGTGTTTTTCAAGGCCCTTTGGGGAGAGTCATCTATTCGTATGTGTCTCTCGGGGAGACAGAGCGGGTACGGAGGAGAAATATCCATATCTCTTTCATTTTATTTAAGCTCATGATAACACGTCAAGTCCTTTTTATGATTTCAAGTCTTGCATTTCAGCCCCTATGTCATTCATATGCA
The DNA here is from genome assembly GCA_011800125.2 of Solanum clarkiae. NCBI lineage: Eukaryota > Viridiplantae > Streptophyta > Magnoliopsida > Solanales > Solanaceae > Solanum > Solanum clarkiae. Next base: position 5,028,209 of record JAABOM020000049.1, read on the forward strand.
TTCATTTTTAAGTTGGCAAGGTTAAGACGACTTTACACTTACACTGAGATTTTGTAAATGATGTTTTAAATGTAATGTCACATTCTTGTTGGGGCTGATTTGTCTATGATTACTCTTTTCATGTACATTTCTTTTACATTCGAGGACGAATGTTTCCAAGGGGGAGATTGTACGACCCCAAAAAGTGCCCGAAAATGTGTCTCGAAAGTGCCTAGAATCATAATTTTCATATATCTAAAAATTAGTTTATTGTTACGAAAATACGACTTCAGATTCTTTTTTAGGGGTCAAACTGATTGGGAAATGGGTCTAACCTGAATTTTAGAGCAACCGTACCAATATACTAAAATCGCAATAAATGCTATTTAGGAGGGTCAAATTTGAAGAGATATATCTCTTAGCGCCCAACAAATTGAGTGGTCCATGACTTACGAACTTAAAGTCCTTTGAAGTAGCTTTCCAATACACTTTGTTTTAGCTTATTCCGAGTTCGGATGAAGGATTTATGCCCATTTTTGCAAAACTCGTTTGTGCAGAAAATGCAGATTTTCTGTGAGCATCCGCGTCGCATCACATATGTTATTTTGGCCCTGTTTTTTATTTCAGTCCAAGACTTTCAAATCTTGGTCCCAAGGGTTCCCATGTGTGTTTTTACCTATACTTAGCCTTGTTTCACCCTTATATCATCCTCAACATTCTCCAATATCTTCTCGAACACTTAAGGATTTCATCAAGGACCTTATTCAAGCTTCAAGTCTCCATTAAAGTCTTCTTCAAGAACCTCTCCAAGCTAAGGTATGTGGTCTTGAACCATTTGGTCCTTCCACCCATGATGCCTAAACCATATTTTTACTAATAATTCATAATTTAAAGTTGATTTTACATGTGGGTCTTGCATATTGAGAAATTTACTGCAAAGTGATTTTAGTTCATGAAAGTATGGTTGTTTTAGCATGTTTTGATCTTCAAATCTTGAATCTATTGTTGGATTTGATGAGGGATTTTGATATGAATGCCTTGGGGGTGTTGCAAGGTGTTGATTAAAGGTTTTACCACTGATTTTCCTACATGATTTTATCTCCAAATTGCATGCACTTTTACCCCTATTACACCCCCAAGGCGTTTGATAAATTGTCCAATTATGTTTTCTTGAGGAATTGAAGGTCCAAAGCATGAGATATGATATGAATGATGTTATGATAATGAAATGAGCTTATGTACATGATTATTCC
>JAABOM020000049.1:5040706-5085938 GCA_011800125.2 Solanum clarkiae
GCAGTGGTCTTCCCTGGCCCATGTGAGTGCAGCGGTCTTCCTTGGCTCACCCGACTATGTTCATGATGTGTGATGGATATTTTGTGTATTTAAACTTCTGGTGTGATGCTGTGGTATGGCGCGAGTTTGGAGGTTGCCATCATTCCCGTCCAACATGCCTAACTTTCATGTGTTTTAAAAAGATTTTTATTTGATGTCTGCTACAGGTTTGATTTATGTATATCTACCCATTTCCTTTGGTTTATGAGTTCTATCTATATTATGTACTTCCTGCTTTTCATATTCGGTACGTCTTTCATACTGACCTTTTCCTTCGGGGGAGGGGGGGATGCGTTCATGCCCGCAGGTACCGACGAGCAGGTGCGAGACCCTCTTGCCTAGGATCTTCAATTTCAGCTGCAGTGCCCTTTTTGCCTCAAGGGCCAGCTATTGGTAGTCTCTCATGTTCACATGTTTTGTAATTGGGTCATGTATATACATACGTACTGTTTGGCATCTTTGTATAAAGTTCTGTGGATACTAGTGGGTAGTGGGTATGTGAGAGATACTTGAGTACATGGTCTATTGTAAGTTTTTTTCTTGATACCTGATCAGGCAGCGAGACCGCATTATTTTACGTATGACATGATTGTTAGGCGGCAGGACCGCAGAGAGACCTCGTCGGCCCGCATTTATGTATATCTATAAATAGATATATATATTTGTATTGTTGTTTGGGATGTTGCTGGATTTTATTTGCTGGTAAGGTTAGTTAATAAAACAAAGGAAACTCGGCAGGTTTCCAGGTTAGTTAAATTGGGAATTTAAGGTTAGTATGTGTCTAAGCGTTCCTATCGGGCAGGGGTCACGGCCCTAGGTTGGGACGTGATAGGTCACTTATCTACTCTTTATTCTTTCTTTAGATAGACATTTGACATGTTGATTGTTAATATCCTTGATGGTGATTGTTGTTTCTTTATTATTCTACCTATTTCGATTTCATTCAACAATTTTACATACCAATAAATTCCATGTTCTAACATCCCTTATTGGACAATATCATTTCATGATGTAGATACAAGATTTGGAGATTGTTAACAGGCACATCGTTGAGGATTTGAGACGTTCAGCTGATTGTTGAGCCTCCTTTACTTCAGAGAATTCATTATACTTATTTTATCTTACTTTAGAGTTTGATTTGCTTAGCTTTATTTTGATTGAGGTAGTCATGAATCTGTCATTGGCACCACTTGATAGTGATAGCAGCTTCATAGGCTAGAGTCGAATATTAATATTAAGACTTGTTGAGCTAGTTTCTTTTTACTAGCCTTTCCATTTATTATATTATTTTGAGACAAGATGAGATGTGCCCATTTACTTCCTCATATCTTCCATTGATTAGTAGAGTCTATTGATTGAATGAATGTGATGAGGCCAAGTGATTTGCTTGGGGACTAGCAATAGTCTCTGAGTATTGGTCACGTCTTGGGTACCCTCCCGAAGTGTGACACCATGACTGATGAGTGAGTAGCTTTGAAGCGATACACAACTGTATAGTGTGTGTATGTATGCTAGATGAATAGGCAACTTTGCCAAGATTATACATATATGTATAAATTTGCCAACTTTTTAGGTTTTGCTTCTCTTTTTATATTTGACACTTTTTCAGAATGATCTCATTGAACAAATTTATATATCATATTATAAAATAGATATACGTTGGTATAAAAAAAATTATAAAACACACATACAAAAATGTACTTGTGTATCTGATACATGAATAGTACTTAAAATTTAAATTTGAAATAGTGACACAAACAGGAAGAGGGACAAAAGAAGGAGAGCACAAAGGAAGAGAGGAAAGAGGAGGAAGAGAGAGGAACACTTTTAAGTGAGACTGTATCTCAGATACAATCGCTATGCAAAAGAAATAAGTTGTATCCGACTATACCTTGAAATTATTGAAGTGTTATTGACTATAGTAACACAAGGGTATGTTATCATATTTTGTGATTTTTTTTATTTTTAAATTCAATAATATATATAAATAATCATAAGTTACATGACTTTTTTAAAATACAAAATAATTTAGGGGGCCAGGAAAAAACAAGTTTAAAATATTTTTAAATAAAATAAATGAAGGATATATGTGAACTATTTTCTATATATTAAAGGATATAATTATTCAATATCTTCTTTTTGTTGGTTCAATAATAAATCTCATCTATTCAAAACAATACAGATCCACATGAGACCAATGGTGTTCAAAGAACCATTTGTCGTCACGTGGATCCTCTTATTTGTATAGACAATTAGTAAGTACTATATAATATAATTAACATAAAAGTCAGACTGATAATTATTAAAGATAAAGATTTAATAATATCCACCACCTTGTGAAATAGATTCTATTATAAATTTTGACCAAATCCCAGAAAGACAAAAAATAATTAATGAAAACTATGTGCCTATAGTTCACACAGATTTTCTCACACAAAATATATCAAAAGTTTAATTTTTTTTTTACAACAACAAAAAAGTTTTATTTTTTGTAGTGCAAAAATCTAGACATGTACTATGATTAATCAAGATTTTTGATTCTATGATAAACAGGAGTACAAAAATTTTTAATACTTAAAATTAATATAAATTACATGAATTAGTTTGTTGAGAAGTTATCTGAATTCATTCCCATAATATACACGTATAATAAAACCAAACGTCACAACCATTCAAATGCAATATAGACATCTTTTCATTTTTTTCTTAAAAATAATTTTAGGAATAATAAGATATTAAAGATAATAATTAATCCATCTCTGATTGAAAATAATAATTCCTTAATGGAAAAAAAAATTAGGAACTAAGGTCAAGTTATAAAAGTAAACATCATGTGTTTAATTGAAAATAATTTAAAGACAAGATTTGTTTACATCTCATTATCCAAATTCAATTAAACATGTTAAAAAGCAAAACAATACAACAAATTGATCAAGCTTAGAAATAATTTTAAATGATTATAAAGATAATAAAAATTTAAACATATGATCAATATTCTGCTACTTTTGTATCAATGTTTACAGTATATGAGAAATGATTTTGTTAGGCTATTTATAATTTATTATCTTTGAATTTTATTTTCTTAATTTTCATATTTAGACCTAAATATCTTTAGTTTTAGAGATGTGAAAATGTCATACAAGCGAAAAAAATCATAATTTCTCAATTAAGAATTATAAAATATCAAAAGCGCTAATATATAGGTCAGCGAATTGTATTGTATTATAAGAAGAAAGTTTTTTGAATTGATCTATCAAATTAAAAATGAAGTCATGTAGATTAAAAAAGTGATTAAGAAAGTCAAATTAATTGAAATGAAACATTTATTCAAACAAAGTACGAATAAGAATCACATCCAAATTAAAACATCCTAATATATATTTGATCAGATTCTTGATAGTTTATTTGATCCTAACCTTGCTGATCAATCATATTCCTATCTATTAGAACTTATTATTATTGTAAATAAAGGAAACATAATAAAAGATGAACCAGTTCATAATCAACATGATTCATTACCACTCCTAGCTTTACTCCTCCTCTTCTTCTAGTGATGGTATTGGCAGATTTAGATCTGGCACTCGATACACACGTTCAACAAGATCAAGAGCAGCAGGAGCAGGAGCATTGAGATCCGGGAGGTGGTAGGGCCTTCGAGGTGATGGTGGTGGTGGTAGATGTGATGATGATTGTTGTGGGGGAGATGATGGTGGTGATGTTGGTGTCTGTGCTAGTTCAACATTAGGTGTCATGCTGCGGTCTTCGGAAGTTCCTCCCCGCACATTTAGTGTGGGGATGCTGCTCCAAGAAACCCTTAAAATGGGATATGGAGTAATCACAGAAGGGTTTCTAACAACATGATTCTCGAATTTGAAAACAGTAGTAGCATTTGCAGAGGATGAGATTCCTAAGCCACCAACATTTACATTGGAATTGCTAGCAATTCCAGTATCATGAGTTGGTGGAGCCTCGCTAACACGAGGAGAGGCAGGGGGAGGGGGAGAGGGAGACTCAAGAGGAGGGGGAGGAGGAGAAGGAGGGGATTCAAGGTTTTCAGGGACACTCTCATTCTCAGATTCTGCCATTTTCAATATAGAGAGAAAGAGGAACATGGGAGATACAACGCCTCAGGATGTATTATATATATAGTGAGAGGGGTAGATAAGAACTCAAAATTCAGATTTTTTCACTTCCTTCCCACCAATAGTGTCAGTCTCCAAGTGTCTCTATGGAATATTAATCAAATTTAGTTTCTTTTTTGGCAAGTACATAAAGTTTAGTTCATATAAATATTATTTGGATGCTTTACATTAACTTTTCATATTTTGTCAGTAACACAACTTTGACTATATTTTAAAAATGGTAAAAAGTATCCTTAAACTATATAAAATTGAACAAAAATTCTATCAGTTGATAATTTAGTCCAAATATATTTTTGTTAATTATTTGGTCTGGAATGGGCTAAAATGCGAGTTATAAGCAATGTGTCCATTTTTATGTGTGGTTGAGTTGGGATAGACATGAATCAAATATTTTCTCTTTATGTAAATTATTTTTTAGATTTTATTATGTTATTAAATTGAATCAGACTATATATGAGTATCTAATAATATTAATTATATCATAATGAAGGTATTAACAGAGATATGAGTCAAATAACAATTCTTTTGAAACAGTTGTTCATGATGAAGCTTGAGCAAATTTTTTCGAGGCTTGTTTAAATTCATTTTAAATAGTTGATTAAATTTAGTTAGATATAATATGATTATGATTTTAATTTATATTTGAAACTTACAAGCAAAACTATATAAAATTGAACTAAATAGAACAATAAACACCTAAATACATGAGATCGGTAAAAATATCATCGGGATCGAATAAGCTCAAGTAAAATAATAATTTGATCAATAGGAACTTGAGTTAGGACTTGCAATTTAGTACTTTGAATTTTACATAACTAGTTAATCGAAAGTTATTAAATATAACCACTATTTATTCAAATTATATTTTAACTTATATCTATAAAATTATATCAAATTGAATGATGAACACCCATGCTTATAGTAAATATGTATGTCTTATTTCGATATAATATGTCTGAGTCAAATAAAAAGTTATCTTGAATAATTTAATCAGAATAAAATTAGTGAAATTAATTTTATTTAAATTTGATATAACTAATTAATCCAAGTCAATTATATATTACTTCAATGTAATCATCTAAAATTCATTAAATATAAATGTTAAAATAATTATAATTATATTAAATTCATGAATATATTGGTCCAAATAAATGTTATGGACTAATATAATTGGGTTAATTATTTAACTCCAATAAATACGAATTTAATTAAAACTCTTGTTAATTTATTTGGGCTACAATAAAAGAGTCCGACTAAATTAATAAACCCAATATTATTTCATCCAATAGGCCTATCTTGGCGCCACAGGTCAAATGATGTAGCACACCAAGTCAAACAAAGAAGCCAATAGGATCTTATCATTTGTCAAAATGAGAAGCCATTTCATTAAAGTGTAATATGCCATGTCATTTAAATTTGATTGGCTTAAGGGAAGTCTTTTCTATTAAAACTCTCCTGTTCTACACCTATAAATAGAGGTCTTCATAATTCAAAGAAGAATCAAGAATTCTAACAAGAAGCTAGCAAGAGCTCGTGGATCAAATGTCACAAATTTCTGTACAGGTTTAAGAATTCAAATATTCAAGCATTCAAGTACAAAAACAAGCTTAAAATCTCTTGAACTCAAGATCAAACTCAAGAACAAATTCAGGTTTCAAGAACAAGATTAAGAATAAATTCAAATTTTAAGATCGAGTTCAATTACAAAATTTATATTCAAGATCAACCTCAAAAGACCTTGAATATCTACACTTGAAAAGGCAACTCAAAGGATTCATAGAGATTGTAACATTCATATATTGAAATCAAATACTACAAATTATTTGCGATTTTTTTGTTCTTGATTACTATTTTCTCGACGCGAATTTTCTCGTCTACAAATTTTGGCATGCTTAGTGGGACAATCTCTACCTCTCATCTCAACTTTTCAAGAATTAAAGAACATTCAAATGGCTTCAAAGAAGATTAACTCCTAATCAACTTTCTCCAAGGCTGCTAACTCCAAGTTCTCTGCTGAAGTGGAGGGAATTCTTAGTGTTACCTTTGGGATATTTGGTGCTATTATGAGGAGCAAAACTACCATGCTAGGATAACAAACACTTCATATGTCATCCACATCAATTCTCGTCTTTGGGTCTTTAACTCCAAGAGGATTAAGATCCTCTACAAATAGTTGCAAATGGAGGAAGCAGTATTGCTGAAAAGATCGAAGGACTTTAGCTTCACTTGAGCTTCCTGGTTCTCAGAAATCCATTGCGAAGAAAGGATCATGTGATGTGAGCCTTGTGAAGATTGACTCGCATAAAAGTTCATCGGTAATGGTCATGGAAGCAGTGGTAATTGATGCTTCATCCGTGGAGGAGCAACTTACAAATTTGGCATAGATGATTGAAGGATTGAACAAGCATGTGCAAAGTCAAGAACCTTGCATTGACAAGTTGATGGATAGGATGTAGGTTTATTAGAGGGATAACCTAATCATGCACCTGGAAAAAGCATCAAAGTTCATGAGACTAAAAATCCTACAAAGCAAGCATCACATATCAAGGAGATGCTAGTCTCCTCTGGGGGATGATTCTATTTGATCGATTGAAGGAGTTTATTAAAGGGTCTATCAAGGATAAGTATGAAGTCTCCACCAAGTCTTCCCACATATATGACAAGCCTTACACTGCAAGGATTGATAACCTAAAAATATCTGCTTGTTATCAACCTCCTAAGTTCCAATAGTTTGAGGGCAAAGGAAACCCAAATCAACATATTGTGCACTTTGTAGAGACATGTAACCATGCTGGACTTATGGAGACTATCTTGTCAAGCAGTTTGTCCACTCCTTGAAAGGAAATGCATTTGACTGGTGCACAGATCTTGAGCCTAATTCTATTGATAGTTGGGAGCAACTAGAACATGAGTTTCTTAATCACTTCTACAGCACAAGATGCATTATGAGCATGGTAGAGATCATGAATTCTCACTAGAGAAAGGATGAACAAATTGATTTCATAAATCGATTGAGAAACGCGAGTTTAAATTGCAAAGACAGTCTTAGTAAAGCTTCTGCTATAGAAATATGTATTCAAAGGATGCACTGGGGCTTCTCTGCATCTTACAAGGAATCAAGCCTAAGTCTTTTGAAGATCTAGCTACTCGTGCCCATGATATGGAGTTGAGCATGTTTTTTGTCGGAAAGGATGGGATGCTTGTTCATGATCCTCGCAAATGGAAGGACAAATAGAAACCAAGGGAATGAAGCAAATTTGTGCCCAGGAATGACAACAATGAATCCATGAATGTCAACTGGTGCCTGTGAAGTTTACTATGAAAGAAAGTAAGAAGCAAAGTGTAAAGACGACTTTTCAAAAGCGTCCAAATTGAAAGTTGATGTTAAGGGAGATGCAAGAAAAAGAGCACCCTTTTCTGGATTCTATTGTTCCTGAAAATTTTGATAAATTAGTGGAGCTAAAGCTTATTGAGTTGCTAGAGATGAAATGACCTGATGAAGCTTGGAAAACTGATGATCCAAATTATTGCAAGTATCATAGACTTGTAGGCCACCCTATTGAAAAGTCTTTCATCTTCAAGGATAAAGTTATGCAATTGGCTAATGAAAAGAAGATTGTCCTTGATGACGGAAAGGAAAGCTCTAATAAAATATCTATCATATTCAGCTCCCTTGACCTAACCTGATTATGTGCATCTGAAAAAGAAGGGTCATTAGAGCAAGAAAAGTCCCAAATTGATACAAATAATGATGAAGCTTGGATTCTCGTGACTAGGCAGAGATGCAATAAGACTAGTCCATGGAAAAAGTCATTTGGGCAAGCGATCGGACAAAAGATAGTGAGGATATCAAAGAAGCAGAAGTCAATCAAACGTCTAAAGAGATCAAAGGTAGAACTACATCACCACTAGAAACAACAATATCTGGTGACTTTAGGGCAATTCCTACCAAATTTGTTTTGCATGCAGGCTACTCAAGACAATGTTGAGGAATCACATTTTAGTGCTTGCAAGGGAGAAGTAATGAACGAAACTTTATCAAAGGTGTCTCTTACTAACAAGGAAGAAACAATAAGTGAAATCTCACCAAAGATGTCTTCTGCAGACAAGGAAGAAACAGTGGGTGAAATCCCATCAAAAGCATCCCCCTCATCTTTCAAAAAGTCTATGGAACCCCATACATGCATGTGATACAAAGATCACATTTACAGAAGATGATCTTCTATTTGGTGAGACTCTATATAATTGTCCTTTGTATATGGTGGTTAACGTGCTAGAGAAGAAGATAAATAGAATCTCGATAGATGAAGGATCTAGGGTCAACATTCTACCCATACACACGATGAAAGAGCTTGGCATTATAACTAAAAAACTTAGCAAAAGTTATTTGTGGATACAAGTATTCAATCAAGGGGTAGAGGTCTATAAGCTTTATTAAGCTTGAAATTCATATGGATGATTTGAGATCAAGTGCATGGATGCATGTGATTGATGCAAAAAATTCATATAATATACTGCTTGGAGGACCGTAGGTACATGAGAACAAAATTTTCTCATCTTCTTACTATCAATGCTTGAAGTACCTCGAAGATAGAATTGAAAGGAAAATAGTTGCTGACAAAGTTTGTTAAAGTTTATTTGAAGAGTTATATTGTAAAAGGGGTAAAGCTTGAGGGTGTCAAACTGACCAAGTCTGATAAGGTTAAAGGTCAAACAACTGTTGTAGCCATTGAAAAGGGCAAGGTCGATGCCCTCAAAAGGAAAGCCATGCCCTCGAAAGGAAAACCAACCTTTATAGTTCATTATGCCCCTAAAATGAAGAAAGAGGAAGGCCAATCATACGATATGCAAGGGAATGTGTTAGGAGGGTTGACTCTTCTTATCAAACAATTGATGCAATAAACTTGTCTTCAAAGCTTTTGGGGAGTTTTGTGACTTTAAATCTTTCACAAGATGTGTTTCTCCCTATAAAACATATCGAAGGCTTTAATCCAAATGCTTACATGTTAATTGCAAAGGTTAGAGACAACTTTCATTACAAGGCACAACTAGGTAAGCACGCGAAGGCTCAGGCTATAGCCAACCTCTACCCATTCGCATCTCTGTAAGAAGGGAAAGTAATAACTACATTACTATGGAAGATAACTGTGCTTCTTCTAATAAAAGGCCTTCTGTCTTTGATCGACTCGGACAGCCTGCTAGGAGAACTCCTATGTTCAAAAGGTTGGATCCATTGAAGAAGAGGAAAAACAATCATCAGAAAAGTTACCTAAAAGTAACAACACCTACTTTACCTATAATGCCATAATGATTTCAAAAGTGTAATTCCTTCTACGATGAAGCAACGGGTGGAAGGTGCTAAAGGCGAAGGCGCACACTGTGGTTTACACCAAAAAGCGTGAGGATGATGAAGAAAGCATAGGCTCCTCATATCATGTTACAACATAGATTAAGAATGATGCTTCCTGTCAAATGAAAATTGATGAAGAGTTGGGAGTTATTTTTTGGGGCAACCATATATCTATTAATGACAATGATCCACAAAAAAAGGAGGATAATGGAGAAGTCCACTAGAATTTAAAGGAGTGAAGAAAACAACATATCCTATAAAGAAAGTTAACCTTGGCACTAATGAAGACCCAAGGCCAACTTACTTAAGCACTTTTCTAGTATCTGATGAAGAAATGACTTATTTGAATATATAAAAAAAATATAGGGATGTCTTCTCATGGAGCTATAAAAAAATGCTTGGATTAAATCCCAAAATAGCTGCCCATCAATTGGAAGTCAAGCATGACACTTATCCTGTCAAGCAGGTTTAAAGACATTTTAGGCCAGACTTGGTTCCACTGATTGAGAAACAAATTAACAAACTCATTGAGGCAGGCTTCATTCGTGAAGCTAAATACCCTATGCGAATTCCACGTATTGTTCGTGTGAGGAAGAAGAATGTCAAAGTTTGAGTTTATGTTGACTTTAGAGACCTCAATAATGTATGCCCTAAAGATGAGTTCCCTCTACCCATTCCAGAGCTAATGATTGATGCTACTACTGGTTATGAGGCAATGTCATTCATAGATGATTCTTCTGGCTATAACTAAATTTGAATGTCACCGAAGGATGAAGAACTCATAGCATTTCACATGCCTAAAGGTATTTATTGCTACAAGGTAATGCCTTTTGGTTTAAAGAATGTTGGTGCCACGTATCAAAGGGTTATGAAAAATATATTTGACGACTTACTCCATAAAAAGGTCGAGTGTTATGTTGATGACTTGGTGGTAAAGTCGAAAAGGAGGAGTGACCCTTTGAAAGACTTAAGAATGGTGTTTGAGTTGCTTTGAAGATATCAACTGAGGATAAATCCATTAAAATGTGCCTTTAGGGTCACTTCTAGAAAGTTTATTGGCTTTATTGTACAACATAGAGGAATTGAGATTGATCAAGCTAAAGTTGATGCAATTTTGAAGATTCCTGACCTTAAAACATTCATGAGTTGAAAAGCCTTCAGGGAAGGTTAGCCTACTTCAGGAGATTTATCTCCAACCTTGCTGGAAGATGCCAATCATTTAGTTATTTTAGGAAGAAAAGAGGTCTCTTTCAAGTGGTATCAAACATGTAGCAAAGCCTTTGGAAGTATCAAAGTGTATCTCGCGAAACCTCCAGTTCTAGCGGCTCCTGTACCTGGAAAACCATTGATACTTTACATTGCGGCACAAGAAACACCTGTGGGAGCCTTGCTATCTCAAGAAAATAATGAAACCGCGGAAAATTCCCTTTATTACATGAGCATGATAATGACACCAAATGAGCTAAACTATTCACCAATCGAGAAGTTGTGTTTAGCGCTAGTCATTTCAATTTAGAAAATGAAGCACTATTTTCAAGCCCACATCTTCCATCTTATTTTAAGAGAAAATCCCATCAATTTTTTTATGTTGAAACCAGTCCTTAGTAACTGACTAAAAAGGTGGTACCTTCAGTTCCAACAATTTGAGATCGTGTACATCCCTCAAAAGGTTATGAAAGGACAAGTATTAGTAGATTTTTTTGTAGACCATCCTATACATGACGATTGAGAATTGAATGACAAGATTTCCAATGAAGATGTGTTGGCTATTAAGATTCAACTTCCTTGGAAAATGTACTTTGATGGGGTCGTGCATCATGGTAGAGCTAGTGCAGGCGTAGTGTTTGTCACTTTACAAGGAGAAGTCTTACCATTCTCTTTCACATTAAAACAATGTTTCTCCAACAATGTTGCAGAGTATCAAATGATAATACTTGGACTTGAAATAGCCATTGACATGAAGCAATTACAATTGCAAGCCTTTGGTGACTCTCAATTGGCGATCAAGGAAATTTTGGGAAGCTATGACGTTAAAAAAACCTAAACTTCATCCCTATCACTATTATGCGCAAAAGTTAATAGCATGGCTCGGGGATGTGACTTTACAACTTGTTCCAAGGAAGGAAAACAAAACAGTTGATTCCTTAACAGCTATAGTCTCCACTCTAACTCTCCCAGAGCAGATACAAGTTACTGTCTATCAAAAATTGGTTATACCACCAAATGAAGATGAATATGAGGTAAAGCGTCTCATTGTTGTGACCGAGTTCGATAAAGATGATTGGTTCCAAGCTATTATCGACTACTTATGTTATTAGATACTCCCAGAAGATACAAGGAGAAGGATTGACATTTGGCGTCGGGCGCCTCATTTTCTCTACTATAAGGACATATTGTATAGAAGATCATTTGAGGGAATACTTTTGCGGTGTTTGGGGGAGGAAGAAGGGGCCTAATCCTTGCAAGAGGCACATTCAAGAGTATGTGGATCACATCAATCTCAATCGAAACTCCACATTCACATAAAAAGAATGAGGTATTATTGGCTAACTATGATGAAAGATTTCTTAGACTACGCTCGAAGGTGTAAGGCTTGCCAATTTCATACATCAACCACCTGAAGTTTTACACCTGACTATTGCATTGTGGCCATTTGATTCTTGGGGATTAGATATTATTGGACCGCTGCCAAAATCTTTTAGTAGGAACTTATACGTCTTGAATGCAATAGATTACTTTTCGAAATGGGCCAAATCTGTAGCTCTTAAAGAAGTCAAGAAGGAGAATGTTGCAAAATTCATTTGAATAAACATTGTCTATCGATTTGGCATCCAACGATACATGATAAAGGATAATGGCAAGCCATTTAAAAGTTGATTAATAAGATCTGTGATCTCTTCAACTTTAGATAGGAAAAATCTTCTATGTACAATACTGCCGCCAATGGTCTAGCTGAGGCATTCAACAAAACTCTGTGCAATCTATTGAAAAAAGTCATCTCTAAGTCCAAGAGAGATTGGAATAAAAGAATATAGAAGAAGCCTTGTGGGCATATAGGACAACACACTGTACATCAACTCAAGCAACCCCTTATACACTTACTTTTGGAGTTAAGGCAGTCTAGTCACTCGAGCATCAAATACCCTCCTTAAGACTGGCTATCTAAGAAGGGCTCTCTGAAGAAGAAAATGCTCAACTACATCTTGCTGAATTAGAAGCACTTTATGAAAAGAGATTCAAAGCCCAACAAAACCTTGAACGTTATCAAGCTTGTTTGTCAAGTTCTTTCAACAAAAAGGTTCGTTCGAGGTGTTTTCAAGTTGGAGACAAAGTCCTTGCAGTAAGAAGGCCCATTATCATTTCACGCAAGTCCGGGGAAAAATTTACTTCGAAGTGGGATGGACCATATGTAGTATAAGAAATATACTCAAATGGTGCTTACAAGCTTATTGATGCAGATGGAATAATGATCGGTCCTATATATACAAAATTTCTTAAGAGGTACTATCCTTAAGGCAAATGATGCTCCTCGAAGTACGAGTATAAATTTACCTCGAAGACCTTTAAATTTACCTTTCTTAAGGTAAAAATGAGTAACTGTTAAAGCCTTCAAGTCTTGACCTTTAAATTTACCTTTCTTAAGGCAAAAATGAATAACTATCTCTTTGTACCATGACAATTTCCTTAAATTGCCTTTCTTGGGGCAAAGACAAGTATCCATCCCATTATTCCACAGGAATCTCTCTAAATTTTCATGCCTTAAGGTGGACAAAATTTTTCCATTTGCGCCTTAAGTTGGACTTTTCGCAGGCTTATCCTTAAAAGGATCTCTAAATTTTCATGTCTTAAAGTAGACAAAATTTATCCATTTACACTTTAGCTAGCCTTTTCGCAGGCTTATCCTTAAAAGGATCTTTAAATTTTCATGCCTTAAGGTGGAAAAACTTTGTTCCCTTGCACCTTAAGCTGGCCTTTTCGCGGGTATCCTTTAAATGATCTCTAAAATTTCATGTCTTAAGGTAGACAAAATTTGTCCCTTTGCACCTTAAGTTGGCTTTTTCGTTGTCTTATCCTTAAAAAGATCTCCAAATTTTCATGCCTTAAGATGGACAAAAATTGTCCCTTTGCATCTTAAGAGGACCTCTTCGTAAGCATTTAGAACATTGTAAAGCCTCGAGTTGGAGATCCCGTATGTTTAAACATTTGAAACATGGTAAAACCTTGAATATGGTAAAGCCTCGAATTGGTGATCCCCTGTGTTTAAACATTAGAAAATTTGTAAAACCTCGAATTGGTGGTCAATTATGTTTAAACAGTGGGAACTTTGTAAAGCCTCGAATTGGTGGTCCTTTATGTTTAAACATTGAGAACTTTGTAAAGCCTCAAATTGGTGGCCCTTTATCTTTAAACATTAGAAATATTGTAAAGCCTCAAATTGGTAATCCCTTATTTTTAAACATTGGGAACTTTTTAAAGCCTCGAATTGGTGGTCCCTTACGTTTAAAATTGGGAACATCGTAAAGCCACGAATTGGTGGTTCCTTATATTAAACAAATATTGCAAAACCTCGAATTGGTGGTCCCTTATATTTAAACATTGAGAATATTATAAAGCTTCGAATTGGTGATCTCAAGGTATGAGCACGAATTTATCCCTTCATTCCTCAAGATTAAATTCTTATATTATAGAATCCGCAAAACGCAAATATTGCTCCATTTGACCTACAAGAAAAGGGGGATGGTCAAAAAAAGAAAGAAGTGAAAAATAAAAGAAAAAGAAAGGATCATACCTCAACAAAAACATCTGTGGTTGGACTTGAGTTTTGATTGAAAAAATATGAAGGAGCACGCACCTATTTATTGGGTGTTGTCTAAGAAGGAAAAAAAAATGAAAGAATGAGGAAAAAAAGTGGGAAGTGATCAAGCTGACCACGTGAAAAAAAGAAAAAAAAAAGGAAAATAAAAAGAAAGGAGAGAGAGAGAAAGGAAAAAAAAAAAAAACGAAAGAAGGAAAAAAAGGTCCATTTTTTTTTCAAATAGGTAAAATTGAGAATAATTTTTTTATACATAATATTATAATAATAAGGTTATAATATTATGCCAATACTTCTTTATAATATTATGATAAATATTATGATAATATTAAATTAATACTTCAAGTTTAGTTTTTAAATGATAGAATATTTCGACCAGACTTGAAGCACGAGACATTTGTAATCATTTAAAATCTATTAAATATAAACTTTAAAATGATTCGAATTGCATTAAACTCTTGAATTTATTAGTCCAAATAAATGTGATGGACTAATATAATTAGGTTAATCATTTAAGTCCAATAAATATACATTTAATAAGAACTCATGTTACTTGATTTGGGTTACAATAAAAGAGTCAAAATTAGTAAGCCCAATATTATTTCATCTAAGAGGCCCATCTTGGCGCCACATGTCAAATGATATGGTATGCTAAGTCAAACAAAGAAGTCAATAGAATCTTGCCATGTGTCAAAATGACAAGTCCTTTTCATTAAAGCCCAATATGACACATCACTTAAATTTGATTGGCTGAAGGAAAATCTTTCCTATTACAATTCTCCTATTCTACAACTATAAATAGGAGTCTTTATAATACAAAGAAGAATCAACAATTCTAACAAGAAGCTAGAAAGAGCTCATGGATCAAATGCCACAAATTTCTCTTTAAGTTTAAGAATTCAAACATTCAAATTCAAGAAGAAGCTTAAAAGCTCTTGAACTCAAGATCAAACTCAAGAACAAATTCAAGTTTCAAGAAGAAGATCAAGAATAAATTCAAATTTCAAGATCAAGTTCAAGAACAAATTTCAAATTTAAGATCAAGCTCAAGAGCCCTTTAATTTATACTTGAAAAAGCGAATCAGAGGATTCATAGGGACTATAACACTCATATATTGAAATCAAATACTACAAATTATTTGGGATATTTTTGTTCAAAATTATTATTTTCTCGACGTGAATTTTGTTGCCTACATTCAAATTTATTTAAATTATATTAAAAGCTTATAATTACACTTGTAAAGTTGAATTGAATAGGATGATAAACAGCTGTAATTATACGAAATTAAATTCATGATAACAATAACAATGATTAGAGATAAATTTTATCATAACAATAACTATATGACGGTAGCATCAAGTCATGTCAAATAACTTTCTAAGCTAACTATTACTGTATATAAAAACAATTATAACTTGTAGAAAAAATATACTATTTTCCTATAACATTTTATTTTAAATAATTACTGTGACTAAATGATTACTATTTCTATAGTAATTTTCAAATCAAGACAAAATAGTAATTATCTACAAAATTTGTTATAGTAAAAATATTTGTAGCTATATCACTTAACTATTATCAATTTTTTTATAACTTGAACCAAATGAAATTTATTTACTATTTTTTATAACTTGAAGCAAATAGTATTTGTTTAGCTACAATTGTTTGTGTCAAATAATTATTGTAGCTAAAAGGTTACTGTTGCTATAATAATTTTAACTAGTATCTTAGACCTACGGAGCTCGTGACCAAAGCGGAGTCAATTCATATTAAAATCAGAAGAGGGAATTCAATGTCAAATCACCATATCCTTGGCACACGTGACGGTTATCACTCTACCACATCCTCCTTAACATCCCTTTTTATCTCATGCGGGAATTCTTCCTCTGTTGAGGCTTCTGCTGGTCATCTTTACCAGCTCTATCTACTCTACCGAATCTCCTGTGACTTCATCCTGTCCTTTTGCTCATAAATAAGCTCTTCTCCATGGCGTATTTTTATTCTTACCTTTCTTTCTTTCATTCGCTTTCTTGTTTTTGGCTCAAGCAGTAGATCCTTCGACCCTCTAAGTGAAGAGGACATGTTTGAAACTCATTCGGGAATCTTCTTCTAAAGATAGGTATTTCTCCAAGGCACTAATATGATGACTCTCTCAATTATATGTGTTTTAGGGAGTTGAACGTCTTATTCTTATGAGTGACTTATGTGAATAGAAGCAGTGCTTCTAACTAATTCTGTCTGAGCCTTGATGAACTACATTTTTTTCGATCTCTTTCCGAAACTGCTCTTCCTGCGACCCAAGAGCGTATTCATTCAAAGAGATGGCAATTACTTTCTTCCCACCCGAAAATTATAGTAAAAGACATTCATATAATCCCCAGGCACGGGATAAAGGGAAAGAGAGAGCTGAGAACAGGGAACGTAATAAAAAGAATTTCTCTCAAGTAGGAATCTTCTTCTTTAGCAAATCGGCGAGGCATTGTTGGATGCTTCTGATCAATCGAACACGAAGAAGAGGAAATCAAATTATGTATGATGATCTTAGGAATTAAAAAAAAGGAAATTGAAAGTCGTACTAAAACAACAGTGTTGTACACATTCCCTCCCCGCTCTTACTTTGATCGACTTACCCACACAACGTCTTTTTTGAGAGAAGAGGTCAAGAGGCTAAGTGACTCTCGAAAGTCCTCTTTTGTATCACGTCAAGAGAAATAACATAGATAAAATCATTGCTTAAAGAGTTTCATTGTTGAATTGATCTCAAAATTTGATCCCAATAGTTGCATTAATATTTAGCTATGAGATTTTGTTATAGCAAAAACTATCATATAACTATTGCCACTTTTTTTTTTTTTTTTTGATAAATTGAAGAAAAAATATTTGTTTAGCTATAACATTTTGTTTCTCATGAGTTATAGTAGCTACAAGGTTACTATATGCCCCAATGCATTAGAACTCGTGGCAATAAATAATAATTAGCTACAAAAATTATCATAACAAAATTATTGTGGCTACATCATTTAATTATTGCGACATTTTTAGCGACTCAAAGAGTATAATTTATTTAGTTATATTATTTTATTTCAAATAATTTATTATGGCTAAAATGTTTGTCATGCTCCAAGTCTATACCCTGGATGTTGTCGACACTTGAAAATCATTTTTGCCCCTGAGCGTACCATTTGACCAGACTACTTTACTCAGTCGAATACTTAAGCAGTACGGGTAGGCTAAAATTAAACACAACTGCTATAGCAATGTTTGAAATCAGAATAAGCAAAACAACTAAGAAGTTAATAGTTTGAAGAGAAAAGATACTGCAATTCTGTCCACTAATCTATGAAGCCAATACAAGTCATGACTAAAAGAGGGTATCACGACATGCCACAACTATCTCAAACTAAAAGAAAATAACTGAAACCGAAAGGACTAACATCAAAGAGCCTTTGACTGCAAAGAGGTCTTGCCACTAGCTAAGTAGAAATGCTAAATCGTCTGATGATATGCCTACTGAGGGCTCTGTCACCTTCGTTTGTACCATAAAATGATGCAAGTCCAAAGGACATCAGTATATGGAATGTATGAGTATGAAAAATGGCAAAACAAGAGAACTCATGATATAATGCTCAAATCATAACCTTAATCCAGAAAAAAAAAACTCAATAACATAAGCAATATCTGATTTAATGCATAAATAAGTGCAACCCAGTCTGTGTTTGGAAATAATATATACTTTAACTTGGAGAGTTTCTCTAACCAATAACCATCACAATGAGAATCACGATGATACAACGTCTTTCTGACATTATCAGAGTCATCCAATAACTTGCCAGGGTAAGGGATGAATCTTAGCTCATGGATCTATCTAAACTGGGCGATCTCAGTAGCATATAAGGAGTTGTATGCCTGGTATAGTCTTATCCTATACTGGCTACATAGTTTATGAGTTTTTGAGTTATTATTACTCTTACCCATATCGGTGCTCAATAATACTTTAATAATATTATTTATAAGCTCATAACAGTAAGAGTATAATTACTCAAAATTTTTCTTTAATCTTTTGGGACTTAGCCCAACTTTAGTTTTTTTTGAACTTTTCTCAAACTTATCTCTTAACTCAATCTCAAAGAAAATCTTTTGACTAAAACTATACTTAAACCTTGGTAAATAATGTAGTAAGCAAATCATTCTTCAATGCAAGTCAAAAATAATAGAAAATATAATTCTCAACTCAGCCTGGGTTCTCATAACTGTAGTAATACTTCAATGATTTAAAGAGATTACTCAACAATGAAGTTCTTGGCTATATAATAATAAAATAACAAAGACTACGTGATAAGGCTCTAGAATTTCTCCATAAAATCATAGTAATGAAATTGACTTGACTCTTGACTAGAATTCTTGATCAGAAATATAAATTAGGCACGAAAATGAAATTTTAGGTGGCCTTGCATACTTGGACATGAAGATTCTTTGAGAATTCACTAGATTTTCTCAAGTCATAAATCTTCTCTTTTCTTCATAATTACTTTTCTTTAAATGTACATGAAAGTGAAAAGACTAGGCATACATTACTGATTTTAAGGTGAAAACAACCTTAAAATGATGGAGTTTTTCTCTAGAACGGGTGGGCAAAAAACTAGAATACCTTTTCTTTTAAAAATGATGACAAGTATCATGATGGAGCAAGTTTGCGATGTGGACTTATTTCATTTCAGTTAATATTTTGACGGAAAACGTAAAATGCGTCTAGAATATGTTTTCTATAAAATAAGCCATAAATTGTATTCATAGAATGTATTTTATGTGCATTTTTGTAAATCATACTTGTCTAGTGTATTTTATGAATAAAACACAAAAAAGAACTTACCACCGTGTCGTGGACCCGTCGTGTAACCTTTTGGTTTTGCAATTTCACACCAGAAAGTCATATTTTGACCTGGATGGCCCAAAATTCAACCAAGACCACTTTCACATATAGATTTTTTCCCTAATCAATTGGGCCTCAGATTTATTACAAAAGTTTGGGATGATGCCTTATGCGAGCAATCTTTTGTCTATGAGCATTTTGGTAATTTGGCAAAGTGTTACAGTATCCCACCTTTGGATCTTTCGTCCTTGAATGACAATGATATTGTCATGCCCCGGGAGGGCACCCTAGATATAACCGACACCTAGAGACTATTGCTAGTCCTCAAGTGAACTACTTATCCTCCTCATATTCATTCAATCAATAAACTCTACTAATCAGTAGAAGATAAGAGAAAAGTAAATGGGCACATCTCATAGTCTAATCTCAAAGGTATATCGAATATATAAAGGGTAGTAGAAAGAACTAGCTCATAATCTTAACAATCAATATTCGACTCTAGTCTATGAAGCCTATATCATTATCAAGTAGTGCCAATAACAGACCCATGACTACCTCAATCAAAATAAAGCTAACCAAATCAAACTCTAAAGCTAGATGAAGTAAAAAAAATGAATCCTTCGAAATAGGGGAGGCTCACCAATCAGCTAAACGTCCTAGATCCTTAATGATACGCCTATTGATGATCTCTTATCCTTGTATCTGCAAAACAATGCAGCGCTGAGTGGCATCAGTACGTGAAATGTACAATATATAAAATAGCTGAATGAAATAGAAATAGGTAGAATAATATGGAACAGTCACTTCAGAACAATCACTAAATTAGAATGTTAATTGTCTATCTAAAGCAAGAATAAAGAGTAGACAAGTGACTCATCAACCAATAAAACCTCATCAATCAAATCAGACTCATCTCAAAGGAAATTCAACTCAACTCATCTCATCTCATCTCGACTATGAGTGCTCAAGGTGGGGACTTTCTAGGAGTTTCTCTTATCCGACATTAACCATGTATGAGCCAGTGATTTTACAACAATCACGCTGATATTGCCACAACCGTTTCGTACTTTCTAGGTAGAGAACAAATCAAAACCATATTGAATAAATCCATGGAGACGACATTCTATAAGTCCTCTATTATTTCAGGGACTTCTAATAAGAGGTAACCTCAACATAATGTAATGTGATGGTCCCAATCCTCAACTATGATTGGCTACTTAGTTTGACGAGTGTGAGTTGGATTAACTCTTACTCATTCGGTGCTCGATACTTCTCCCAAGAATCAATGCTCATAAGATAATGCATACCAATCAAACTATCTCAATCAGCCTCTTGGAGGCACTCATTATTCAATCAGTCTCATAGGGACTCTTATTATCTCATCAATCAGCATCTCATTCAATAGCTCAAGGCTTAGAATAATCATTAGGGATCGATCGATTAGATAATTCTTTAGAGTTCGTTTATGGAGACTCAGAAGACTATCAAGTCTTATCAACTCATCATCATTCTCACATCACAATCACAATCAACATTCTCAAATAAAGGCTCTAGACTCAATCCCTCGATTCATTCATGCATGCTTTCAAGAATAATCATGTAGGGTTATATAATATCTCATGAAAAGTATTCAATTCAAGAAAACAAGTTTATGATGATTATCAACATATGAAATACATGTAAGTGATATAATTTTCAAGAAAATCATCAATGAATCATTCAAGAATCATGTATGGAGACTCATGCACTTTCAACTCTTCTATGACCATCTATCGGCACATGAAAAAGTAATCTTATGCTTTTAGTTTAGCCTTACATACCTGGAGTGAAGCTATCAACAATCAACTTCAAGAGTTTGCCTTCGAATACTCCAATCTACACTTCCCTCTTCTTTCATCTCAAGCCCTAACTTTCTCCAAGTCTTAGAAAGGACTTACAATAGGATTTTAGACCCTTTTTGTGCTCAAAATGACCTATTTTGATCATATATTGTGTTTAGAAGGGACTGGAAATTGTCCAAAATGGCCCTCAAAATTTTAAGAAAATTGTTCCAACTCGAAATAGTGGGTTTGTGAAGCGGATCCGTTGCGCATATGTGTAATTTTTTTCCAAAATTCTTCAAACAAGTTTTTCCAATCCTATAAAAAAATTGAAAAAAACAAGTATAAATCCACTACAGAGGCGTGACGCGCCTCTGTCGTATACAGATTCTGTTTTTCATTTTCGAATCAAAAAATTATCATTTGATCCGATCGCTCTAAAAATCGGCTGATACCATTTTCCACTTAAATTTTCATGCTGATCACATATTCGGTCTCAAATTTATAAATGGAGTATGGGAAGACACGTTCTCTGCAGGTCTCTACTCCAGGAGTACTTTGATAATTTTACCGGGTGTTACATCATCTCACCCTTGGGATTATTCATCCTCGAATGATGAGTAAAAGGTGGATATCAAGGCACGAATAGACTCAAAACTCATCTCAACATTCATATCTATCATCAACTCTTTCAGACTCAAGAATAGACAGTCAACTCAAGAATAAATCAATTTGTTAGGGGTATAGAAATTGCCTTCAACATTCTCATCATTAGGCACCAATAGGTGCAACTATTTTTCTTTCGTCTCTTCCTCATCATCCCATGTGGCTTCCTCAATGAATTAGTTTCTCCATAGGACTTTGACTAAGGCTATCGCTTTAGTTCTCAACTTGCAAACCTAACGATCAAGGATTTGAACTGGAATTTCTTCGTAGGACAAGCTATCCTTCACTCCAATACTGACAATAGAGATCACCATGGTAGGATCTTCGAAGCTCTTCTTCAACATTGAAATGTGGAACACTGGTCGAATACCGTCTAACTTGGAAGGCAACTCTAACTCATAAGAAACCTTTCCAATCCTCTTTACAATCTGATAGGGACCAATATACTGAGGGCTCAATTTCCCCTTCTTCCCAAATCTCATGATGCCCTTCATAGGCGAAACTTTCAAGTATACCCAATCATTTACCTCGAACTCTAAGTCTCTTCTCCTCATATTTGTGTAGGATTTCTAGCGACTATGTGCAGTCTTCAACCTCACCTTAATGACCTTAACTTTCTCTATTGATTGATGGACAAGATCAGGCCCAATCAACTCCACTTCTCCAACCTTAAACCATCCAATTAGTGATCTACATCTCCTCCCATACAAAGCTTTGTAGGGAGCCATTTGAATGCTGACATGATAACTATTGTTATATGCAAATTCAATCAATGATAGGTGATTATCCCAATTTCATTTGAAATCAAGAAAACAGGCTCTCAATATATCCTCTAAAGTCTAGATTATAGGCCCTGCCTGATCATCTATCTGTAGATGAAAGACCGTGCTCATATTCACTCTAGTACCTAATCCTTTCTTGAAATATCTCCAAAATTAGGAGGTGAATTGAGCTCCTATATCCGAGATGATTGACAAGGGAACTCCATGCAACCTCTCAAATCTCTTAGATGTACGACCTGGCGTACTCCTCCGCAGTGTTAATTGTCCTAACTACTAAAAAGTGAGCCGATTTGGTCATCCTATCCACAATCACCCAAATCGAATCATATTGCTTTCTAGACCTCGGTAGACCAGTAACGAAATCCATATTGATTATCTCCCACTTCCACTCAGGAATCTTAAAGTTATGGGCCAATCCACATAATCTTTGATACTCAACTTTCACTTGCTGGCAATTTAGATACTTTGAAATGAACTCAGCAATATCCTTCTTCATCCTACTCCATCAATATACTTCACTTAAGTAGTGTACCTCGTGGTAGAGCCCGGATGAATGTAATATCTAGAGCTCTGGGCTTTTGCCATATCCTCTCTCGAACACCATCAACATCAGGGATGCACAATCTACTCTACTACCTTAACACTCCATCTCCTCCTTTGGAGAAGACCATCACTTCTTGTTTCTGGATAACCTATTTCAATTGAAGTATGATAGGATCTTGGTCTTGCTTTTCTTTTACCTCTTCAACTAAAGATGAAGTAGTTCCATTCTGAACATTAATCCTTCCTCTTCATTCTCTTTGAACTCCCAATCGAGCCAATCAATGCACTTTCTTTACTAACTCCTTATTTCATTCCTCAACATGGGTTGTGCTACCCTTTCACAACATCCTAAGAGCATAAACAAAGATGTTACCTTTACCTGGATGGTAGAGAATTGTCATGTCATAATCCTTGAGCAACTCCAACCATCTCACCTGTCACAGGTTGAGCTCTTTCTTACTAAAGATGTACTGCAAGCTCTTGTGGTCAGTGAACACATCCACATGCACTCCATACAAGTAGTGGCGCCAGATTTGAAGTGTAAACACCACCTCTGCCAACTCAAGATCATGGGTAGGATAGTTCCTCTCATGAACCTTAAGTTGTCTGGAAGCATAGGCTATCATTTTCCCTTTCTACATCAGCACACATCCCAATCTAACTCTTGAAGCATCAAAATAGATTACAAACTCCTTTTTCCCCTCAGGTAAGGTTAAAACTGGTGCAGTAGTCAGTGTAGTATTCAAATCTTTGAAACTTTTCTCACATTCATCGAACTACGATAACTTGACCTTTTTCTGAGTCAATTTAGTCAATGGTGCGGAGAGGGAAGAAAATCGATCAATGACCTAGCAATTGTAGCCTACCAATCCTAAGAAAATTCTTATCTCAGTTGGAGAGGTCCGCTTTGGGATAGTACTTAATCACTTCAATCTTTTAGGCATCCATTCGAATGCCATCAGCGGAGAAAACATGGCCTAAGAAAGCCACTGACCTAAGCCAAAACTCACATTTATAGAATTTTGCATACAATTCATGGTCCTTAAATGGTTAGAGGACACTTCTGAGGTTATTAGCTCACTCCTCCTCATCTTTTGAATACAACAAAATGTCATCGATGAACACAATCACAAACACATCAAGATATTTTCTGAATACCCTATTCATTAAGTCCATAAAAGCTGCAGGTAGCATTCATCAACCTAGAGAACATGACCAAGAACTCAAAATGGCCATATCTAGTCCTAAAGTTTATCTTTGGAATATCATATTCCCTCATTTTCAACTGGTGGTAGCTAGATCTGAGGTCTATCTTCGAGAAACAAGAGGCACCCTAAATTTTGGCAAACAAATCATCTATCCTTGGAAGAGGATATTTACTCTTTATCATAACCTTGTTCAGTTGTCTATAGACAATCCATATTCTAAGAGGCCCATCTTTCTTGTGCACGAATAGGATAGGGGCACCCCAAGGAGAAACAATCGGCCTTATAAACCTCTTCTATAACAGATCTCTTAATTTTTCTTTAAACTCTTTCAACTCAGCGGGGACCATCCTATAAAGTGGAATTGAGATAGGCTGGGTATTAGGAAGAACGTCAATCCCAAACTCAATCTCCTTATCAGGAGGGACTTTGGGAAAATCTTTAGGAAACTCATTTACAATTGGGACTGATTCAAGAGTTTGAAACTCATTTACAATCGGGACTGATTCAAGAGTTGGAGACTCAACGTCCATCAAATTTCACTCACACGAGGTAGTAGATACAACCTTTAAAAATTAGCTTTCTGGCTCTAATATATGAGATAAGTTTTCCCGGAGGTACAACAGGGGTGACCTTCCACTCTAGAACCAGTTCATTCAGGAATTGGAACTTAATGGTTTGGGCACTACAATCAACGAAAGTATAACAGGCATGAAGCCAATCAATGCCAAAGATCATATCAAAATCAATCATCTCTAACTCAACCAAATCAATTATAGTATCCCTATGATGGATGGATACTACACAAGCTCTAGAGACTCTATCAGCTCGAATAGACTCACCCACTAGAGTAGAAACATCAAAGGGTTCAAGAAGACTCTTAGGGGTTCTATCAAATCTATTGGCCACGTAAGGAGTTACAAAAGATAATATGGCACCAGGATCCGTAAAAACATAACAAGCAAGAGAAAAGACTCGAATCATACTCTTCACAACATCTAGGGAATACTTCTGATCATGACGACTACTTATGGCATAAAAATGATTTGTGGCTTCACTTGTGCATGACATAGTACCTCTCTGGTTTCATTTAGCTGGCGAGGCTGGTGTAGTAGATTGAGCCCGGTCAACCACTTTGGACAATCTCTCTAATAGTGAGTCACTTGGCCACACTTGTATAATACATCACCCCCCTTACAATATTTCCCCAAGTGCAGTTTGCCATACCTACCATATGTTGGCTTACCCAGTGAACCTTGTGCTACTTTGGCTTGTGACTATGATCCATGGGCTCTTGATCCATGGGCTCTAAAATTCTAGGACCTCATATTATTCTAGATTCTAAGTGCAATGCACTAGCAGATGATGATACTGGCCCTACCTGAAACGTATTACCAGTCCCCTTCCTTCCAACCTCATGGCTGGATGTTTTAGCTTTCTTACTTCTGAAGTCCTCTCTATCATGCTGTCTCTCCTCATCAGCTTGTTACACTAGGGTCATACATCTCCCAATGTCCATGTCACTCACAAGCATCGCTCCTCTCCCATCTCTCATCGACCTTTTATTCAGCCCGTCATATACATTCCCATTCTCCCCCTCATATTAGCAACCATGTCCAGAGCATATCAAGACAGTTGAGTAAACTTCAGCTCATACTCTTGCACAGTTATAAAGCCCTATTTCAAGTTTAAGAACTTCCTTACCTCAGCCTCTCTTTGTTCTCTCGGCAAGAAGTTCCCCAAAAAAGCTTCCTTAAACATTGCCCAAGTCCGCACTGGGGCATCCTCTTCTCTACTCTTCTTCCATTTGTCGAACCATAGTCTAGCCACCCCTTGAGTTGGTAAGCAACCAATTCCGTATCAACATCACCCACATGCATCACTTGGAACACATTCTAAAGATCCTCCACATAGTTCATAGGATCCTCAATGGATGCAGACCCTTTAAACTTGGACGGATTCATCCTCAAGAGTTCCCGGACTCTAGATGTGTCATGTTCATCCTGTCTACGACTCCTTGTCTCATAGCAGGTGCTGTGACAGCTTGGGCTAAGGTTTGAATAGCCTGGTGTAGCTCAACATTGGATACCTCATCTTACAAGGGATGCTTAACAGGGACAACTGGTTCCACAGGCTCCTCAGTTCCTTAAGGCTTAGGTGGGTTAACATTCTATCTAATGGGATGTTCTCTACCTATGATGGCTCTTCTGGGAGGCATGATCACAACTCTACAATGCGTTAAGCACGAATACGAAAAGAACCTTCTAGAGCATAACTGTATAGCATGATTTAGAATCATGAAAGAAGGGAAATAATTCCTAAATGTCCTATAGTCTCAAAGTTATGCATGTGGAGATCTTCACACCAATTAAAAGGATTTTATAGATACGAGTCAGAAGCAAGCAGAGTAAAAGGCTTTATAAACTCCCTAGGACACTTGAACCATGTGCTTTGATACGAAGTTTGTGACAACCCCGGAGGGCACCCTAGACTTAACCGGCATCAAGAGATTATTGCTAGCCACTTAGCCTCCTCACATTCATCCAATCAATAAACTCTACTAATCATCAAAAAACAAGAGAAAATTAAATAGGCATTTCTCATCGTCTAGTCTCAAAGGTATGTCAAATATATAAAAGGTTAGTAGAAAGAACTAGCTCACAATCTTAACAATTAACATTCGACACTAGTCTATGAATCCACTATCACTATCAAGTGGTGCCAATGACAAACCTATGGCTACCTCAATCAAAATAAAGTTAATCGATCTAATTCTAAAGCAAGATGAAGTAAAACTAATGAATCCTTTGAAGTAGGGGAGGCTCACCAATCTGCTGAACGCCTTAGATCCCTAACGATGTGCCTGTTGATGATCTCTAATACTTGTATCTGCATCATAAAATGATGCAATACTGAGTGGCATCAGTACATGAATGTATAAGATGTAAAATAGTTGAATGAAACAAAAATAGGTAGAATAATATAGAACAATCATCAAATCAGAACAATCACCAAATCAGAATGTTAATTATCTATCTAAAGCAAGAATAAAGAATAGACAAATGACCCATCAACTAAGCAAACCTCATCAATCAAATCAGACATATCTTAAAGGAACTGAACTCAACTTATTTCATCACATCTCATCTCATCTCAATTCAGAGTGCTCAAGGTGGGGACTTTCTGAGAGTTTCTCGTATTTGCTACAACAACCACTTATGAGCTAGTGTTGTATAACAATCACGCTGATGTTGCCATAGCCATTACATACATGCTAGATAGAGAACTAATCAAAACTATAATGGACAAGTCCAAAATGGAGACGACAATCTACAAGTCCTCTATTGTTTCAAAGACTTCTATTAAGAGTGAACCTCGACATAATATACTGTGATGGTCTTAATCCTCACCTATGCTTGGCTACATCATTTGACGAGTACAAGTTGGATTAACTCTTACTCTTTTGTTGATCGATACTACTCCCAAGACTCAATGCTCGTAAGACAATCCATCCCAATCAAACTATCTCAATCAGCCTCGTGGAGGCACTCATCATTTAATCAGTCTCATAGAGAATCTTATCATCTCATCAATAAATAACTCAAGGCTTGGAACAATCATTAGGGATCAATGGATTAGATAATTTTTTAGAGTTCATTTATGGAGATTCATAATACAATCAAGTTTTATCAACTCATCATCATTCTCACATCACAATCACAATCGACATTCTCAAATTAAGGCTTTAGACTCAATCCACAGGTTCGTTCATGCATGCTTTCAAAAATAATCATGTAGGATTATACAATATCTTATAAAAAGTATTTAGTTCAAGAAAATAAGTTTATGATGATCATCAACACATGAAATACATCTAAGTGATATAATTTTCAAGAAAATCTTCAAGAATCATGTATGGAGACTCATGCACTTTTAACTCTTCTATGACCAT
The DNA here is from genome assembly GCA_011800125.2 of Solanum clarkiae. NCBI lineage: Eukaryota > Viridiplantae > Streptophyta > Magnoliopsida > Solanales > Solanaceae > Solanum > Solanum clarkiae. Next base: position 5,068,890 of record JAABOM020000049.1, read on the forward strand.
CTATAGGGCACATGATAGAATAATCTCATTCTTTTAGTATAGCATTACATACCTGGAGTGAATCTATCAACAATCAACTTCGCGAGTTTGCCTTCGAATCCTCTAATCTACGCTTCCCTCTTCTTTTCTCTCAAGTCGTAACTTTCTCCAAGACTTAGAATAGAATTATAGACCCTTTTTATGCTCAAAATGCCCTATTTTTGTTATGTATTGAGTTTAAGAGGGGTTGGGAATTATCCAAAATGCCCCTCATGATTTTAAGAAAAAATGTTCAACTTGGAATAATGGGTCCGCAATGTGGACCCATCGCACACATGCGTATTTTTTCCCAAAATTTCTCTGAATGAGTTTTTCCAATCACGTTGAAGAAAATTTAAAAAGTTAAGCGTACGTCTGCTACAGAGGCTCAACGCGCCTCTGTCACCTACATATTTTTTTTTGTTTTCAGATTAAAAATTATCTTTTGATTTGATAGCTCAAAAATTGACCGAGTACATTTTCCTACTCATTTTTTTATGTTGATTGCATGTTCAGACTCAGATTTGCAAATGGAGCATAGAAAAATACATTATATGCACGTTTTTACTTTAGGAGTATTTTGATAATTTTAACGGATGTTACAAACACTATGAATTTACTCAAGGTATGAGTGTTATTCTAGAACTCGGCAATATAACTTTACTCAAATTAAATCTAATGTAGATCTTTTGAAGTTAAGAGAGGAAATTTACTTTCAATATTCTCATTTGAGGGCACAAATAACAACAGATACATTGCTTTTATATCTTCCTCGGCTTCCCATATTGCTTCCTTAACGAATTGATTTCTCTAAACTCCTTTATCTGAAGTAATCTCCTTGGTCCTTAATTTGTGAACTTGATGATCAAGAATTTGAATCAGAATCTCTTCGTAGGACAAATTATCTTTAATTTTAACACTCTCAATAGGAACAACTGGTGAGGGATCTCCCGAATACTTCTTAAGCATGGAAATGTGGAGTACTAGATGTTTAGCAACCAACTTTGTTGGTAACTCCAACTCATATGCAACATTACTAATTATTCTTATAATCAAATAACGACCAATATATCAAGGACTCACTTTACTTTCCTTCCAAATCTCATGTCACCTTTCATGGGCGAAACTTTCAAGTACATCCAATTATTTTACCTCAAACTTCAAGTTACTCCTTCTAACATCAGTATCTGATTTCTTTCAGCTTTGGGTCATATTTAGTTTCCCTTGAATAATTTTCATCTTTTCCATAGCTTGATGGATCAAATCAGGTCCTATCAATATAGCCTCACCAACTTCAAACCACTCATTAGGCGACCTATATCTCCTCTCAAAAAAAGCTTCATATTGTTCCATTTGTATACTAACTTGGAACCAGTTATCATAAGAAAATTTGATAAAAGGTAAGTGATGATCACTTTGAAGTTTATAACTCATTCCCTCAACATGTCCTCAAGAGTCTGTATGATCCATTCTTCATGCTATTTGTTTGAGGAAGGAAGGCAGTACGAAGGTTCACTTTTACACCAACGCCTTTTTAAAGGGACTTCTGAAATTATGTTGTGAATTGGGATTGTCTATCTGAAATGATGGATAAGGGATCCCCATGCAATCTGACAATCTCCTTAATATAAAGTTTGGCATATTCCATAGCTATATCAGTCATCTTAACTGGTAGGATGTGCAATGATTTGGTCATTATGTCTACTATAACCATATAGAATCATGTTGTTTAAGTGATTGGGGTAAGCTTGTTATGAAATCTATGTTAATCATCGCCCATTTCAATTAAAGGATTTTGGTATTCGGCCACACCACAAGGCCTTTGGTGCTCCACTTTAACTTATTAGCAATTCGAGTATCTAGACACGAACTCTGCAATGTCCTTTTTTATGTCACCCTGTTAATAAATCTCTTGCAACTCTCTATACATTTTTGTTGCACCTTGATTATAGAGTATCTAAAGTTATGAGCCTTGGCCAGAATCTTGTCTCCAGTACCATCAACACCCGGTACACATAGTCTGCCTTCGTATCTATAAATTTCATCTCCCCTTTTTGCAAATAGTAATACCTTGTTTCTGAACATCTTCATTCAATTGGAAGAGGATAGGATCCTAGTCTTGCATCTTTTTTTATCTCCATCACTAAAGACAACTCTACCCTATTCTTAAATATTGTACCGCCTTTGCCAGAATCATCAATCTACACTCCCAAGTGTACCATTTTGTGCCCCTAATGGTCAATCTACTTAGAGCAACAAGATCTACATTAGGTTTACCTGGGAGACAGAGGATTCTAATTTCGTTGTCCTTCAATAGCTTTAACCATCTCTTCTGCCTTAGGTTCAACTCTGTAAGCTTTTGTAATTAGTAAACACATCCACATGTCCACCATAGGGGTAGTTCCTACAAATTTTGAGTGCAAACACTATAGCTACCAGATGAAGGGCATGAGTTGGGTAGTCCGTCTCATGGGTCCTATGCTTCCTGGAATCATATGCTATGACTCTGCTCATTTACATCTAAACAAAACTAAGTCCAACTCTAGAAGCATCATAGTATACTACAAAACCATCTATTTCCTCAGGTATGGACAATATTGGGGCTGAGGTTAGTCAGGTTTTCAACTCTAGAAAACACTTCTCTTAAGCCTCTGACCATATGAATTTAAACTTCTTCTAGGTCAACTCGGTCAAGGGAGTTGATATAGATGAGAAACCTTCTACAAATTGTTTCTAATAACTGGCCAAACCTAAGAAACTTCTTATGTTAGGAGAGTTGTCGGCCTTGGCTAGTCCTTCACTACCTCAATCTTTTAGGAGTTAACTCTAATACCTTTTCTCGATATGATATGTCTTAGCAATGCCATAGGCGCTCGTCAAAAGACTCACATTTGGAAAATTTGCATGTATCTTATGGTCTTTATGGGTCTAAAGGATAATTCTAAGATAGTTGGTATGATCGTCCTCACTTTTGGAGTAGATTAGGGTGTCATCAATGAACATAATGATAAACATGTCCAGGTATTGCTTTAATACTCGATTCATAAAGTCCATGAAAGCTAAAGGGGCATTGGTTGGACAAAGGACATGACAAAGAATTCATAGTGTGCATAATGGGTTCTGAAGGCTGCCTTTTGTATACCACTTTCTCTGAATTTCAACTAATGATAGTCGGATATGAGATCTATTTTAGAGAAACAGGTGACAACCTAGATTTTTTCAAACAAGTCATTAATTCTAGGGAGGGAATGCTTGGTCTTTATGATGACCTTATTTAACTGATGGTAATCTATACACATTCTAAGAAAACCATCCTTCTTTCACATTGATAGGACCGGAATGCCCCAAGGCGAGACATTTGGTATAATAAAGTCCTTATCTAGAAGATCGTTTAGCTACTCTTTAACTCTTTCAACTCTATTGGGCCTGATCTATATGGCAGAAATGATAAAGGCTAGGTACTTGGAAGGATATCTATTCCAAAATCTATCTCCCTATTAGGTGGGACTTCAACTAAATCATCAGGAAAGACTTTAAGAAACTCATTTACTACTGGAACATACTAGATAGATGGTGACTCCACTTCAGAATCTCTAACTCCAACTATGTGGCAAATGCACCCCTTGGAGATTAACTTTCTAGCCTTAAAGTGTGAGATGAAACGTCCCTTAGGCATAGAGAAACTACCCCTCCATTATAAGATTAGCTCATTTAGAAACCAAAACTTGAAAACTGTAGTTTTATAATCAATGGAGGCATAACAAGCATGAAGCCAGTCCATGCCCAGAATGGCATCAAAGTCGACCATGTCTAACTCAACTAGATCGTCTAATGTGTCTTTATGGTTGACTGAAACAAGATAATTTCTATAGACTCTTTGAGCTAAAAGGACTCACTCGTAGGAGTGGATACACTAAAAGGCTCGACAAGATGCTTAGGACTGATTTCAAACTTCATAGCTATGTAGGGAGTCATAAAAGATAGATCAACACCTGGGTCTAGTAATGTATAAGCATCATGAGTAATGAATATGAACATACCGATGACTACATCCAATGAATTCTCCTGATCCTAGCTGTTGGACATTGCACACAAATGGTTTGTACTCTCGCCTATCGCTAAAGTAGCACAATTAGGAGCAATCTTACTTGCTGGTGCTGCTAAAGATGATTGAGCCTTATGGCCTGTATAATTTTGTCTTCCTACTGAGTACTCCTTGAGGAATTGACCTATTTGTCCACACCTAAAACAATTGTTATTACCAATAAGACATTACCCTAGATGAGACCTACCACACATGCCACAAGGTAGAGAGAAAGTCCTTGAGCCGTACTCCCTTGTGACTAGGTACCTTAAGCTCTAAAGTTTTGGGACCTCTATTCTTGTTAAACCTTGGCATAGGCACACTGGCATATGATGAAGTTGGACCAGATGGCCTTGACTGAAAAGATAGGCAGTTCTTATTCCCAAGCTTTCTCTTGCTTGTCTCGTGGCTTGATATCTTAGCCCTCTTGTTGCACAACTCCTCACTATCCTTTGGCTTCTCATCCATAACTTATTGTACATAGATTATCAAGCTATTTCCATATTTCCTGTTAATATAGTTGTCTTGCCCTTCTTATTCGTCATGCGAGAGAGCCCAACTACAAACAAACTTATCTTGCTTCTCATATCAGCTACCGTAACCAAAGCATAGCAGACATCCAACTGCTCTCCTATGGTGGATGCTTAACACACATAACTAGCCTCTTGACCCCTCAAGAACTTCTGGTTTAGCTTGATTTACATTCTATGCAGCAGGGTGTCCTCTACCCCTAGCTTATGCAAGACATCCAACTGCTTTTCTGAGAGGCATGATTTTAAAACAATGTGTGAACGAATGAGTTAGGGAAGGTTAAATAGATTTAAACTCTGAAGCTCGAAATAGAATATAAAAAGAAGGTCAAAACTTCCTAATGTCATATGGCCTCCCTATTATGGATATTGTGTGCTTTACACAAATAATAAGGACCCTACTAGACATGGCTTCATAGACAACCTAACATACTTGAACTTTATGCTCTAATTCCAAGTTTTTCATGTTATGCATTTCCTGAACTGATTCACCCTCCTTCATTGTAAAGTTTCATACTTCTTTGTGAATACATCAACCTTTGATTCCTCTGCCTGTGCAGTATGTTCATGGGCTATTCTTGAGAAGTCCCAAATCTCTTTGGTTGATTCACATGCATAGATTCAATTGTACTGATCGAGTCCTATCCCACAGACAAGCAATTGTTTTGGCTATGCAGGTCTTTTCAACCTTCTTTCGATCAGCTTCATTGTACTCTCTTCTAGTTTTTGAAACAAGCCTGGTGATCTTACATCCCTTTACTTCATTCATTGGAACATAAGGACCATCAAGAACTATGTCCCAAAGTTCACTATCTACTTCCATGATGAAATCATGCATCCTTGTCTTCCACCAGATATAGAATTGGCCATTGAATCTAGGGGTTCTTGTAGTTGATTGTCCTTCTTCTAGATTTATAGGATAAATCATTTTTAAACAAGAAATTCTCTAGGTGTCAACCTTTTAGAGAAAACCTACTATGATACCACTTGTTGGCATGTGTGCGTTTACTTTACCAAGGGACCAGATCCCTCAACGCAGATAACAAAGAAAGATAAGAAGTAAAACACAATAGTATTAGAATGGAAAACCTCCTTGCTCAAGGGTGGAAAAACCACTACCTAATCTACAAGATTCTAGTCCAAATTTCACTACTTTAAGGAGCAAACAGATTACAACCCCTTGAAATCTTAAGGATTGATCCACAAATCTCTTTTCCCTATACAAATAAGTGAAACCTACTTCAGCAAAGTTGTAGCAATGCAACCCACTAAACTAATCTCACAAAGACAAGCATAAAATTTAACTTCTATTCAAGCTACCCAAGCTAAGGATACAAGTACGACACAAATGTTGACACCCAATTTTGTCCTAACTTCTAAAAAATTTCATACTTTCATATTATTATTTTTTGTTCTTGTTAAATTATTATTTTGTGTTAAATTACATGTTTTTGTTTATTTTATTTATCTACTTTTATTTATTTATCGTTGGTTGTATTTTTTTGTTCATTTTAATTTTTTAACATAGTGTAATAAGTCATTTTTTGGTCTAGATATAAATATACGCGTACGTTTAATTAACCCACAATTTTGGGCCTATATGTTTTTAGCCCATTATGTTTAGGTTTTGAGGTGTATATAATGTTTACCAATAATTGAATAGCAGATTCATTTTAATTTTAAAAAACCTTTAAAAATACTTTCTCCTCTTTCGAATTATTTTTTCCGGTAGCTGCCACCAGAATCCGGTCAGCCACTGGAAAACCCCCTTTTCTCCTCCCTCACTTCACCTACCACCTCCCCTTTACCCAAAAACCACTAGATCCGACCCAGCTAGTTCATCCAATAGAAGCAGCTAAATCAACAACCCGCCCTGATACTCCACCTGCGACTACCTGAAGAAAGACGCCGAAGAGCTTTCAAACCATGTTTTTCGCTCCAATCGCAGCTCAACAACCAAATAGACCCTTCTTCCTCTATTTCTTTGTTGGACATCCCCAAACGTCACCAAACTGGAATTCCCCAAAGTGTGCTTCGGAATACCCACAATCGTAATTTCCATATATCTTAATATCCATATGCAATATCACAAATTCAACTTCATATTCTTGATCAGGGGAAACATTGAGAAGGAAATTGGTATAACCCAGATTTTAGATGACCAGTAGCAACAAATAATTTTCACTAATTTTTCGAAAGTCAGTGGTTGTATGCGTTTGGTCCGTGATGCCAACCCATTGCCGATTAGTGTTAGTTTTTCCTTGTTTTTCTAATTCGGGCAAAGAGCATTGGCGTCATGGTCCTATGCCCATTTACATGTGAAATCTTTCATACTTAGCCATTTTTAAATTCTATATCACTCGAATCTCTCTTTAAAACCTCTCCAACACTTTACAAAAAATTTCCATCCAAATCCAAGGATTTCAAGCTCACATTGGATCTCAAGAACCCAATTCAAGCTTCAAGTGTCCTTCAAGTTTACATCAAGAAAACCCAAGTTTAAGGTATGTGGGTTCCATCTATTGGATCTTTTCATCCATGGAGTCCAACTTTCCTTTTTATAAAAAATGTATATTTTCAAGTTGTATTACTTATGAGTATCTCTTATTATGAAATATGAGAATGAATTATTTTTTGGTTTTATCAAGTATTGTTGATTATGCATGAATATCTATTTCAAGCTTGTATTACGAGTTGATCTTTTTCTATTGATAATAAGCATGATTTGAGCTATGAAAGCTATGAACTATGATGAACTTTTGAGATGAATTTCATGATACCTAATTTGGCATTTTACTGTAGTATTGGTGGGTTGAATTTGAATTGATTTACCTATCTTGATACACTCTTGAATTGCATGATCTTGAACAAGCATTTTGTGCCCACCAAGTGTTTGATGAATTGTCAAGTCAAGAACTCTCAAGTTATTTACATGATTTATAACTCAAGTGACTTCATGATGATTAAGGTCTTTCAAATATGTATTGAATTCATGAAATTATCTATGATTATGAAAGTATCAAGTTAAAACCTATTTTCAAGATTTTACTTCTTGTGAATCATTCATGTTAATGCAAGGTTTCATATATGATTATGATCTATTCTCATGTTTCAAATTACGCTCACCATTAGAGTTCAAGAATGTTATGAGCTACTCAAGTCATGTTCTTACAAGTTATTCATGTCATAATTAAAGTATGATTATTCCATGTATTCCGTAGGATTAGATTGAGAGATTACGGTTTCATGTTCTATTTCACTTGTAAGAAGGAACCGAGAACTATCTTCAAGGGTCCATACTCCTTTCCTCAACTATGTGCCAACATAGGATTATGCTTTACCCTTGCTATACTAGTGGATGAATCTAGTGCACTTCATCATGAAATCCTTTCCAAAATGGGGCAGCTTCTGATAAGGAGGGTTACTTTATACGAAATGGGATGGGCTCCCGTAAGGTGAAGTATGGTTTACCTTGGAACGTAGACCACTCTTTACTGATGAGGGGTAACTATTGTGTCACGACCCAAGCCTAGGGCCTAGACATGATCAGCGAATGGGGAACCAGAAAGAACCCCCAAACAAGCCTCTTAGCGTATCATTACACATCCTTGGTCGAGGAAGCAGTGTAAAATAATACAAAACACATAAACAAAGGGGAATTGAGACTATGGGAGAGTGATTAATTCTTAAGTATCATGAAAAGTTTGGAAAACAAGGGCAACAAACTATGGAAAATCTTGAATAACATCATAATCGAGAGACGAAAGAGTCAAGCCTCATAACATAGATACATATCTTGTCCAACAACACCTCTACTATATAGAACCTAGCAAGGGCAAAACAAGTAACCGGGTTCACCCTCATAATAAAAATAGAACATAAAGAAGAATGTCTCTAGACATAATAAGAGCAATATAAATTAAGGTCCCCGAAGTGGAGGACTTACCAACTAGCTTGAGTATTACCAAACTAGCCACGTGGAGGAGGAGGATGAACAACTTGGGCTTCGATCCTTACACGGTGATATCATGTAGGAAAGAGTATGCGTTAGTACAATTGAATGTACTAAGTATGTCGGATGCAATGCAACAAGAAATAGGCATCATAATCAAAATGCATAATAATAGACAATAGGCATAATATAACAATATGGCATGTATAATCAATGTTTAAGTAAAATATGCTTATGTAATTCATACTCATATAGGATATCTTATATGTAGAAGAGACGAAGCTAGATTTTAAAGGCACAAACCTCTTGGTAGTTGTGTAGTTCAAACTCCTTACATGGTTGATGATAATCACACCTTATCATCATGGTGGAGAAGTACAAACCCCTCACATGGTTGATGAGTACAAATCCCCACCTTGGTTACCCGGGCGCTTATCCCACCGGATCGGGTATGGTCTAATACAACAGTTTATATAGAGTATATCATATAGATAAGCTCATTTCATCGTCGTATATTCAATTATATCATATCTCATGCTTTGGACCTTCAACTCCTCCAGAAACCACATCCGAACATTTTATCAAACGCTTAGAGAGTGTATAATGCTAGTATAAAACCTTAAAATATAGAGATGAAATCATGCAAGAAAATCCATTGTAAAATCATCAATCAACTCCTTGCAATACCCTCAAGCAACATACATCAAAACCCCTCATCAATCCTTACAATAGGTCCAAGATTTATATCTCAAAACATAGCAAAATGGTAACAATTTCACATAGCTTTAACATAGTGTGCAGTGAATTTCATAATAAGCAAGACTCATTTACTTAAGATCATGCAATTTGAGTAGAAGGAGGCGTGGGCATCCTGGGCGAAAGGAACCCATGAAAGAATACCACATAGCTTAGCTTGGAGATTAACTTGGTATAGATTGGAGATGGAGACTTGAATCTTAAAGAAGAACCTTAAAGGAGAACCTTAGCTTGGGATGAGGCTTTGAGAGTTGAATATTGAGAGAAATACAAGACTAACAGTTTGAGTGAGTATTGGGAAATGTCTTGGGTGATATGAGGGTGAAATAATGCTAAGTATAAGTGTTTTGTGGTGTGGTAAGGCTCAGGCCCAAAACTTAAAAATCTTGGATCGAAATTAAAAACCTGGCACCAAAAACAACAGCGGCGTGTTCCAAGGGTAACACGGAAACAACACTAGAATTTGTCACTTTTAAATTGAAATTGTGATTCGTTCGCTCTAAAATCAAGGTTAGGCCCTTTTCCCCCTTATTTTGACCCCCTGAATAAGAATATGAAGTCGGATTTTCGATATCATGCACGAATTTTGAGAGATATAGAATTTAAAATTCTGGGAATTCCAAGGCACATTTCAGGCACTTTTTAGGGTCGTTTCAATATCTACCCCTTGGGAACATTCATCCCCGAATGTAAAAGAGACGTACAAGACAAGAATGATCATAAACAAATCAGCCCCCAACAAGAATGCAACATTACATTTAAAACACCATTTTCAAAATCTCAACATAAGATAAAAATCATCATAAACTGGCCAACATAAACATGAATGCATATGAATGACATAGGGGCTGAAACATAGGACTTGGAATCACACGAAGGACTTAGTCGATATCTTAGGCTCGATTAGAGTGAATGAGGTATGAATATCGCTCCCATAAGACCGCTTTGGCTTCCTTGGAGACATCTTTGACTTGATGATCCTTTCAAGAGGGACTCAATGAACACCACATCCTCATTAATCAAGTTCTCCACACATCCATCAAACACCTCCACCGGGACCTTCCCTTAAACCAACATGTCCTCCATATCACCTACAATTTCAAAGAGTGCTTTAGCATTAGAGACACCAAAACATCCTATCAACCTAGAAGCATGAAGAACCGGACTAACCAAACCCCTATCCATAGGCAATCCCCAAACTTATGCAACCTTACAAACTTCCCTATTTATCCTATAAGGACTCATAACCATAACTTATTTGTAAACCTTAACCACACCTATTCCACTTGTTTCCACGAACTACCACCTCCCCTTTAGGAGACTACCTCCACTCTACCATCTTTCCACCCAAAACTTCAAACTCTAATAAGGCGGAATCAAGGCCTTGCTTAATCTAGACCCCTTAACCAAAGAAGATTTGGAACCATCAAGAATGCTACACCACCATGCTCAACTTCCCTCAACCTAACTTCCAATCTAACCAACCGATGGACCCCATTAGTCTCCTCCTTGCCACCATCAATAATACACGCTAGGATACCTAGAGCACCAACCGCAACATTAGCCTTACCGGGCAAAATTAATGCACAATCATTTTATAGTTCTAAAAGAATTCTTACAACCTTCTTGCTATCCACAATGCACACCTATCATAGTTAGCAAACCATCTCTCATCCTCTAAGATTTGCAACACTTCCCCCAAATGATTCATAAGCTCTAAACAAATCAATGCCCCATCACTAGAGGCCACCATAAACATATCATGGTAAGGTTTTAAGACCCTATTTAAGAAACCCATAAACACTACCAGTGTATAAGCCAACCAAACAACTCCACCAATATTCAAAATGATCATTCCTAGTTCAAAAGGACATTTAGAGATATCACCTATCCTCCTCTACACTTGAGAACAAAACTCGAACCTCAAATCAACCTTAGCGAAGTGACTAACTCATTATAGTTGACCAAATAGATCGACCATCCTTAACCATAATATTACAACCTTATAGGTTCTATACTCATTGGAAGCATGCTACACAAGTAGCCTAAATTACCCCAACACGTCCAGTCTATCAAGCTAAGTCCAACCAAGATCACAAGACAAGACTCTATGCAATGATAACATACGAAAGCCCTTATAGATCTCTTCTACCCACTATAGGCTCACACAACCATCCAGGACACACACATGAATCCTATTAACACAAAGGAATCACACAAGAGATAGCAACTCCCGGACCTATCAAATCACCCTACTCAAAACATCGGTCACAACATTGGCCTTACTTAATGTCAACTAAGTCAAAATAGAGGCAATAGAAGATAACCTATTCACAACCTCCGGTAATAGCCCATTAAGCCCAAGAAGCTCCTAACACCCAAGGGAGTCAACGTCTAGTCTAATAGCTAATCACCTTCGTCTTACTAGGGTCCATCTTAATGCCATCAGCCAACACTTCATGACCTAGGAAGGGAACATCTTACAACCAAAATTCCTATTTCTCCTATCAAGCATCTAACTTTCTTCTTTAAACTTTGTAGTACTACCCTCAAATGACTCACATGCAGTACCTCATTAGGGAACGAAACCATCATATCATCACCAAAACCACCATAAGCCTATTAGAGTAGGGACTGATGATCTTGTTCATGAGACTCATAGGCATAATCGGTATACTAGTCAACCCAAAAGACACTACCGCAACTTCAAGTATCAGAAAGGGACATTCAAGGCCTTATCTATCACCAACAATAATTCTATGATCAAAACAACTTAGGTTTAACACCTTCAATTCTCATAAGATGATAAAATGCAATCCTTTAAAGACTAATTGTACCTTAAGACGTGAAATAAACCTACCTCCCTTGCTACCATTTAACAACCCCCCACTCAAAGATAGGCTCATTAGGGATTCAAGATCTTACTCTATGGGTCCTACTATCCACGAAGACACAACATGCAAGCAATCAATCCATCCCTAATATGACATCAAAATCCAGCACTCCAACTCCAACAAGCAACAAAGAACGATTTAATGCAATATCAACCAGGATCGATGCCTATGAACTTCTAGCAATAGTATGCTCAACAAAAAGATAGAAATCGAAGGTCCACCCAACAATTTGGGCACACAAGAAGCCCCACTAGCAACCAAAAAGAATAGAGAAAAAATAGTGGCACACCGGGCCTAACAAAGATGCACAACACAAAAAAAAACAAAAGAAATATCAATATACCGGTAGCAACATCGGGCACCTCATACACTCCTTGAGTCTGTCGATCAACATCATCACCTTTACTCTTGTATCGACCATATGGGCAATCCAGAATTTTGTGGCCTATCTCACCACACCAAAAGCACACACCCGTGTCCCTACAACACGAGCCACTATAGTCTATCCTACATGTAGGGCACTTGGGATTAGCCATCCCCCTTCACCTCCTTTGCTTTTATTGCATTTATGAGGGAAATCCTTAACCGTATGATCCATCTCCCCAGAACCATAACAAGTGTTTGTACCTCTCAAGCATGGGCCATCATGGCCTCTAATTTATTTAAGGCACCTAGCATGAGGTACGACACAACCACCACCTCTATAATTGTGGCTTTGGAACTTACCCACATAGCGGTCCCTCTTGGCCTCACTACTTCCCCTCTGACCACTAGAAGTCTCGGGAGCATCCACTTGTTGATTGAGTTGAGTTGCCAATGTTGTCACCACTTTGGCCATTACCCATGGACCATTATGAACCTCCGCATTCGACATATCACCATCTTGGGTGGCTTGAGAGATATCCTAAAATTTAACAGTTAGGGGTTAGCAAAAACACCTAGGGGACCTAACTTTATCGCATGACATGGATCATGAAGAAGTGAAAATTTCCTAGAATGCCTCATAGCCTCCTACTTATAGTTGTGGTTCATAACACAACCATGAATAAGACTCTAATTGACGCGGTGTATTAGACTCCGAGGATCTATCAACCTAGTTCTCTAATACCATCTTTGTCACGACCCAAGCCAAGGGCCTAGACGTTACCGACGAATAGGGAACCGAAAGGAACCCCAAACAAGTCTCTTAGAATATCATTACACATTTTTGGTCGCAGAAGCAATGTAAAACAACATAAGAAACATAAACAAAGGATAATCAAGATTATGAGAGAGAGACTAATACTTAGGTATCATGCAAAAGTTTGGAAAACATGGGCAACAGACTATGGGAAAGCTTGCATAACATCATAATCGATAGACGAAAGAGTCAAGACTCATAATATAGATACATATCTTGTCCAACAACACCTCTACTACATATAACTTAGTGGGGCCAAGACAAGCAACCAAGTTCACCCTCAGAGTCAAAATAAAACATAAAGAAGAACGTCTCCATACATAATAAAAGCAACATAGACTAAGGTCCCCCAAGTGGAGGACTCACCAACTAGCCTGAGTAGTAACGAACTAGCCACGTGGAGAAAGAGGACGATCAACTTGGGCTTCGATACCTACATGGTGATATCACGTAGGCAAGAGTATGTGTTAGTACATTTGAATGTACTAAGTACGTAGGATGCAATGCACTAAGAGATAGGCATCATAATCAAAATGCATAAGGCATAACATAACAATATGACATGTATGATCAATGCTTAAGTAAACATGCTTAAGTAACTTATACTCATGTAGGATATCATTTGTGTATAAGAGACCAAGCTGGGTTTTCAAGGTACAAACCGCTCACATGGTTGATGATAATCACACCTTATCACCACTGTGGCGAAGGACAAACCCCTCACATGGTTGATAAGTAAAAACTCCCACCTTGGTTACCCGGGATCTTATCCCTCGGATCGGGTATAGTTATATAGAGTACATCATATACATAAGCTCATTTGATCATCATACAGTAAATCATATCATATCTCATGCTTTGGACATTCAACTCCTCAAGAAACCACATCCTGACATTTGAGCAAACACTTAGAGCGTGTGTAATGCTAGTATAAAATCATGAAATACAGAGATGAAATCATGCAAGAATATTCATTGTAAAATGATCAATCAACACCTTGCAATATGCTCAAGCAATATACATCAAAACTCCTCATCAATCCTTACAATAGGTCCAAGATTTATAGCTCAAAACATAGCAAAACAATCACAATTTTACATAGCTTTAAAATAGTGTGCAGTGAATTTCAAAATAAGCAAGACCCATTTATAAATTAATTTTAAATCATGTAATTCATGTAAAGGGAGACTTGGGCATCATGGATGGAAGGAACCCATGAAATAAACCCACATACCTTAGCTTGGAGATTAACTTAGTGAAGATTAGAGATAGAGACTTGTAGCTTGAAGAAGAACCTTGAAGGAGAATCTTAACTTTTGATGAAGGTTTGAGACTTGAATCTTCAGGGAAATATAAGACTAAGGGCTTGAGTGAGTATTGGGAAATGTCTTGGGTGATATGAGGGTGAAATAATGCTAAGTATATGTGTGTTTTCTTGTGTGGAAAGGCTCATGCCCAAGATTTAAAAGTATTGAACCAAAATTTAAAAATCGGCACCAAAAACAACAGGGGCGCGACGCGAGGGTAACGTGGAAACAACACTAGAATTCGTCACTTTAAAAATTGAAGTTATGATTTGTTCACTATAAAATTGGTGTTTGATCCTTTTACCGCTAATTTTGACCCCTTGAATATGAATATGAAGTCAGATTTTTGATATCGCACACGAATTTTGAGATATATAAAATTTACAATTCTGAGCATTCTGAGGCACATTTTGCACACTTTTAGGGTCATTTCACATCGGGATTCCAAGTTGTAGCTAGTTTGATTTTACTCATGTCAGTTAAGGTCTCTTCCCACACATGTATTATGTACTATACAAGTTGAATACTTACAAGCATGTTTTACTTCAAGCATTGGTCATGCATGTCATATTGAGGTTATATCTATCTATTGACTATGATTATGCATTTTGACTATATCGGATTAAGTCTTGTTGCATTGCATCTTGCATATTTAGTACATTCAAACATACTAACAGATATTTTATGCCCATATGATATCACTATAGGGACCGGAGGTCCTCTTCATCATCCTCCACGTAGCTACTGAGATACTTCAAAGATAAGCTTTGGTGAGTCCTCAAGTTTGAGGACATTATCTACTTTATTTTGCTATTTTAAGACTTTTTTATGATGTACACTTGATATTATAGGGTGATCTCAGAAAGTGTCTTAGGCCCTGGTCCACTCCAAGCTGGAGGTGTATGTTGGATATCACGATGTATTTATGGTATGAGCTTGACTCTTTATGTCTTGATTGTATTTAAATGTTTTTGTTAGTCTCGCTTCCCTATTTATTCAATCTCTTTTGATTGTTGTTTATTTTTCTTTCGCAACGAAGGATGTATGAATGATATGTCAAGAAGCTTGTTTGAGTTGTCTTCAGACTTCCCATTCGTCGTTTGACAACTAGGTCCTAGACTTGGGTCATGACCAGCTTGGTATTAGAGCAATAGGTTGTTAATGGTCCTCAAAATCCAACACACCATGTCGATTAGAGTCTTCTTCATGGTTGTGAAGTGTACCACAACTATGAGTAAGAGGCTACGAGGCATTAGAGAAAATGTTTCCCTTCTTCATGATCTATATTGTCCGATAAAAGATAAGGTAAGGCTTTTTCCTCTAACGAATGTTCTTTGCCATTCTAGATCATGTCCATTACAAGAGAAAGACTAAGGAGAGCCCATCCACTAGAGGAACCACCTTCCCCTCCCGCTCCTCAAGCTTCTCAAGAAGGAGGGGTGGCTCAAAATGAGTTCTGAGATGCTATTACCTTGTTGGCTCATGCCATGAACAACCAATTGAACCGAGGGGCCCAAGCTCCTCATGCTCCTACTTTGGCCTCAAGGGTGATGGATTTTACTAGGATGAATCAACCGGAGTTCTATGGGTCCAAGACAAATGAGGATCCCCAAGAATTCATTGATGAGGTATATAAGGTATTGTCCATCATGCGGGTCAATTTGGAGGAAAAAAAGGAGTTGGTGGCCTACCAACTCAAAGGGGTGGCTCAAATTTTGTTTACTCAATGGAAGATGGAGAAGGTGAATGATAATGCTATCCCATGGGAAGAGTTCGAAGTCGTATTTCTCAACTGTTTCTTTCCTATCAAGTTAAGAGAGATAAGATGATGCAGTTTATGAATCTTAAGCAAGGATCTATGAGTGTGAGGGTGTATTCCCTTAAGTTCAACAAGCTCTCCAAGTATGCTCCACAATCGGTTGCTGAACCAAGATTTAAGATGAACAAGTTTGTGTCGGGTGTATCTGGCTTAGTTAATGAGAAGTGTCGTACCGCCATGCTAGTAGGGTATATGGACTTTTCTCTGCTCATGACATATACTGAATAACTATAGGGGGAAAAATAGAAACAGGAGAAGTTGTGAGTCCAAAAGGGCTTGATTTGAAGGTGGGTTCCAAGGTTCTAAGTGTGGCGAGTTTCCTCAAGGCCACATGTTCCAAGGCCAAGGATCGTTAAATGCCCCTAACAAGAGATTTGCTAATGATAGCTGAAGGTTTCAAGGTGGAAATAGTGGGATGGTCAATCCCAAGTGCCAAACGTGTTGGAAAAACCATGGTGGTTAGTATTTGAAAAATTCTAATGCTTGCTTTGGATGTGATGGAATGGGTC
>JAABOM020000049.1:5086038-5096387 GCA_011800125.2 Solanum clarkiae
GTTGACAAATTGATTTTATAATTTAAAATCAATAATGCAAGTATATGCCAAATTAAAATGAGAAACAGAAAAAAAATTAAAGAATTTAAAAAATATCAATGGAATGAGTAAAAGATACTTGACTATTTTTTTAATGTATTAGTGACAGGATCAAAAGAGTCTAGTCTCAAAGTTAAGAAAACAACATAACTACCTTTAAGTTCATGAGCAACATATTTAACTATCGTCATTAGCATCCTTAAAAATCTTTTGATTATTGTATGATTGGATATAGAATTTAGAAAAATATTTTAATTTTGTGATCTTAGGTTTGAATTTAACAATAACGTAATTATTACTAAATACATAAAATAATATTTTTTTTTCTAAAGCATGAAGCATACATATCAGTTATCATCTGAAGCAAGACTTGGGGACTATGTTTTGCGTCCTTTGTCAACTCCACTAATATATTTGTAATTTAATTATTACAATTTTTGGAGAGATTTCCGCTCAAACTCATCATTCGCTTAGGAATCAAATGTTGTATTAACTTCTATCTCAGTACTCCACTCCTTTTACATTAATATATCTCTACAAATAACATATATAAAATCATGATTTATTTGTACTTTCTGTCAGACCTTCCTAGGATTTATTTTATTTTCATGAAAAAAATATTCTTCAAGTGTTCTATTGTCAAACTAGGTTTGAAAATATTCTGAGTTTATCAAATTTTTTAGATGCCTAAATATGATATCGATGTGATACACAGTTATGGTAGAGTATTTTCAACAACTCTAATAGATATTGTGCTCCTCTATAAAATTTTGGTATCTACAAATGCTCTCTGCTCCAAGAATTTTTTAAGTATAGACTTAATGAAACTCAAAGACGAGGTTTAAAAATGAAGCTCTAATCATTGTGATTTTGGAGCTTTAGATTTGCATATGTAATGGTGCAAAAGAGATGAAGGACGGTTCCATTGATTGTGTCAATTTGTTCACAGTAAATTTTAAAGTAAATTGCAATCACAAATACAATGTGAAGAAATATAATTTTATAGATAAATATTGTGATTGTTTTTCCCTTATTTCTTCTTTGTTGAATATCTTCGTGATTCAAGGACTAAATTAATGTGTTTCTTGACTAGATTTACGTGAACCTCCTTGAAATTTATTTGATATTCATGGAAGGGGGATTTTATGAATCTTCTTAAGGTATTAGGATAACAAAAAGAGTACTATCACATTTTGATTTTTGAAAAAACTATTTCATTAGTTTAAAAAAATTAAAATGTTTCGTCAAAAGAATATGTTACCTTTTATATAAATGTGAGCTAGGATTTAAGATAGAGTAGCTAACAATCAATATAGAGATTGAGTTTATTTTGTAGGGTCACATAAAATTTTGATTTCTACAATGATACCCTTTAATGTTCCTTAATATAATATATAAATATAGGTCTTGAAATTACGTTATACACACTATGAAAGACACTTGAAAAACGCTTTAATGAAATGAGAAATTTTCTAAACTCTCTTATCTTTCTTTATTTGTTTTGTCTATATATCTTTATTTGCTCCAATTTTGTATTGGAATTATTAAAAATGGTATGTTTTTTACTTTTTAATTAATTCAGATTTGCAAATTAGTTACTTATAGATTTAACCACGGAACTCTTCCTAAAAGGTGTTGTTTATATGGATAAGGTGCTCTTCTTAAATTTATAGTACTGTGTTTGAAATTTCTATGGAAAAATCGCTACGCTTTAGACTCGAATTTTTTTTTTAAAATTATCTTATTTTGTTGTAAGAACTTCATACTTAATTGCTAGCTAAAAATTTATGTTTGATAAAATTACCGTATAAAAATTATTTTTTTTATAGAAGATAATTAAATTCTTCTCCAGTCCATATTATGTTTGTCTTATCATTCTTTTGAAGTCAAAAACTTGTTCCTTTGTCATATGGTACATTAAAACTAAAACGAATCATATGAGCTTGGGCTGAGCTTTCCACACCTAGTCAACAACCATACGCATTATCCACATGTTTCTATAGGAGGGTCATTAGCATCTACGCCCTCATCTCATTTTGTGCAGGTTCTTGCCAATCATTCAGTGAATTGTCTTGTATTACTAAGTTCCAAGATGTTCACTTAATCCCCTCGTCAAAAAATAAAATAGCAAAATATTGGACATTTGCGTTTTCAGAAATAATTACTCTATTAGATCATCTTGTTCAACTTAAAATGAAAATTCAGCAGCAATCAAAAATATATGAGATAATAATAAGTAGAGACATGGATAACAACCTCACAAAAGAAAGGGAGAAATGTGAAATATTACAGAGCTGGGACCATTAAAGATTTAACTAATGCAACCTCGTCAACTCTTCCACTCTCTTCATTAGTTCCTCAACTGGAACGGACATTGCTTTAGAAATATCTTCCATCCGATTCCTGCTAAGATCTAGGAATGATTCGATCAAATCTCCGTCAAGAAAGTTTTTAGCATCTACAGTTTTCTTCTCATTGTAAAACGACCTCCACTGCTCATGGCTCAGTCCTCCCACACCCTTTATCACTTTCCGTAAGTTTGTCTGCAGCTTTTCCAAAAATAAATATTGATCATGAGGAAGTGATGCAATCACCCCTATAACACCATTCACTGTCCCAAATATCACCGTGGGTATCTGGCCAACATCTGAATCTGGCAGTCGCATCACAAGCGAACCGTGTCTAAACCTATTAACAAATTCACCAAGGTGGTATTCACCAACCACTTCAAGACGGCTGCGCTCCTCATCTGTAGCACCTTCGCTATTTTTTCTGACTGTGAAAAGGTTAAAGTTATTCTCAGCACCAAGATAAATGTCATCATCGAGAATCTCAACAGCTGACATCCAATTTGCGTTATAGTCTCTGGCTCGTTCCTCTATAGCGCCCTCCTCATGCTAAACAAGAATGATATTGTAAATGTCATCGATGACTTCATAATGAAAGATGAATTAGGCTAATTGCAAGCAGCTAGGAATTAAGAGTAACGTTGCAACTTCAAATTCTAAAGCATTAAAAACTCTATTTACTTCCAAAAGGTACCTTGAAAATAAGCAGAGAAATGGACTTCATCAAATCACCAACAACTATAAAATCCCCACGCGTTTGAACATAAAGGGCTAATATATGACCATGGTGTCCACATTCTGTCTGCAATTCTCGGCTGCCACCATCCTCACGCGAAGCCCACTTGTACAACTGAATCTTCTGATTGATTGCAGCAAGCAGTTTACCATTGAAGGCATTTAGAGAGTAGACAGCTCCTTTAGTTTCCTTCTCTGCAATTAGTTGGAGCTTTCCGTCTTCAACTATAAAAACTAAAATTCGGCCCTGCAATTACTCATTATTAAATTACTTTAAATAACCATAAAAATGAACATCAGAGAATTAAAAAGTTAACTTCATTCAATTTAAGGCCTGAGTTACAAGCTTATCAGTTTTGATTTAAAACAAGTTTAGACCAACCAAAACAGCCTCAAGGTGTAAAAATTGCTTTCAACCACAATTTCTCCCCATAAAGGGTTAATTTCCTTAACTAGCTACAAATGATTTAAACTCGTCTCTCTCCCGAGAAATCCATAAAGATTATCATCTGATACAGCTTTCAATGCAGCCCTCTCTCTGTCCAATAGTTGTCACATCGCAGTTAAGCAAGGAATACAAAAATCAAGTTGAAACTGTGAAAAGCCTAAAGAAAAGATCACCAAAGACACGATTTACCATTTGAACCCCATGTGGGCACATCACCAATCAAACACACACACACACACAAAAAAAAAAAAACAGAGAGAGAGAGAGAGAGAGAGAGAGAGAGAGAGAGAGAGAGAGAGAGAACAAAGTGAGGAAGGTGATGGGAAGGCGTAAAGTTCCATCAGATAAGATCAGGGGAAAACTATATAACTTGACACCAAAAACTACTGAAATCGATAGTTCATTACAAATCACAGGATCTAAGCAAACCTTGTGACTAGAGAAACTTCTATCAGCTAAACTTACCTTGGTAGGTTCATTTTCCTCTGGCATCACATATGCAGTTCCAATGCAATAATACACATTACTATCATCAGAAAAGGAGCAGCTTAGAATGGAACAACCATATTCAAATTGGTCAAGGGGATACGTTGATATGAACTCAAATGTCTGATCATCTAACAGGCGGACAAAATGCATTTCAGGATCATCTGCATTTGACTGAGTATACTTTACACTGCATAGAGCAAATGTCCGGGTCTGGTCTTGATGGCTGATGCGACGTGCATGCTCCCCAAGGGGTATTGAACGGATGTGAAGCTTTTGAATTTCATCAATAGTGCCAATTGTTAACTCACCTTCTTTCGCAATTGCAAGGCTGTTGACAAAAGAGAAATAACTATTAAAGCTCTTAGTCATAGAAAATATGGGACACAACTAATTATAGAAACCACCACCAACAAAATATGATACTTCTGACGGACATGGAAGATATAGCAACATTCAACTCTTCACGTCAGCTTGTCAACAAAATATGGAAGACATTTTAATTCTTTAACATGCAGACACAAGTAATAGGTGTCTGAGGGCTGAGATAGCAATTCATGCTCAAAATGTAATTGAACAACTAAATTAAGAGACAGATAGAAATTTCCAATAGAGTACCACATTCAAGTATTAGTCAACAAGACACAATGTTACCAGTAACACTGAAGAAAAGGAAGGAACAAACTACCTGTCTGGAAAAGCTGCAACATTGAATGGGCACATATGGCTAACTTCTTTTAGATTTACATTGCTATAAAGAAGCTTCTTGTTACTGCTGTAAATAACTGTGGGCCTATCGGAGGCAGCAAAGACGTGTGTAGTATCTTTAGATGAGAATGTACGAAGTGTTATGGGCTGGGTCCCAAGAGACACCTTTTTCCTATCTGTCAGCTCACCAGTACTCATGCTCATTACAAAATTCAAGAGATGGCCATCTCCCAAAGCACACAATAGATAAGATATCTGAAAGGGAGAGAGTTTCAGAACCCCAAATAAAGGAAAGAAACAGAGGCAAACGAACATATTAGAGGCAGGCAGCACAAAAAATTTAATGGATATAGTCTGATATATTCAAAACCCTAATCAAGTATCAGTCATTCAAATCTGCTGTCATAAAAATTTTATGGCTATTGTCTGATATATTCAAACCCTAATCAAGTCAGTCGTTCAAATCTGCCGTCATATACCTACTCTTACTCTTGTCATTGACTACACTAGTCAGTTTGATGAATGAAGAACTGTCCGCAAACTTAGAAAGTAACATAATCTAGGTTTAATGGCTTCCAAGGAAGCCTACTGTTCAGTTCAATGAACTTCCCTTGTTGATCACAACAGCTTTAGGTCTTGATTTTATTTGTTTTTGATAACCATATTACAATCATAAACGCTTCAGGTCTTGATGTACCTTCAGGACAAGATTTTTAAACAGTCACAGGTCTAATTATTATCCTTTATTCATAATGCAGATACTGTTCTTGGAAATTAAATACTAATGGAAAAACAGAAAACATGAGATACACAGTTAATTTGTTTCATTTCTTTATTTTAAGGACCACAAGGTAACATTAGATGACTCATGTTCTTTTACTTTGCTTTTCTTAGCTGTATTTTCCTATAATATCAAACTATGCAGTAAAAACTGATTTTGTACATTTGAGGAATAGCCTCTTATCCTTATTTCATTTTGATGCACACATATGGTCCCAATGTATAGAAGATTTTCTACATTTTGGTATACTACTGGTAAACTGGTGTTTATTTTGATCAATAAAATCTTATTACTTATATCCCCAAAAAAAGTGACAAGAGAGCCTGTTGAATTTGAAACTTTCAGGCAATCATTTTAACCTAAAAACTACTCGCTCCATTTCAATTTGTATGGCCTATTTTGCCTTGTTGCAGGAGTTCAAAAGTAAAGAAGACTTTTGATTTTTGTGGTCTAAAATTTAAAATATGTCAAATGTACCAAAATGTCCTTTAATCTTGTAGTCTTACACCAGCCACAGGAAAGTTGAAATAAAAGAGTCGCTAAAAAAGGTAAGGACTACAGGAAAGTTGAAATAAAGGAGTCGCCAAAAAGGTAAGGATCATTCTTTTTGAAATAAACTAAAAAAGAAAGTAGGTCAAATAAATTGAAACGAAAGGAGTATAATATATCCCGAAGAGACAAGATTAGGAATGAGGTTATTTGAGAAAAGATGGGAGTGGCCTCTATGGCAGACAAGACGAGAGAAGCGAGACTGATATGGTTTGGGCGTGCACAAGAAGGTGTGTTGACGCTCCAGTTAGGAGGTGCAAGGGGTTGGATTTAGGGAATACCTATGTTGCTCGGACTCCTCAATTGTGCCAGTAGGTGCGTGTCAGATTCTCCAAAAGTGTATGTCAGAGAATCCGACGTGGGTGTGGCATTGAAAGTGAAGAGTCTGCGAAACTTAGAGGAATACGCAGAAGAGTAGAGGTAGACCGAAAAAGTATAGGAACAGGTGATTAGACAGAAAATACCACAGCTTCATGTCACCGAGACATGACCTTGGAAAAGAGTGGAGGTCCCGTATTAGGGCAGAAGGTTAGTAAGGATAGAATGACGTCTTGCCTAGTGACAATTTTTATGTTTGTCACAGATTAATTGAGCTATTATTGTTGTGTTGTGACTGCTCTTTGATATTCTGCTATTTTATTATTTTTCCTTGTAGAACTGATATCGCTCTTGTCATTACTTTATATCTATTGTTCTCATCCTTTATTTTCAGACAGATACATTTAAGCCAAGAGTCTTTTGAAAACAGTCTCTCTATCTCCATGAGGTAGTGGTAAGGTCTGCGTACACTCTACCTTCCCCAGACCTCACTTTGTTGTTGTTTAAGTATGTATCTCTCTGACAGGAAAAAGACAGTAAGTTGAATTCATAATTCACTCTCTTTTCTTTCCTCTAGGGAGGGGGTGAGTGGGAGAGGGGATTATAATTTTGTTAGCTCTAGGTTAGCACCCTGGATAATACTTTCACCTCAATCAACCACATTGACTAGATTCCACAGAAAACAAAATATATCAGGAAGTCATTTTCCTGCCTCAAAAATATGTGATTGCACCAAAGGTGAAGGGAAAAGTATTTTCTATTGTTGTCTCTATTTTTTAATCTTATAGCATACAGACACAGCAATGTAAGTGGAAAAGCGTCCAGCTAAGAAGGAAAGAGAAGAAGCAAAAAAAAAAAAAAAAGAAAACATTAGGAATAGAGGCTGGTTTAGCATGTTGAAAAGATGCAATTCAATGCAACTTTTTCCTTGTTTTAAACTCCTCTTTTCCTTTACTAACTTACCTTCTATTTCTTGACAAATAGGAATCACAAAATTCTCATAACAAAGGACAGATAGAAATCTAAATGACTTCTTGCCCTTGACTGCAAGGTTGATTGAGAAAAAGTAGGTGGAACAATATTTGAGTTAATAGGACTATTCCAGTAACAATGCCAGAAACCATTTTAGTAATTTTAACAGAGGAAAGCAGTACAAATATTCTAAAGGAATTATGAAATAATTGAAAAAAAGTAGTTGGTTAGCTTGAGGGGCTTAACTGAAACAGAAACATCAAGTTATCCTTTTTACCAAAAACCTAGAGTGATTCTAGAGCACAAATAAAAAACATGCCATCAATCACTCATACCTGGTTACAAGTCTATAAATTTTGACCTATCATAATTCAGTAATTAGTTTCCATTCTGAAGATAACCTACTAACAAAACCTACAAGCAAGTTTTGTTAATTTATTTTTAAAAAAAAACACCCTACAAGCAGAGATTTACCCAAAAAACAAAAAATAAAAAGCCCAAAATCAAAGACCACAGGCCAATCCACCGTCAACCCATTATTTTCCTGGTTTCTGCATAAGGCAGTCCCAGAAATGAACTGCAATACCCCTGCTTGTAATTCCCCAAAAGAAAACAGATAGTTGAAGTACAGATACAAGGTCACTATAAAGATAGAGAACATACCCCTTCGAAGGAACACATAAGAACAGAACGAGGAATTATCTCCCCTCCTAGCTGTTCCTTTGTAATGAGACTCAAGTCGGGAAGTGAATATATCCTGACACTTATGTCCGTCCACATTCCGACTGCAGCAATGTGACTGTGGTTTGGATTTTCACCGATTGGATTAATGTCCAGGCACGAGATGTCATAATCCAACTTGGCATATTTCACTTCATTCAACACCCCATCACCAATTTCTAGGTATACCAGATGGCCACCCCCAGTAGCCAATAGTACCTGTAATAGAAACATTAGCAGCACATGAGCTATTTGCCAGAAGAGTAGGGTGATAAAAGCTTGCAACTAAC
The DNA here is from genome assembly GCA_011800125.2 of Solanum clarkiae. Lineage (NCBI taxonomy): Eukaryota > Viridiplantae > Streptophyta > Magnoliopsida > Solanales > Solanaceae > Solanum > Solanum clarkiae. Next base: position 5,094,433 of record JAABOM020000049.1, read on the forward strand.
AAAGGAAACCATGGTCTGGTTAAAAAGAAAAGAAACCATAGCTTCGAACAAAACATCCTAAGGTGTCCATGATTCAATCGGTTCTAAATTGAGTAAAATATAAAATATTATCCTTTTCTTTTCATTTTATTATCTTATTTCTGTTTCTATATTTAACCAAAATCAAAAACAAACAACATACCAGTGAAACCTCACAAGTGGGGTCTGGGGAGGGTAAAATGTACGCAGACCTTACCACTGCCTCATAGAGATAGAGAGGCTATTTCCGTAAGGCTGTTCCTAAATTTAACCAAAGAAAAAAATTTCAATAATGTTATTAAGTGATTTTACTATTTAAGTCTTTCAAATTCTCCATAACTTCACAAGTAGTACTATTTACTCGAGGTTTCATGAACCATATTGCTGGCATATCTAGAACACCCCATCTCTTGTAAATTATTTTTATACTGGGAAACAAACCACAACTCTTTCTTGTTCCACAAACTGAAGTGGTCTATGCATTAGCTAAGATTATTCGGGTCCTTATATGTATTTGATTTTTATTTTAAATGCAGAAACTGTGTCACCCATTTTACTTTATATTATTTCCTTCCATTAGTAAAGGAAATTAGTGAAAAATCGAATCACAAGTCCCCTTTACTTGACCAAGTTCTAAATTAAAAAAAAAATAACACAATAAGTTTGCTCAAGTAATTAGACTGTCACTCCCTCTGTCCTAATTTATATGATGCAGTTTGACTAGACACAATTTAAGAAATATGGGAAGACTTTGCAATGTACCAAAATTACCCTTAAAAAGAGTACAACTTTGTGGACTTTTTTGCCAGATAAAAGGAACCCAACATGGGTAAAATGTTGACAGTGTCATTAAATATTTGTCAAATAAAGAAATCCGTCATCCTTCTTGGAATTGAATAAAAAGGGAAGTGTGACACATAAATTGATAGAGGAGTAGTAATATTTTTTGCATTTGAAAGTGTGACATATATATTGAGAGAGGGAATAATATTTTGCATTTCTATATTGCATATATTATGTGAAACGAAATATGGGTGCCTTCCTATCATTTTGAGGTATTCAGTAACTAGTCTCTATTCTTCTCTTATAATATATGATATTATGGAAGATGATACTGGAAGGGCAAAAGTTGCAGATGTTTTAAACACAAAAACTCAGTTGTTTTAGGTAAAACTATATATAGAAGGGTATATGAAGGAGAAAAGAGATCGAGGATTTCCAGTCCACAAAAGAATTTGTATCATTAACTAAAAGCATAGTAGTGTTAATTTATAGGCTCCAATCCTAAATAAGTTGTGCACTTTTTTTTTTGTCCGAGTCTCTTAGAGACCCGACTAATCCCAGGGATGCATAGGCCCTCGGCAAGGAGTTTTCCGCAAGTGCACCACGGTAAATAAGTTGTGCACTTTGTTTAAGTAAAATTCAATGAGCACAACAAATGAATCAGCATCTAAACTAATTGAAGTATAGCTCCCTTCTCCAAGTCAAAGTAATGGTTATTGCAACAAAAACTAATAATGAAAATCAATAATATCTGAAGAAAATATACTCCCATTCAGCAAGCATATAAAAAGCCCACTGTTTAAAGCAAGAACTTAGGACTAGAGTTGTCAATACCAGCTGGCCCATTCCATCCGGCTCATTTTTTCCGTGGGCTAGAAAACAGCTAGCCCGGTCCATTAGTACGTGAGCTGCGGGCCTTTCCGCGTCGGGCACATTTTTAGAAGTATATTTTTTTATAAATTTTTAAATTGAATTATAATTTAAAAATATTAAAATAAATAGTAACAGGACAATGTTACATGGTATTAGTGTTACTATTTCTTTTTATTTGGACCGGGTGTCCGAGTCTCATAGAGCCCCGACTAATCCCAGGGGTGCACAGGCCCTCGGCAAGGAGTTTCCCGCAAGTGCACCACGGTTAATTCAGGTTTTAC
>JAABOM020000049.1:5096487-5109065 GCA_011800125.2 Solanum clarkiae
ATTGTTTGCACCCAGTGGGTTTCGATCTTGAGACCTTGAAAGGGAGCAAACCCCAAGGCTCAAGTCTATTACCACCAAGCCAAACCATGAGGGTTGGTATTAGTGTTACTATTACATATTATAAAAACATAATTTGTATCTAAACTTTAATATTTAAAATGTTTAAATGAACTTTGAGTTGGGACTCTTATTATTTTTAATACTCTATTTTATTTTTATTTTTATTTTTAATTTTAATTTGGCCGACGGTCCGGCCCAACCCATATTGCAAAAGTATCACAAATCGGCAGGCTCATTCAGGCCGGGCTAAAAAGCCCATTTTTTAAATGGGCTCCAAAAATCTTAGCCCAACCCTGCTAAATTGCGGGTTAGGGAAGGTCAGCTCAACAGGCCTAGCCCATATTGACGGCTCTACTTAGGACTGCTCCTAGGAACATTTCCCAGGACTTCTCTCAGTAAGGGGTCTAATGGGTGGTCCTTGGGCTGTTTGTGGAGACTTCAATATCACAAGGTTTCCTTCTGAAAAATGAAACTGCACAAGGAGATCTTCAGCTATGGTAGAATTTTCTGACTTCATAGAGGACAAGAATTTGATGGATCCTCAACTGGAAAGGGGTACTATCACATGGTTTAAGGGAAATAATTTCAGGAGTGCTTCTAGAATTGACAGAATCATAGAATCACAATATCTGAAGAGCGGTATGGCATGTTCAGATATATCAAACAGGTCCTACTTCAGAGACTAGAATCTGATTACAGTCCTATATCTCTCTGTGGTGTTCGGGAGCAGAACAAACCCTATTTTAAGTTCGATAACTGGTGGTTGACCAGAACAAACTCTATTTTAAGTTCGATAACTGGTGGTTGACCACTTAAGGCATTGTGGACAAAATTAGAGATTGGTAGACTTCTTTTGAGTTTTCATGCAAACCTGATTATATTTTAGCTTCTAGACTCAAAGCTCCCAAAGGTACGGTAGATGAATGGGGCAGAAGCAGTCAAGGGAATCTGAGCATTCAAAAGACTCCATTTTTAAGTCAACTAGCCACAGTGGATGCTATAAAGAAGAGCAGAATTGACAGATGAGGAATCATTTCTGAAGCCTTGCCCTTAATGACTAAATGAAGAACACATCAAAAATGAAAAAATTACATGGACAGATTTATTTGGCTCAAAGAAGGTGACAGGAACACTAGCTTCTTCCATAAAGTGGCCAATGCAGATAAGTCTTCCATAAAGTGGCCAAGCACATAAGTGAAGCAACAGCATAGACCAACTAGTGATCCAAGATGAAACAGTGGAAGATCCAGGAAGAACTAAGAGGGAGATTATTGAATTTATCAAAACCTATAGTTTGAGACTTTAGAATGGAGACCTACTTGTAAATTTATCAATAGTATTATCAACACGCTTAAGTCCTAAAGCAAGGCTCAAGATGTGTTGAGCGCTTTACCTTGCTTAATTTGCGCTTCAGTGTCGTTATCAAGGCTCCAGGACGTACTTTTCCTTGCCAATGAATCTCTTCTAAGCAATTGATATTTCACTTGTCGTAATTGTTTTTCAATTTCTTTATCTGTATTCATTCATGCTTATAGATTATTTGTCTTGAACAAAACATACATATTTGTACTTTTTCTCCCTTTGCACCTTTTTCATTGAAGCCCATGCTTTATTTGCGCTTAAAGCCCCAATGGTCCTTAGAGGTTTTTTGTGCTTTTTCTTTCTATCACACTCTCTTATCAATTGTCCAGCCATTACTGAAGAAGAAAAGAAATCCTTACAGGGTAATTTTGATGAGCAAGAGAGGTATGTCTATCTGATTTATGTACCGTGGACAAAGCTTCTGGTTAACATGGCTATACAACGAGTTTTTGAATCAAATGCCGGGAAGTATTGAAGCAAGACATCATGCACACCTTCCAAAACTTTCATTCACATGGAAATTCTTTTTAGAAAAGCTACCATGCAACCTACAAAGCTTTGATCCCTAACAAGACAGGCAAAGGAACTGACACACTTTATCCCTACAAGCCTGATAGGCAGTATCAACAACCTACATACCAGCTGGGACTATCAGAACTTCACAAGCTTTGAAGGGATTTCCAATGGCAAGGAAACAAGGATTAAAGGTTTTTCTATTTAGTTAAATGGACCATATTCTTCTTGGGAAAAGTCGAGGTGGATTAGGCTTTTAGGAACCTAAAGCTGCAGAGCAAAGACCTTAGACTGAAATGGCTATGGAGGTAATTCCAAGAACCTCAAACCTATTGAGGAGTATAATCAAAACTAAATACAGTGAGGATAATATGTGGATGTATAAGGATGTGCACACTCCTTCTGGAGTTTGTGGAAATTCATAAGAGCAAATTTGGTCATTTATGAGTCCCACTTCCATCAAAGTGAACAATGGGTGTAATACTTCTTTCTGCGAGAATAAGTGGACCTCTCATAGTTGGGACATACAGTTCACAAGAAATTTAAATGACTGGGAAATGGCTACACTGACTGAATTCTACAGTCAGCTGAAAGAATTCAAATGCATACAGGAAGGGGTAGATAGATTATGGTGGAAAGAAGACAGTATGGGTATTTTAAAGTGAGCTTAGCTTACAAGTTTTGAACCAAGCCAATCAACAGATGACCAATTAGCCATGGAAGCACATATGGGAAGTGAAGATACCGTTAAAGTTAGCATTTTCACTTGGCTACTAGCAAGGGAAGCTGTTTTGACCCAAGAAACCTGTGCAGGAGATGGACTCCTCTTTGTTCTAGATGCTATCTTTGTGGTGAAGCAGCTTGGAGCCATCTTTTCCTCCAATGCAGGATAAGAGACCAGCTTCAGCTGATTTATTTGGTCGCTGAGGCATTCCCTAGACATCCCCTGAGAAGATTACTGAAGTTCTTTCTAGCTAGCTAGGAGGATGGAGCAGGAGCAACAGACAGCCCCAGACAGAGGATTGTCCCAGCTTGTATAACTGGATGGATACTGGATGCCTAAAGGAACTCTACCCTGTCATTCATGTTTTGCATGAAGGAGTGCACAGATTATGGTGGAAGGAAGACAGTAGGGGTACTTTTAAAGTGAGCTTAGCTTACAAGTTTTGAAACAATCCGATCAATAAATGGCCAATTGGCCATGGAAGCACATAAAGAAGTGAAGACACCTTTAAAGGCAGCATGCTCCACTTAGCTATTAGAAAGGGAAGCTGTTTTGATCCAAAACAACCCGAGCAAATGACGGATTCCTCTTTGTTCTAGATGCTATCTTTGGGGTGAAGAAGTTAAAAGCCATCTTCGACAGAGACAGATGGAGGATTGTTCCAGCTTGTAGCCAGTGGACAATCTGGAAAGATAGGAACTCCAGATGTTTTGACAACACTAGCGATTCAATACAGAAGATCAGTTGAATTACATTAGACTTTTTTCTTTTGGTGTAAATGACAGTGTTTGGAAAAGTGAGGGCTTCACCGCTTTAAGGGGTGAAGCGACGCAACAGTACAGTAGTGCTTCAAAGACCTGAAGCGACAGCAATCAGAAGTGGCACTTAGTATCTCCTAGGCCCTAGCTGCAAAAGAAAGGCTCCCAACTGAAAACGAAGATTTTCAACTTGCCAATGACTTGGATACACCCCGATTCGATTAATACATGGATTCTTGCTTTTTTAACATTTTGAAAGGTTCCATTTTAAAGAAAAAGACAAGTCACGGCATTCAAACCTCGACACTTCAGACTAGGATTTTTGTATCTTCTTCTCCATCGACTTCAGGTAAGCAATCTCTTCTTTCTTGTTCTTTTTCCTTCTCCGTCAACCTTTAGCCTGCTGCCTGCTAGGGTTTTTATTCATCTTTTTTTCTTCACTTGGCTATGACGTGATCAATTCGATCAAACACTCACCATCTATTTTCTTTGTTCAAATCTTTGACAACACGAAAACACCATTGTTCAACTCTTTGACAACATGAAAAAAACAAAAGCTCTGCCCTCCCTCTCAATCTATCCAAGGGATGGACCAGCAGAGGCCTTTGGTGTCCCCTCCGATCAAGAATTGGGGTCTCACAATCACTGGCCAATATACTTTTCTCTCATGCCTTTCTTGTCCTTCGAAAATAGCCTCTTGGAGGCATAGGTAAGGTCTGCATACACTCTACCCTCCCTGGACCCCCACTTTGTGAGATTTCACCAAGTCTTTTGTTGCATTGGAATGATTTTTAAAAAGATGCAGTTCTTTCGATTAGTATTTGCTTATTCAGGAATACTTATTACTAGTTTTGATGATGATGATGATGAAGAAATGGAAAGAGGTGAAGCTGCTAATCGCTTTCCTGAAAATCACAAGGAGCAAAAAATGCAACAGTATCTTCAAATTGTGGAGCAATTGGAAGGAAAGGCCCCTTTGATTGTGACTTTCTGCCGAAGCCAAGGGATAATATAGGGAAAAGAAGTTAAAAAAAGTGTTATGTTGCCAAAGATATTTTGAGAGATTGTGCAGCTGTGGCTTTTTCATGGTGGGTGTACGATGCATGCTCCTAATTCAATTGTGGTGTAACGCCCTATCCCTAGTTGATGAAGTAAAAGAAGATGATGATGGAGTTGAAGCAGATGATGAACAATATAATGATTGTGGAGGAATACAAGATTGTCAATCTTGTGTGAACCATTAATAGTTTTGATTTTGTTTGTCCTATGGTCTATGGAAGATTTTGTGATATCTAGTTTTTACTGTAAATGTGAACTTTCGCTTATAGATATTCTCTCTATTAGCGGAGAAATATAGGAAAAGAAAAAAGGACCTTCATATGGTGTTCATTGATCTCTATGACAAAGTTCCGAGGGATGTCCTATAGAGGTGTCTAGAAGTGAAAGGTGTTCCAATGGTGTATATTAGGGTGATAAAACACAATGTAAGATGGAGCCAAAACTCAGGTAAGAACGGTGGGAGGAGACTCAAAGTATTTTCCTGTTGAGATGGGACTTTATCAAGGATCTGTGTTAAGCCCTTTTATGTTTGCCTTAGTGGTGGATAAGCTGGTACAATCTATTCAAGAGAAGGCTCCATGGTGTATGCTATTTGCGGAAGATATAGTACTGATTGATGAGACTCGGGATAAAGTTAATCATAGATTGGAGGTTCGGAGGCACGCTTTGGATTAGGTTCAAACTGAGCAAGACCAAAACATAATACTTGGAGTGCAAATTCAGTGTTACGAGGGATGAAGCAGACATTGATGTAAGGCTTGCCACTCAACCTATTCCCAAGAGAGAATTTTAAATATCTTGGGTCCATCATCTAGAGTAGTGGCGAATCAATGATGATGTCACACACCGTATTGGGGCAGCATAGACGAAATGGAGGCTTGCCTCTGGAGTATTGTGTGATAAGAAGATACCACCTAAACTCAAAGGTAGGTTTTACAGGGCGGTGGTTAGATCATCTTTGCTATATGGGGTAAAGTGTTGGCCAATCAAAAACTCACAAGTTTAGAAGATGCAGGTCGCGGAGCTGAGGATGTTGAGATAGATGTATGGACATATCAAGAGTGATAAGATTAAGAATGAGATCATTCGAGAGAAGCTAGAGATGGCCCTATGGCTGACAAGATGAGAGAAGCGAGATTGTGATGGTTTGGACATGTGCAGAGAAGAAGTACCGATGCTCCTGTTAGGAGGTGCGAGAGGTTGGATTTAGGAGTTACACGGAGGGGTAGAGGTAGACCGAAGAGGTATTGGGGGATGGTGATCATACAAGATATGGTGAAACTTTATCTAACTGAGGACATGGCCTTAGATAGGAAGGAGTGGAGGTTGCGAATTAAATAGCAGGCTAGTAGGTTAGTAGGGTTAGGTTGATGTATGGTTGTGGAGTATAGTAGGGTAGTAGGTTTAGTCGTGCCTTTATATCTTGTATTGTCATTATCCGTCTTTTATATGTTAATTCTGTCGTATTTGCATACTATCATGTGCTTTTCCTTATTAGCCGCTCTTTCTGTTTCCTTTTCTTTTCCTTTCCTTTTTTTCATATCTAGTTGTGGGTTTTTAAAACGAGGGTTCCCAAGAGTCTCTCTACCTCTATGAGGTAGTGGTAAGGTCTGCGTACATTCTACCCTCCCCAAACCCCACTTTTTTTTGGGGATTCCACTGGGTATGTTGTTGTTGTTGTTGATTTTTGGTTTTTTCCCTTTTAAAGTGTGCTTCACTTCAATAAAGTGAGCCCTTTGCTTCACACTTTAAGCAAAGCAGGTCATTGTCACCTTTTCCTTTTTTTTTTTAAATGACGAGGAACCCACGGCCGCTACCCTTTGGGGGATAGCTCGCAAATGACACAGGAGAAATAACCCAACTATGTGTTTTGAGAAGCGAGAAGCGGAAAAAAGCGATGAGGGCTCACTTCACAGAAGCAAGAAGCGTGAAGCAAAGCGCGCGCTACTTTTAAAAAAGGCGCTATTTAGTATAAAAATAAAAATATATTAAATATGCATAGATAAACCATCAAGAACTCAATAGAAAATACAATTCACTACAACCACAAATAAAAAAAACAACAGTAACATCACTAAACAAAAAAATTACACACTAAAAAAACTCATCACAGAAAACAGAGCACCATCAAATATAAAATGAATTTCTGTTAAAAGTTGCAACTGAAAAGAACTGATCACAGAAACCCTACTAGAACTGCAGAAGCAGAAGTAGCCGAAGATGAAAAGCTCTGGACTCGCAACTTGTAGCAGTACTACTATACTCCTAGTTACGACTTACTATAGGGTAAGTTAATTTTAAAACTATTAAAAATTTTTAAAAAGCCCTAAACAGTTAAAGCGTCGCTTCAGCAGAAGCTCGCTTCAGCGCTTCAACCATTGAAGCGCACGCTTTTTTCATCGCTTCGACTAGAAAAAGAGCAGACCTATCGCCTCGCTTCAAAGCGCGCTTTTGTCGCTTTTAATAACACTGGGCCAATCCCGGTGCGACGAGCTCGACCCAGAAGGCAAACTCCTTGCTTTTGCTGACAAGAAGTTTCAAACTTGAGACCTCCAACATGGAAAGCCCAAGCCAAAATCACTGAACCACCCCAAAAGAGTTTGTTGCCTTTCTCGCTCCAGACTCCCCAAAATATGGCTAAACAATTTACTTGGAAGATATTGTTTAAACTTTAATCCTAGATATCCTAGGATTTTTGTTAGTGTTCTTCCTTTTTGTCCTAATGTAAATTTGGTTTATGTACAACCTATGTGCCGCTTTGTTCAAATATGCACAACTGTTGCTATCTCAAGGAAAAAAAAGGAACTTAGTACCAACAAAGAAAATGAGACTTATGTGCCAAGAAATAAAATTTGGCAACTACATAAATTAAAAACTGTGTAGTTGTGCACTGGGATCTGTATCCTATCACCACAAGGGTGTCACAACCAACAGCATATGTCGTTATCATAGTCAGTTTTCTATTTCATTTTTGAGGCAGAAAGACTCAACAACCATAATATATAAAGCTATTCAACATTTGTTCAAAAATTAATCATCAAAAATCTATTGCACGTTGTAAGTTATTATAAGTCCTCAACAAATTCAAGAGGTAAACCTGAGTGGCATTAGCGGTTGCAACATTGACCGAGTAGCCAGCTGGAGCAAACCATTCGTTTTTCAGATCTCTAGAGGTAGAACTGACCAATCTAACAGAGTTTGAAGTAACCTGCATCCCAATTTATGCACAACTGTCCTTAAATACAGATTTTATTATAAATAGATTTCACCCAGAAATATAAAAGGAGCTAGATGCAGATGGTTATTAAAAATGTTATACCCTAGGCAATCAGTGTACGATCATTAATTGATAGTCTACCACAGTAATGCAGAGAGAGAGATAGTGGACAATTCTGGTTTCTCAATTTAACTGAATGAAACTGAATAGAGACATAATAGCAGTGACAAGGCAATAACAGTGATTGACAATCTCAAATATATATGACTGAAGGAAGACAAATATATTTGTTCCAGCAAAGATTCTATCTCTTCTCATCCAACAAAAGCACATGATAGCATAACAGGATACCTTACAACTTAAAAGAGATGTAAACCATGATACATATATGAACTTTAACAAAATTTAGCCACACAAGCTGGCAACTAATCTAACTGAAAAGATAAGATATTGAAGGAAGATGCTTCTTCCTAATATTTTCTTGTTTCTAACTTTTATGATTTTGAGACAATATCATAGTGGAAGGACTAGACAAAACTTCAAAACTATTTACAGGATGCACATAACAAACTAGAAAGAGTACCAACAAGTACTAGTGGAGATCATTGAGGTCTAGAGAAGGAAAGAATTAGTTTCATAACATAATCAACGACAGCCTTTTATTTATTTATTTACTTTGGAAGAAATAAGAAATATACCATTGACAAAAAGCATCAAGAAGATGCAAGCATAACCAAGAGATTATCAGCTCTCAGGAAGGCCAAAAAAGCTATCACAACTATCAACATAGATCTCTGGAGCTGATAAATTCCTAGGAACGATTCAACAGTGATTACAGAGAAGTGGTTGACCCAACTAAAAAGACTAATGAAACAACTAGCCTTAAGAGAGGAAATGGGAGTTGGGATGCCACCAAAACACCTTTTGGTCCTCGCTATCCGTAAGCACCACAAAATACAAGCAGTAACCAAGACCATATATCTTTTTGGATGGACTTCCCAACTTTCCAGAAGCTCAAACACACAAAAGCCTCTCTCTCGAAGAGCCTGGCATGGCCCAATTCTATCCAAAGAGAGAAAAGAGCATGTTTCAAAGGTCTGTGGCAACAGTACAAAGAAAAAACAGGTGATTGACAGATTCTGGGTTGCAGAAGCACATATAGCATCTGTTGGTTATACAGAAATTCCTCCTCATAAGATTATCCTGAGTTAAACAAGAAACATTAAGACTGACCCAGCTGAAACGGATGACTTTTGGAGGCATTAGCTCTCCAGATGTTTCCAGGGCCACAGATCATAAGGGTCTTCCTCGAGCTTAGATGCAAGTAGCCATCTTTGACCAAATAGGAGTCATCCCTGTTACTTCCCCAAGTGAGTCTATCCTTGATTTGGTTGTGGACTGAGATGGTCTGGATGGTGGCCCTGAGGGCCATAAATTCTTCCAACTCCCCAGACATTTAGATTTCTCCTCAGAGTCAAATTCCAAATATTATCTTCCCAACATGGAGAGATGGTTGAGTCTGGATTGGAGGTAATCTGAAATATTCTTGGAAATACATTCATAAGAGGGATGTTTCCCAGCCAAGGGTCTTTCCAAAACTGGATGAGCTCCCCACTTCCCACCGTGAGAGTAGCATTACTATAGAAGACCTCTCACAACTTCCTTATAGCTTTCCAGACCCCTGTGCCATAAGGGATCGTGACTACATTAGAGCACCAGTGACGAGTGCTACCAAACATTGCTTGGATCACCTCCTTCCAAAGACTAGTGTCTTCTGATTGTACCTCCAGTTCCATTTCCTTAGCATAGACTTGTTTTGTAATGGCAAGTCTTTAATCCCTAGGCCTCTAAACTGCTTTGCGTGGTGACTTTGGGCCATTTCACAAGGTGGAATTTGTGGTCCTTACTATTTTCTTCCGACAAGAAGTTTCTCCTAAGCTAACCTTGTCAAGTTGTTTTTGCACGTTACCTGGAATAGGGGAGAGGGACATAAAATAGGTGGAAAACTAACCAAGACACTATTGATGAGTGTTACCCTGTCCCCTAGTGAGAGAGATTGCTGTTGTCAGGAAGCCAATCTTCTTTCCAACTTTTCCACAATCACACTCCAAGCCCCAACTAATTTGTAACTAGCACCCAGCAATAACCCCAAATAGTTAGTTGGAAAAGAACCAATTGAGCAACACATCATGTCTGCCAGATTCTCCAAGTCAGGGACCTCATTAACAGGCTGTATAATACTTTTAGACATGTTAATGTGGAATCCTGACATGGCTTCAAAAAGCATAAGACTGAGGTTAAGGTACTACACTTCAGATTTCTCAGCTTCACAGAAGATTAGTGTGCCGTCAGCAAACAAGAGATGTTATATAGAAAATATTAGACCAGAACCATTGTCCACTATAAATCCATCTAGCCAATGTAATTGATTGGCCTTCTCTGACATCCTATTTTACCCCTCCATAGCCAAAATAAATAAGAAGGGTGATAGGGATCACCTTGTCTAATGCCTCTCATGGGAGAGAAAAAGCCCATAGGATTTCTATTTACCTGTACAGAATACTTTACTGTGGAGAAGCTGTATTTGGTCCATATTATCCACCTTTCACCAAACTCCATCTGCCTTAGGATTGAGATAAGGAATGACCAGTTTACCTTATTAAAAGACCAGACGTACCAATTTTACAACAGACCTTATGTTCAAACTATATCTGTATGGAGAAGAAACCATCTTCCTGCAGATGGCTACTTTAAATATATAGATTTTGTAATCTATTTCTGAGCATTTCATACTTGAAAAAACAAGACCAAACAATCCTAAGAAAAAAGGTTCAAACATACCAATTCCATATAGACCTTAAGAGTGTATAATTCTCCAAGCAGATCTATATTATCAAACCGCAATTTTGATCTAATCATAAATGTGCCTCATATATTCATTACCTGGAAGTAGATTAGAATCTTATCTGTAGGATCGTAATGAAAGCAATAAAGACCTCCTAAAAAATGCAACAAGTGGTAGGATAAGTCATGTTGCCTGCTGTCAGTGTGAACGAGCCAATTCCATACCCCTAAAGTATACAATCCCCCAAACAGATCGATATTCTCAAATCACATTTTGATATAATCATAAATGTTTCTCATACTCATTACCTGGAGTAGATAAGAATTCTATCTGCAGGATCGTTAGAAAACCATAAAGACCTCAAAAGTGCAACCAGTGGTAGGATAAGTCATGCTACCCATTGTCTGTGTGAACGAGCCTATCTTCTTTTCTATTTACTTCCATTCCTTCCAATTTTGTCACGTCAATTTAGCTCTTAAAACAGCTTGCCAATCCTTTCTCATTTGACAGAATGTTTCCTCAGTAATAGTGAATAGCTGACTATTGCATATTGTCATCATCCACCCAGTGGGAGAGGGAGGGAGATTGACATAATCAAAAAATCCAGTTCTATTTATGTGTCACATTTTTATTCTCTTACAATTACATTGTTCAGAATTGCATATATTAAACACTTGCAAACAAACATCTAGCCTATAGACTGACAAATTAAGAATACTACTTATACTCAGAAAATGGTCCACTCAGCGCAGGGCATACCTGAACAAGCTGGTTGTATACAGCATCATGACAAAACAAGGTCTGGACTTGAGAATTGAAGCCTTCTATCTCAGTTTCTTCCAGCTCATCCTCAAGGTTCATAGCCAAAATGCGTGTCTCACTAATGAAGCTAACAACCAAGAATGTGTCATACGGATCATCAGTAGCAGATCTAAGAGACCACATTCCTTTGATCCCTTGTAGTTCCACAGACGCCTACAGGAGAACATGACACATAAATAAAGTTATTATAGCAATATGAATACATAATAAGAATTCCCTCAAAAATAATTAAATGCAAGACCTGTTCATTAATGCCAATTCCATTTCGAACAACACGAAGCGATCCATCCTTGTAGGCTCCAGAGCAAGTCACAACCTGACCTTGACCTTGCCTCTCCAGATCAACAACACAGAAGTCCACAATTGGTCCCAAATTGACATATCGCTCCAGAACTTCCACATAAGAACCTTTGCTGTCCGGCTGGAGATTGAGCTTTACAAGCTGAACGTGAATTCAAAAATATTAGTGGAAGTATGTAATATGAAGCACCAAAGGAAATGGGCAACTGAAATTCACAACCTCAAAGTTCCAATGAATCAAAGGCTAATCTACGGAGAACTACGATAAGAAAGCTCTAAAAACAAACTTATTGTACCAAGATGCACTCACATAACAACCAACGACTCATAATACTTCAATTAAAATTGCAGTGATGATACAGCGGGAAACAAAATTCCTACGAGTCAAATCAAGGTATAAATAATCTTCTCATCACCAAATATCTATTTCAACCATTCTGACCTCTTAGAGAAAATCTCCGACTTTATGGTGTTAAGCAAACATGAAAGCACAGTAAGCGCATCAAAGATAGACAAGAAACACATTAAACCATTTGGTTTAGTGTATAGGGCAATACTACAACTTTTCACAATGTATTTGAGCCAGTTAATTGACAAGCAAAATGCTTCATAAAAGATGAAGACTAATATAAAACCTATAGCAAGTTAATTTTTAAATGTCCCTTCATCTAATGAGAGGAGTTTTAACATTCATATAATACTTTTTATTTTTTTTACAAAATGGTGGTTAGACCGTCTTTGCTATAGAGGGTGGAGTGTTAGTCAATCAAAAACTCACATATTCATAAGATGCAGGTTGCACAGATAAGGATGTTGAGATGGATACGTGGACATACCAAGGGGGATAAGATTAGGAATGAGATTATTTGGGGAAGTTAGGAGTGGCCTCTGTGGCAGACAAAATGAGAGAAGCGAGAC
>JAABOM020000049.1:5109165-5119246 GCA_011800125.2 Solanum clarkiae
GTCGTGTCTTTATATATTATGTTGTTATTGTCCATCATTCATTTTGTTACTTTTATTGTCTTTACAAATTATTATTTGCTTTCCATTTTAATCGTTTGGTTTCATATCTAGTATTTTCTGCTTTTGGCGATGATATTTTTGAGATGAGGGCCTTTTGAAAATAGTCTCTCTACCTCTATGAGGTAGTGGTAAGGCCTGCGTACATTTTACCCTCCCTAGACCCCACTTGTGGCATTTTACTGGGTATATTGTTGTTGTTGTTGTTGTTATTGTTGTTGTTGAGATTAAACCGTTCAATTACAAAAAAATCAGATACACTTCTATTAGCAAATTCTATATGCCAATCGGTAATCAAGTATGTCCTATTGAATCTCAAATTAGTGATAAATCATTAGACGTGCAAACTTAGCAAACAATAATGCACGATAGGAAATTGTAGGGATTGTTTGGATTGGTTTTTTTTATCTGGCTTAGAAGTTAAAGCCAAAAGTCATAGTTGGGAACCCCCAACTTTTGGCTTTTGGCTTTTGGCTTTTTTCAAGGCTATTTTTCTACTTCAAGGAAGTGCTTAAAAGCATTTCTTTTGTGTTAACCAAACACTTCCAAAATGAAAAAGTGTTTAAAAGCCAAAAGCTACTAAAAATAAGCCAATCTAAACACGCACTTAAGAAAGATCTACAACCTTTAGATTTCACATGGACATAGTGACAACCTAGCACAATGGCAGAAAAATATTTATATACGCAATATTAACTAGTTAGGATCACATTTATCCAACATTTGCTAGGAGCATTTTTAATCATGCTGTGGAGTTTTATGCTAGTAGAAATCTGGAAAGCTTCTAGGGTTAAAAGGACCAAACTCATTTAATATTGGCACGCAAGGTGTATAAATTAAACAAGATGGCAGTGATGATTTACGTGGCCAACCCCAACTAGCTTGGGATTGAGGATTGGTAGTTGTTTCATGAAACCTATCTCACTAAAAAGCACAATTATAATGCAATTCAAAGAAAACATTAAATAGCAAAAGGTACATATTCCTTTTCATAATCACAAGAAGCAAAAAAGCAATGGCACTTAGGTTAGGTATAAAATTTCAAATTAGCTTAAATTTTAAATCAACAGTCTAAAAAACCTGTGAATCTCCATAGCTTGAGCCAATGAAGACAAAAGCATTGTCTAGGTATGATATTGTTGATGCAATAGAAGTTTCACCCAGCAGCTCAATTTTGAGTCCGGTAACTCTGAAAATACAGATTAAATAATCCACATTAAACATTTTAATTCCAGCAACCACGCAAAGGTACAAGAGAGAATTTCAACCCAGCGACTCAGCAATAGTAGAAATGACAGTCTAGAAAATACTGACGCACTTCTCCTTTTCATGAGTGATTACAAGTAGGTGAAGAAGCCCATTATGATCCCCAAGCAAATATCGAGAACCATCAGCATCAACCCGCCCATATGCTCTTGTGATAGACTTGAAAGAACAAATGAAGCAATCGTAAGACAATATCTCATTCATGTATCCAATAAACGGCATCAATGACAACATCTAGTTTAAAGCTTTTTAAAAGGCTTATTCAAGCCAAAAAGAGGCTGGTCGAACTGATTGTACAACGAAGAACATTAGCAAGTTGTACATGTACTTACAGGTCTAATTGGAATAGCCTTAAAAGCTGAAGCACTACAATAAACGATGGTTTCTTCTCCAATAATCAATACACCACACAGTGGTGGAGGTACAGGTATTAGCAAAGAAGCTCCATTATCAAGATTGTTCTGAGCCCATGGCCCTTCAATAAAATCTTTATCTTTCAAGGACACCTCATATGTTTTGACATGTCGGGCATCCTTGTTATCCTGCCAATCAAACACAAAAGGTCCAGAACTAGCATCAGAATGAAGTAATTAAACAGAAAGAAGATAACGCCATGGCAATTGTGCAAATGAGGCCTTTGGTGGATCCAGACCCCTCCCCCTCCATATTTTTTATTGAAAGGAAGTGCACAATTTCATTCTATAATACATATATCCAAGGCTATTAAGGCGCCAATCAAATTCCCCCTGATGAAATGAACAATTTTTCACCACAATTAGAAAGAATGGAAATGGTAAATTACGCATTATGGCAACATCATTTTTAGGATCGCAGACCTGATATAGAACAACAATTGTAGGTTTTGGGCAACCATACAAGAATTTAATATCTAAAACTTGAAGCTCCTCAAGCCTGAAAGAACAAAATGAACTATCAGTAAAAGAAAAATAGCTCCCATCAAAAACAAAATGAGATTCCCTGCTGAAACAGATTCAGACCTATTCAGCAATTCTCCCACAAAAAGTGTAGGATACACTTCTTAGGAGCGTAATTCAGTTAAACAACAAGCAAGAGACACGTAGGCAAATTGAAACACAAAATGAGGTCACATCATGTGTATCTATAGGCCTGTCAAGACCAAACCATAGGAAATGATACAGTCCAGAAAGAATGTTACTTAGTTGAGAAAACTTGAGGAAAGAAAAGACTAAGTATAAATATCCAGAAAATGAAAAACAGAGGTCCAGAAATCCTCTATAAAGTTTTGATCTACATCAAGTTAATAAGGTCACAGAACAGAAACAAATAAATTTTGTAATAACAGCACATACAAGAAGGAAGATCGCTATAAATTTATCTGCTAAAGGACATGAACAATTGGTCTGCTTAGGTCATGACCAGGAAATCATTTTGATACCTATGATTTTCAGGCAAACTCATGCTCGCCTTAACTATTCCTTTATACCTTCTACTTCCCACCAAAAAGGTACCAGGCTACAGATACCTTTGCCAAACAAGACTGAGCAAAATAGAAGAAATCGTCTTTTTATATGATGGTGGTGTCTGGGCAAATTTGTGTGCACCTCCAACTATTCCAACTTATACCAACTAGTATGCTACCTCCCACCAACCCAGGTACTGAATAACTTTGACCACCAAAGCTTAGGAAGATGGGAAGAAATCACCCGGTGTTTTTTCTCCTCCACTAGGATTTAAATATGAGACCTCTTGGTTCTCGTCTAACTACAGTAACCACTAGGCCACACCTTTGGGTGCAAAAATCACCAATTTTTGTCTCTTCCAAAACTTAAAACCCGTGTCTCCTATGATTTAGACTAACTGACCGCTTGGAGTGCACTTGGATTATTGTTGCATATTAAGCATTGATCTCATGTTTTAAAACTGATTCACTATTGTTTTACTTTCTTTGTTTGCGCCTAGAAATACATCATCCATGCATACTCGTATCAACCACACAGGCATCATCCATTATAATGTATTTAATGATGGAAAGGAGCATTTAGCAGTAAGGCGGGTAGATACAAGAGTAGTTGAAATGGTCTAGGCAAGAAAATCAAACTGGCACACGGGCTAGAAAATATTTAGCAACAAATAGAAGACATTACTTAATTTTAGGAGGACATTGCAGATAAGCTATCTTCACAATCTTGTAAAAAGATCCAATGGTACCTGATATTAAAAGCTTCCTTCAGTTGGCCTTTATTATCAAATGGAATAACCTGTTGACAACGAAATCCATGTGAATCTTTTGCAAACATAAAGAAAGCACCACAAAAGTTGATTCAGTGAACATATGAAACGAAGACCAAGAAGCAAATTTTTTGAGCCTTGTAATATGGTACCTTAAATAGTCCATCATAAAGATGCAGCCCAATCAATCTGCAGTCTGGATCGATTATACCAATCTACCAAAAGAGAGAAAAAGGGCAACCGGCAAATGTAAAACAGGATATTAAATACAACATAGAATCTCATTGACTGGATGAGAAATCAAAAGAAAACATAATATCAGTTCATCCCGCTAAATTACAATAATATTTAAGGGCATCTTGAAAATATAATACCTGACCATTATCCGTGGGACGGCCTATTCGATCTGACACATCTCCCATTGCTCTACATATGAGAACACCAAAAGAGGGGAAGTTTTGAGTTTGAGAAACAAAATATATCCACCGACTACAGAGACATGGAGGTCAGAAAATGATAGGCAGACATTCTGCTCGGAAAAATGAAAAGAAAAGAAAAGAAAGCTTTCAGCAATTAGCAAATCAGACAAATCCTGGTTTTGACTTGAAAGAAGATGTCGTGAATAAACAATGACAATTTCATGGCCAACTTTTGAGGAAGTTTTTGCAGAGACCAAACAAACTATCAAGACTCCTATAAAATAGCTATTAAGATTAAGTACACGGCACCAAGATTCATGCACTGCAGTCGAAGTTGGAGTTAGATGAGGCTTATGGGTTTAGATAGGGTGGCAAAATGAGCCATCGAGTTGGACATGGGTGGGTAGAAAATGAGTCAGGTGAAAAAGGATGAAATATCCAACCCATCATATTTGATACGGATTAAAAAAATGGATAAACCAACAGATATAGGGTAAATAGATATCCATGCAATATAATATTCCTTCCTATTAAAAACATTTTTTCATGTTCTTTTTATCCTTTTAGGGTGAGTTTGGTATGAAGGAAAATATTTTCATATATTTTTTAATATATAGTTATATTATATAAAAAACAGTAACGAACTCTAGCTATCTTTTGTTTGAAAATCTATGTTGCTCGAACTCTTCAAAAATGGCAATGGTTGTGTGTTGGATTTTCCAAAATAATGTATTTTTGGAGAACCTGACACGGGTGTGGTGTCGAAATCTAAGAGTTCGTGCAACTTTGTTGAAAATATGACTTTGGAATTGTGTTTGTGAATAGTGTGAAAAATTAATAATTTCTTTTTCTATTAGAGAAAAAAGAAAATGTACTTTTTTGCTTTATTCAATTGTTAATATTATGTTTTGTTTTTTGAAAAGAAAATGAGAAGAAAATGTGTACAGATATGTAAAGGAAAAACTCACGCAACAAAGGAAAAAATGATACAAGTTTATGTTTCTTCTAGAAAGAGAATAAATCATACAACTAAAAAGGAAAAGAAAAAACTGAAGCTAGTGGGTTTCCAACCCACAGCTTAGCATACAAAAGGCTACAGTAACTTTTGTATGTGGATTCACAGGTTAAATAATATGTATTTTTACTAGCTTTTTGAACATAAATACAGTGACTACGCAAAAGCTATTGGGTTCTCCAAACCCCCTATTATATTGTAGCTCCACCCTTGATTACAGTACAAATAAGCTCAATCCCAAGCAAGTTGAGACTATTCTTTTTCTTTTTTCTTTGATAAGTAGGAGCATAGAGTTCTATACTTCTATATACATAGGTTTCAAATCTGAAACCATAAATCTACGCAATGGATTGTCAGATCTACTTTATGAAAAGAAACTTCTATATAAAAATTAGGCATTGTAATTTTGCAGACTGACCTTGTGATAACTTCAGATGCCTCAGTATCCCATTGAAGAACACAGAATTTATATCGCTCCGTTGCGATGAAGAGAAGATCTTGGGTTTCACCCTGCCAGGAAACCAAGGGAACATGAAAAACTGACATATATATAGAACAATTTTTTTCCTTGTATCCAGCATATATCGAAGGATAAAAATGAGCTACAAAATGAAAAGATGTCAACTCACATGAGGACGGAAAAGCTCCAGTGTCGCAATTCTCCCATATATTGGCACATCTAACATAGGCTGCAGACAAATGCACTAAACTGCACTCATATTTTGGAAAATTCTAGAACCGAAAAACACTCAGTATCTTAATCAACATTAGGACAGTGAAGAAAGAGGGTCATTAATTCTTACATTTATCAGGGGGGGAAAAAGAAATATTAAAATGGCCAACAAAAATATGGGTGATTTAAATGCCCGAGAAAAGAGAAAGGGGACAACAAAAAAATAATAATTTAAAAGGTGATGACTTTAGGTTTATTGAAAATAAGGAACATTAGTAAATAAATAAATTACCTATGGCAGAGTTAAAACTGATATAAAATCTAGAGCATGGTACCATATAGTTGTACTAATCGATGTGATTCTTTAAGTTAACAAGGAAAAAACTGGCCAACATCAAAATCTTGATGCGGCAACAATGATATTATGACCTGATTTTTCAGTGAACGAACATATTTAAAGCTGTAGAACTCAAAATAAAGACATTCAAAAGGTCTCAAGTATGACAAGCACGAAACAAATACACAGAGTTACCTATAACCATGGGTTTTCACTAAAAAAATTGTTTGGATCGTACATGCTTACCACATGAACGTTCTAACTAAAAATTCTAAGTGAGATTCCAAGAGCAATTGTATATGCAAGTGATGTAGTACTAATTGACAACACTAGTGAATGATCAACCCAAACTTGGAATTATAGAGAGGCCCCAAGATAGTAAGCATACACAAGAAGTTTAGCCCCAACAAGGCAAATGGATTTATGATGAAAGAAGACATTGTAGTAATGAAATGCAAATATTTAATTTTTTAAAGTTCAATCTTCTAAAAGAGCTCTATAGATGAACAGGATGACAATGGAGGAGTGCTACTTGAGTATTAAACAATATAAATACACCTCATAAATACAAAGACAAGTTTTATAAAATAGTTCTAGGACAAGTAATATCATAGGTTATTTCTATATAGTTGTGGTTAGACTAGCTTTGTTATATAAAGAAGAGTATTGGCCAGTCAAGAACTCTCACATTCAAAAGATGCACATGGCGGAAATAAAAATATTGAGATGGATGTGTGAGCATATTAGGACCAATAGGCTTAGAAATAAGGATATTCGAGATAAAGTGGGAGTTGCCTCAGTGGTGAACAAGATGATGGAAGAGAGACTGAGATAGTTTGAATATATGAAGAAAAGACGTGTGAATGCTCCCGAGCGAGGTGTGACAGGTTAGATACAGTGAGGTAGAGGAAAGGCAAAGGTATGCTAAATAAGTATTCATAATGGTGCATTTTCATCTTATCGAGGACATGACCTAAATAAGAGGATATAGAGGTTGTGGATAAGGCTAAAGGTTAGTAGGTACTTGAGAGTTGTCGTGTTTGTCATAGTATAACCTATTCATTTAGTCTTTGCCTTTTGATACCTGACGATATCATCTATGATTTATTGTGTTTAGGTGGATCGCACCTTCTTCTTGTTATAATTCTTTGCATATTTGCTCCGTGCTACTTTGCTATTAGTTATTAGGTTTCTCTCCATTGCCATTTTTCTTTAACTATAACTTTGATTTACTTGAGCTAACTACCTCAGAGAGGTAGAAAAAGTAGTAGTAAGGCCTGCATACATTCTATCCTTCCTGGGCCCCATTTGCGAGATTTCACTAAGTATGTTCTTGCATGCATGGTCAGACAAAATTTGTCAAGATAAAAACAATCACTTTTGCAATAGGATGAAGTAGCAAAAGAGAGGATAAACAAGTGATTGCCTAAGATAATTTATCCCTATCCTATAATGCATGAGGACATAAAGCATGAGGCTGGCATGGAAGTGAGGCTTGATACACATGTCATTTAAAAAAGAGAAAGTTTCAACTATCTTGGCTCTATTATCCAATAATATGGAATGATTGGCAACGATTTCTCACTCACTAGTATTTGTCGGGGAAAATTGTGTCAAAATGCTTTCTGTTGGGAAATGCACCTTCCTTTCTCTCTCAAGTCCTCTATACTTTTCTTTCTCAGTTTGTAACTCTGGTGAGTGCATACCAATGGAATACCTACTTTCACTTAAGTCATGGATCGAGGATTCTCTTTTAGCATAAGTGGGAAGTCTTTCAATTTAAGTAGTTTAGGTAAAAGTTTGTTCCTTTTAATAGAAAGTAGTGGAAAGTTCACTAGTACCATCAAAATCGATGGCAATAATCTCCAATGGCTCTACAAAGCCTTGATACAAGCTTCTTTACAACAGGGTAACAAGCGTAGAAGGTGGGGAAAGAAAGTCCAAGCCTACACTTTCAGAGTCATTCAAAATTTCAACAGTTACAATAGAGAATAAAAACGACTCTCGGGGATAAAAAGCACACAGTCATCATCCCAGAAGAATGCTATAACAAAGGTGGAGCAACATAGCAGTGAAGATTCAGAATTTTTTGGGTCCTTGCCCCGACCCAAGGTTCCATCTTTATGTCAATATAAGTCGAGATCCTTTAAGGAGGCTGCAAGGATATCAAACTAGCTAAGCACCGCCAATAGTGAGGCAGGGGCCAAGAACATAGAGAATTATCTTTCGAGGTGCCTTATAGGTGAGCTTAATGACCCTTTCAACATTAGCCCTAACAAGGATGTCAATTAGAAATCGTTTGTTGGGAGAGGCTAATCACTGCAAGGCTCAAAGACACCCCTATCAAGCACAATCAATTTTTATTTGAGTTTCCTCTCAAATTGAAGCAGCAACGGTAAAAGCTGGCAAATGGTTTTGGAAGGGGACGAGATTGACCCTAGAAAGGTGGTCATCGATGGCCGGATCTACCTTAACGGCGAAGAAATCAGAGAACAAATGGATACGATCCTTCAAAATCCCAATCCATGCTTGGACACTTGAAACTGCCAAGTTTATCGAAGATAAAGGTGGAGGATTTATTGGAATAGACAAAGATACAAAGCTACAAACCCATCTTTACTAGGCTCAAATCTGCGTGGGGAACAACTTACAAGAAATTTTGAGGCAATTAGAGATTTCTTAAAAGGGGTGGGGTTTGAAATCATGATTCAGGAAGATTTACATACAAAAATTAGTCTAGCCGAAAAAAACTTTGCCGATGAGAAATGTCAGTCGACGGAGGTAGCTGACACATCGAAGAATGCATCATTCGAGGAAGGACAAGTTGGCAGCCTTAATTTGAAAACAAAAGCGCAGCTTTATCCAACAGATAAACGGGCTAGGGTAAAGGAGAAGAGGGTGGGATAGTCTTGGGCCCTAGAGGCTGACGAAGGGTATTATACTTCAGGATCAAGAAAGAAAAAGGCACAGTAAAAGTCATAAAGGAGAACATTCTCTTACTCCAAGAGAAAATCTAGAAAGCAAATCTCAAACCAAGCACAAACAGATTTAATGTGCTGGCATCTGAGATCCAAGAGATGCAGGACTCAAAAATCCTCAACAGCTCCATACAAAATCAGTCATTGATTCTCTCTTCAAACGATTCACCCTCAAGACGCCAATGATGAAGGCTATCAAGAATTAAGAATACAAAGATCTCTACAACTCCCATGCAGGGACTTAATCTCTGTTTTTAACTCAGACATAGACTTCTCCTCCAACATAGTATGTAATGCTCTTCATTAGCATAGCATGAAGGAGGTCCTTGTTCCTAGGTAATACATAAGCCTAATATCATTGAAACATCAAAGTGGACAAAAATTACCATGTTGAAGGCTTGCAAAGCGTTTGGTGTTAATGCAGCAAGATTCGAACATGACCTTTTGGATTTAATTCTGAGAATAGAGCAAAGAAGGCAAATTTGATTAGAATAACATGAATCCAAGCAACAGAGGTTAGGGAAAGAGAATAAGAGTAGAGGAGAAGGGGAATTAAAGAGACTAACATGTGGGATCAATTATGATAAGAGAAGGCAACAAACCAATGAAGTCAAGAGTAGGCAGTACAACTCAAAGTCTGGATGAACTTAACATTTTTGAGCTGGAATGTAAGGGGGCTAAATGAGGAGAAGAAGAGATGTACAATCAAATCTCTCATTCAGAAGTGGAGGGTTGATATCGTGTGTTTACAGGAAACCAAAATTGAAGAATGTTTAGGCTTATTATTCCAACAGTTGTGCGGCAATAGATGGGCAAATTGGGTAGAGCTTAAAGCATCAGGCACTAGGGAAGGTATTCTTCTGATTTGGGAAAAAAGGAAATGATTTAAGGTGGACACTTTGGTAGATTTGTCATTTTATTTCTTGTTTGCTGGAAACTTCAGATGGTGTGTCACTGGTATCTATGGTCCTCCCATGAATTCGGAAAGGGGGGAGATGTGGGATGAATTAGCAGGAGTCAAGGGCTTCTAGGAAGATAAATGGGTCATTGTGTGTGGGGGTGTGGGGGGGGGGGGAGGGGGGGGGGGGGGGGGCTTAAACTAGCAATCACCTTTAAGTTGTCATC
>JAABOM020000049.1:5119346-5132083 GCA_011800125.2 Solanum clarkiae
TTGCTTCCCTAGCACACTCAAGTGTATTTGGTCAACCCAAGTAATTTGGTGGCTCTTTTCAGAGCCGGATGTCAAACCCAAAGGACTTGTCGATTAATTATTTACTAAGTCATATTAATTCTAATTATATTTTTAAGGGATGAACAATTAACTAAGAGAAAAGATTTTCTACACAATCAATGAATAAATCGAACTAAGATTATGGTTTAGCTAATAATCATGTTTAGCCTCAATTTCAACAAATTATTTGATTATCTAGTTGCTAATTCACAGGGTTTATATTACCCGAATAGGGTTGTGTGCCTCTGCCGGCCTATCTTTATTGACTGTCTAACTATATCGTTGAGCGGGGATAGACACATCAATAAAAGTGCTTCAACATTATCTTCGTGTATTATGAACCAAGCGAGGTGTAAAGGGTAGTTGTCATGAAATTCACTTACACGAATCAATCTAGTTTCCTAGTTGAACAAGTTCTCTATATCCCTGTATTCTATCCACTCCAGCGTCTCTCAAATCCATAGTGAACAATAAATTTACCCCCTAGTTGGCCAGACTCTAAAGTATAGATAAAAGTAATATAGGAACAACTAATATGATAAACAAATATTTCAACTCAATAATGACTAAACAGTCATCTTACTAGCAACCATGATCTTAGAATGAGAAGTTTAAATCCACATAGACATGAAGAAATTACAACAAATCATTCAAAGGTAAATGTAAAAATAATTAATAATGAAGAAGAAAAGATGAAACCAAAATTCTACGGCCTCCACGGTGGCTCCTATCTCTCTCTAGGTCAAATGTTATGTAAAACGTAATTTTATGAAATATTTATAGGTGTAAGAATAAATACCAAATAAAATAATTGAGTCCAAGATAAATTAGAAAACTCAAAGCCGGAAGGAATTGGGCCTTCACGCGAACTGTACGCCGTCTTCAACAATTGATACTGCCACGTGGCAGCCTCTGACTCCTTCAATTGCAATTGAATTGCAATTCGGCAATGTGCATATATAATAATATATATTATTATATTTAATTTAATCTACTAAGCTTACTGCTTACATTTTCTTCTGTAATCTTTCTTTTTAATTCGTTTGAGCTCCGAATTTTTATATTTTCGCATCAATTTAATCCTACAAATAAAATACACAATTTAGCACAAATCATAAAATTTATACTCTAAAAGAATAAATAAAAGTAATAAATATGAGGTAAATAATGACTAAAAATATATATATTTGCCCTCACATCATACCCCACACTTAAACTTTCGCTCATCCTCAAGAAACCACATCGTAAAAAAATCAATTAGGACCACTGCTTTGGTTGATACAAACAATTTTGGCCATCCAAAGAAATATTATGTACACTTCTCAATCATTATAGAAGATATTATACAAATAAATAACAAACTTTTAATCTCCTAGCCTCAAAGAACGACTCTAACTCATCAAATTTAAGTTTTACTCACCTAATCTCTTAAAGAAGTTAATAACATCACCTATTTATCATGAAACAAGTGCCCTCGCATGAAAAAATAGTCCACACACGCAATTCAAAAGATTGAATATAAATTAAGGACTTTTGCATTAAAGAACAACTCTCACACTCACAAAGAATTCACATGTACGCACAAAGAACTATAGGTTTGCCCATTATGTACATATCCACTAATTAAGTATACTTGAATAGAATCAAATAGGACTTTAATAGGTTGTAACTTAGTCTAAGGGACAGGTAGAAAAATTATATAATGGTGACTTACACTTTCCTAAGCACTTTGCACTTTTAAAATTCAACAGCTATTATCTTCTTCTCTTTATTTTTTTCAACCATCTCTTTAATAATTATTTCACTAGCAAACTCATCTTATCAAGAACGTTTCACTTTTTTTCAAATATTTTTTCTTCTATTTTTTCACGATACATTCTTTCAAAGAGGGTTTTTTCATCACCATGTAGCTATCATTGATCACCTTTTACTACTTAAGTATCCCTTTTCTTAAAACTTGACAATTATAAAATATCTATGCTATAGTGCTCAAGGAAATAGAGTGCAAAAATAGGGATTCAACGAAATCAAATCAAGGTAAAAATATGGCTATCAAGAAAAAAGCTATAGGCTCAAAAGGGTTAACTAGCGATATAATATCTGAAAAGGCTAAATTTTACAAGGCTAAATCAAAGAAAGCCTAATATCATCTCTTAAACAAAGCAATACTTTTTATTTCGCTTCGATAACACGCAAGGAAAGTTCTGGACTAATATGCAAAACATGGAATAACCAAATTCTCACCACACATGGCACAAGTATCAATCAAGATGGATTACTTCCACTTCTAAGAGAGACAGGGTCATAACAAACAAACATAAAATAAATTATACAATCACAACCATGAGCCTAGATGTCAAATAATACAATTTAATTAGCAATCAAGCATTCATAGGAAAGTACTACTCAACATTAGGCCTAAATAGCAAGCATCAAAGAAGTCAAAAGGTGTTCTCTTTTCTTTCCAAAAAAATTAAAATAAAATAAAAATTTACTTCCTAAAAATAAAAATAAAAATAAAAATAAAAAATTTACTTCCTACAAATAAAAAAAAAGATACTCAGTTCAAAGGGACCCCCCTCGGAAAAGAATGAAAAGAAAAACCAAGGGGTAGACCAAGTGTGCTTCTACTAAAAAAATATCAAACATAAATAAATAAAAAATCTTTTTGTAATTTTTTTTTTAAATTTTAATTTTTTTTGTTTTTACCTTTTCAATTTTTTTCTTTTCAATATTAAACAAACCCTAAAGCACACTCTACCCAAAACAATATATTTGGAAGAATTTTCACCCACCACTTGAAAAGATGCTATGTCATCAAAGCATCAATTAAAATTTAAAACAAAGGTTAGAAAAACTCCCTGAGACCTTTAGACCTAGCTAGAAGCATATTCTCTCAATATTCATCGAGGGTCGTACGCACCCCACACTTAAGCTCTAATTGCTCCTTTGCTTTAAATTTTGGGTACTCAGACTTCGTCTAACCTGCAAAAAATAAAAAAAACACACGAAAAAGAGGGAAAAAAGTGACATTAAATAAATAAAAAAATTAAAATAAAAAATAAAAAGCTACACTACAATTAGGTTGCCTCCCAATAAGCGCTTGATTTAACGTCATGGCATGACTCAAGTTACCACCAATTTTTTCCTCCACTTTGAAGACATGAATTGTACCCCTAATTTTGCATCCATCTTTCTACTTTGCTCAAGGGGCGGTGGTATGAAGATAAAGGAACCAAGTAATAGGTTTCGCATCTTACACTTCTTGGCCCTTAGATGAGGAATGTAATTTTCTGATTTTTTCTCAACAAATTCAAGAATATAGAGATATTGTTCCTCTTCCTTCCTTTATAGGCTCAGATAGCCTGATTAATATCTCACTATCCAAGCATAAAGTAGAAAAATGATAGAAATAAGGCCTAATACGCCTTAATTCATGAATTGTATTATTATCTACATCCTCCTGTGTACTCTTCTCAACATCAACAATTGGTGATTGGACATCATTCACATCAACCTTTGTGTTCATGTGAGCCTCTTTGTCATGAACATCATCTGAGCCAAACTGATCTACCTCTAGTTTGAGCTTAATTTTTGTTACATGGGTAGCTATATTTGTGAGGTGGCATTCGCTTCTTTTTGTTGCTCCATTGTCTTCTCCTGTAGCTCCAATATTTGCCTCAATAGCTCACTGGTACAAGCTTTTTGTTCTGCCTGCTCCACTTCATTACCCATATGAACATCACAAATAATAGAAGAAAAATGATTGGGGTTTGAGGGATGGGGATATGAGTTCGGGCAACCATCCCAATGACCATTTTGACCACCACAAAAATTCCATTTAGAGGATTGGATAGGTGCACACAACTCACTCTTCTGAATAGTATGACATTCAATATTTAAGTGGGATCCATCACAATATTGACAAAGATATACATCATCCAACCATCATTTATTCCAATCGTCCATATCAATAAGAGTACTAAAAAACTATTTTTCTGATTTTTTTAAAAATATTTCACAAACAAAAATTAAAAAGTTAAAATAAGAAGAATAAAATACTAAAAAAACCCTAAATAATAAAAGAGAAAAATATAACCTAGAAAAATAATTAATTTGTAAGTCCCCAGCAATGGCGCCAAAAACTTGTTGCTTCCCTAGCACATGCAAGTGTACATGGTCAACCCAAGTAATATAGTGGCTCTTTTCAAAGTTGGATATCAAACCCAAAGGACTTATCGATTAATTAATGCTGAATAATTATATGGGGAAAAGTTGAGAAAGAGGAGAATGGGTGAGGCCAAGAAGGCCCGTTTTGAAGGTAGATTTCAAGGTCCCAATGGTGGCCGATTTCATCAAGACCACAGGTCTTCCAATACTCCTAATAGAAGGTTTGCTAATCGCAATCCAAGATTCCAAGGTGGTGGTGGTCTTGTGCCTAATCCTATGTGCGCAAGATGTGGTCGAGGCTATGATGGTCAATGTTTGAGGAACACCAATTCTTGCTATAGTTGTGGAGTAATAGGTTACAAGATGATTGATTTTCCTCGTAATCGAAACAAGGGTAGAGATGGCCATCCACAAGGCCAAGGTGAAAATATGGGTCCTAGAGGAAGGGGAGGTCAACAAGGTGGTGCCCCAAGGCACAATCGATTCTATGCTCTTCAAGGGAGACAAGGGGTAGATGAGGTGCCTGATGTCTTCACCGATATGTTAAAAGTCATTGATTTTGATTTGTATGCATTGATAGACCTAGGTGCTACTCTTTCTTTTGTTACTCCTTTTGTTATTGAAAATTCCATGTTAACCCCGAATTATTATGTGAGTCATATGAGGTGTCCACTCCCATTGGTGCATCCATTGTTGCTAGAATGGTCTATAGTAATTATCTCATTTTCATTTTGCATAAGATGTTGCCTTCTGATTTTGTTGAGTTGGATATGGTAGATTTTGATATCATTCTTGGGATGGATTAGTTGCATGCATATTATGCCTCTACTGATTGTAGAACTCGTAGAGCCAAATTTCAATTTCTTAATAAACCCGTCCTTAAGTGGGAGAGTCATGATGTGGTGGTCAAGGGTAGATTCATTTCTTGCATTAAAGCCCAAAAATTGATTTCTAAGGGGTGTCTCTATCATCTTGTGAGGGTTAGGGATGTTGAGTCCAAAGTCCTTCCCATAGAGTCGGTTTCAGTGGCTAATGAATTCCTTGATATCTTTCCTAGTGGGATTCTCGGTGTTCCTCCTAAAAGGAAAATAAATTTTTGCATAGACCTCCTTCTCGATACTCAACCCATTTCTATTCCCTCTTATCATATAGCTCCGGTGGAGTTGAAGGAGTTGAAAGAGCAATCGAGGGATTTGTTGGAGAAGGGTTTTATAAAGCCTAGTCAATCACCTTGGGGTGCATAGGGGTGTTGTTTGTGAAGAAGAAGGATGGTACTCTTAGAATGTGCATTGATTACCAGCAAATTAATAGGGTTACCATAAAGTAAGTACCCTCTACCAAGGATTGATGATCTTTTTGACCAACTTCAAAAGTCTAGTCACTTCTCTAAGATTGATTTTCAGTCCGGGTATTACCAAATGAAAGTGAGGGAGTGCCATATTCCGAAGATAGCTTTTCGGACTAGGTATGAGCACTATGAGTTTGTTGTTATGTCTTTTGGGTTGACCAATGCACTGGCTATCTTCATGGATCTTATGAATAGGGTCTTTAAACCCTATCTAGATTTGTTTATGGTGGTATTTATTGATGATATCTTGATCTATTCCCATAATGAGGAGCATGTGGATCACTTGAGGATGGTGTTACGAATCTTGAGGGCGGAGAATTATATGCCAAAATATGAAAAATGTGAGTTTTGGTTGAAAGAGGTTGCCTTTCTAGGTCATGTGGTGTCGGGTAATGGTATTAAGGTGGATCTTAAAATGATGGAGGTGATTAGAAATTAGCCTAGACCTTTGACTCCATCAGACATTAGAAGTTTCATGGGTTTGGTGGGTTAATACCGGAGGTTTGTGAGTGGGTTCTCTTCTATTGCTTCTCCTACGACTAAGTTGACCCAAAAGAAAGCAAAATTTGTGTGGACCGATGAGTATGAAAAGAGCTTCCAAACTTTGAAAGATAAGCTTGTCTCTGCTCCTATCTTGTCTCTACCAGAAGTGTTAGAAGGGTTTGTTGTGTATTGTGATGCCTCAAGAATTGGTTTGGGTTGTGTTTTGATGCAAAATGGTAAGGTGATAACTTATGCCTCTAGACAACTTAAGGTGCATGAAAAGAATTATCCTACCCATGATCTTGAATTGGTCGTCATTGTATTTGCTTTGAAGATTTGGCATCATTACTTGTACGGGGTCTATGTTAATGTGTTTACCGAACATAAGAGTCTCCAATATGTGTTCACCCAAAAAGCTCTCAACTTGAGGCAATGAAGGTGGTTAGAGCTCCTCAAGGATTATGATATGAGTGTGCATTATCACCCCGGATAAGGCTAATGCTGTGGTCGATGCTCTAAGTAGGGTGTATGGGCTGTTAAGCTCATGTTGAAGATAGTGGCAAAGAAGTGGCTAGGGAGGTCCATCAGTTGGCTAGGTTGGGGGTTAGGATGGAAGAGGTATATAATGGTAAGGTTATGGTTGTTGATGGTTCTAAATCTTCATTGGTTGAGGAGGTGAAGGAAAAGCAAGATCTTGAACCTGCCTTGTTAGAGTTGAAGGCCTTTGTGAGAGATGGTAAGGTGGAGGTTTTCTCCCAAGGGGGAGATGGTTCCCTTAGGTACCAAGGTAGATTGTGTGTATGTAGTGTTGATGACTTGAGGAAGAAGATTTTAGATGAGGTTCATAATTCTTCCTATTCTATTCACCCCAATTGTACAAAGATATATAGAGACTTGAGGGAACTGTTTTGGTAGGGTGGTATGAAGAGAGACATTGCTAAGTTTGTATCCGGTTTTCATAATAGAAAACAAGTGAAAGCCGAGTATCTAAGATCGGGTGGCTTAGCCTAAGATATATAAATTCCTACTTGGAAGTGGGAGGAAATTAACATGGATTTTTTGTATAGTTGCCTAAGACTAGAAGGCATTTTGATTCTACTTGGGTTGTGGTTGATAGAATGACAAAGTCGGCTCATTTCCTACTGGTAAACACTGCATATGGTGCCAAAGATTATGCTAGATTGTACATTCATCAGTTGGTTAGATCGTATGGGGTTCCTTTGTCTATCATATTGGATTGTGGTGCTCAATTCAATTGTCAGGTTTGGAGGTCCTTCCAAAGAGGTCTTGGTATCAAGGTTAAGCTTAGAACGGCCTTGCACCCTCAAACGGATGGCCAAGTCGAAAGAACTATCCAAACGCTTGAGGATATGCTTAAAGCTTGTGTTTTGGAGTTTAAGGGTGAAAGTGCAGGGGGGTGAATTGAAATTTCTTCTCTTCTTTTCTTTTCTTAAGTCTAAACTTAGGATAGTCAGCTAGTGAAATAAATAGTTGACTAATAGTTAAGTAAAGAAGTAGGAATTAAAATGCGTAAAAAGAAACTTTGACACCAGATGTTTTATATTGATTCAGAGTCAATGTGATTCCTAGTCCAGTCTCCTTAGATTACAAGGGATATCTCTTCAAGCCTTTGATGGAGTTTGAGGTTACAAGAAGTGGAAACTAAAACTCAGAATAACTTTTTTTCTCTCCTTTTTTTTTATTTTTCTGTTGATATAGACCTCTCTTTTCAATGTTTCTTCTTTTCTCTCT
Source organism: Solanum clarkiae (assembly GCA_011800125.2). Lineage (NCBI taxonomy): Eukaryota > Viridiplantae > Streptophyta > Magnoliopsida > Solanales > Solanaceae > Solanum > Solanum clarkiae. Next base: position 5,127,160 of record JAABOM020000049.1, read on the forward strand.
CTTTTTCTTTCACAGTAAGATAAAGATGAAATATTACAATGATTTTCTAAAGATAAGAGTACTAAAGAACAATTGAATTGCAGTAGGCTTGAATGCTGATGAGATATCCGGATGCCTCCTTATATACAAGATATGGAAGCCCAAAGGTTTTGATCCTTGGATTGAGGCAGCGATGATTCCTCATTCTAAGAATAAGGCTAAAGCTTTCAAGGAAGGGCAATCTGTCAATCTTCTTGATTCTCTCCAATGTTTAGATTTGACAGTCATGCTGTTGATTCTTTTTTGCTTTATGGATTTCCTCAATGTGCAGAAATTCCTTGATTTTTTCCTGATTGTATTTTTGATGGGGTCCTGATGGATTTGGACGATCTTTGATTGATTTAAGAATCTTGTTTAGATCTTTTCTTGGATCTTTATCTTCTATGATTGATTTCTTCCATAGATTACGCTTGATTTCCTCCTTCTAATTTGGTTTTCCATGAGGAGCTCTTTTGACTGATTTCTAGCTTTAACTGATCCTTTTATCTTTGATATGCTTTCCTTTTAGACCGAATTGCTTCCTTTTGTGATTTTCTGAAATTTTTCATCACTCAAAATAGATTGGCATTAACAATCTCTCCCTTTTTGCTGATGACAAAAAATATGTAGTCAACTTCCCTGAAGATGCGTCGACTGCTCTCTCTGAATAGTGGCTTTCATTCTCTCCCTGAGTTGGTACTTGCTAGTTGACTAGCACAGACAGGCAAGCGCACAAATACAACAAGTAGCAGGTAAGACAAGCAACAAGACAAACGACTACAAGGAACAACAGGAAAAAAATAAGATAAAGATAATTACTAATTAATACTTCTCCCCCTTTGGCATCAGCAAAAATGGACCATAATAGGAAAATAATATAATATCCATAGTCCGGGCAGGCTGGCCCTTAGCAAAATTTAAAACAACAAAACAGTATCAGTGACGAGGCCAAAGGAAGTATGTCAGAGTGTTCACAAGAAAGGTTTTCAGATTATCAATCATGGCGGTCGGAGAGGTAGATAGTTCATCCGAACTGGTTTAAATTTTCTGAGCAAACTTTGCAGCATCCTTGACAACTTCCTCTAGCTTCATTTGAATCTTTTCAACATTAGTACCAGTTTCTCTGAAAGAGGCTCCGATCTTCTCAATAGATTCAGCAACAGAGTTGAATTTGCAGTAACTGGAGAGGATGAGATCCTGAAGGGCTTCAAATTTTTCATCCATTCTAGATACCTTTACCAGAAGATCCTCAAGAACCTTAGCATCCAACAGGATGGGAGGGATAGGGGTAGTTGGTGGAGGATCGAAGGGAAATACAAGAGCAGCAGCACCCGATTTCAGGACCTATGCATCATTGCTGAGTATATAGCCTATGCTGCCAAAAGCCCTGGAGTTGTAGCACTGCTTCACAGTAATAGAAGGAAAATCAGCAAGCCCAATGGAGTTGGCCTCTAAGATGCAAGATATGATCATCCCATAGGGAAGGCTAGGAGAATCGATGGTAAAGTCAATCATATAGTTGAGAATGAAGGAGGAAAGTTTGAATCTTTTCTTAGAGAAAAGACAGTACATGCAGAAGGTATCTTGAACAAACAGGGAAGAGAAGGAACCGACTCTTGGGAGAAGAGTGGTTGCAATATTATGAGCAATAACTCGAGCTTCTAAAGAGACATCTTTAGGGCCAAGGATAGAGGGACAAGGACCAGAAGGATTAGAGGAGAGGGCCTTTTTAGCCTCTTCAAAAGTAACATCAAACTCAGAAGGCCACAAATTTTTGATGGGATCAGAAAAACCAGAGCAATGGATTTCAAGAATTTCTTCCAAGATTTCACAATCGAGAAAAATATGCTTACCAAGAACTAGGGTTTCTACTTCACCCGGCTTAGAGGAGCGAAGATTAGCATACTATAATCTTACTAAGGGTTCGTACACCACCTATAGAGGGGAGGAGAAAATCTTACCCATCCTTGGAATTTGAAAAAGTCATTAATGGGACAGTGAAGAGCCATGAGTAGATCAAGATCAACAATGCGTCCATGAACAATGGTTTGGATTTCAAGGTTTGGAAGAGGGTTTCATCAGAAGAGTACTAGAAGTCAGTTTTCAGAGCAAGAGAATTTTCAAAATCAAACTTACACTTCTTTTTTAGATCACCAAAGAGGTGAATAGGAGCAAAGAGCTTGAGAGTCGAAACAACAGGAGAGTTGGAAGAGGGAGGAGACAAGGGAGTGGAAGAGTTTTCTGAATCTATGGGAAACGGGGTAATGAGTCACACCCTTCCCTTTATTTCTTAAACTCTTGCGAGGAGGCATAGTGGATTAAGGTAAAAACAATGGAGAAGAGATGAGAAGCAGCAAGGAAGAGAAGGAATTAAAAAGAGGAAAATAAGAACAGAAGTTGAAAGAAAAGAGATGGTAGAATGAACAATGGAATGTAAAGGAACGGGACTGACAAACGAAAAGAGATATGAAAAAACTCAAACATCGGCCATCATAATTAGTGCTGAGCAATCAATTCGAATCAGTATATTAAAAAAAAGGAACAAAATCAATAATCAATAAATGTATCTAATAATCTCCAATTTTTTGCTAAGAATAAACTACGAAAATTAAATAATATCAATATTTTTTAAAAACAAAGTTAAATCGGTTTGAAAATAATATTTAGCAAATTTCTGAGAAAGAAAAATCATTCTTCAAGAAGGGGTTTTGTTAAAATGTCAGTCAATTGATTATCACTATTGACAAAAACAATTTTAATATCTCCATTTAAAATGTAATCTTTAATAAAATGGTGCTTAATATCTATGTGCTTAGCTCGAGAATGATGAACAGGATTTTTGGTTAAACAAATAGCACTTGAATTATAACATAACAATTTAGCAAGCTTAACATTTATATCAAAATCAGTTAACTAATGAATTATCCATCAAACCTGAGCACAGCATAAACCAATTGCTATATATTCGGCTTCAGTTGTTGAAATTGAGACACGGTTTTGTTTCTTGTTGTTTCAAGAGACTAGGAAATTTCCCAGGAATTGGAAGGATCCACTAGTGCTTTTTTGATCCACTTTATCACCTGCATAATCTGTATCAGAAGACCCACGAAGATCAAGTGTAGGGGATCTTTCATACTATAGTCTAACGGAAGCGGTTCCAACTATGTATTGAATTATTCTTTTGACAGTAGTTAAATGAGATTCTTTAGGATCAGACTGGAATCTAGCACACTTACATGCACTGAACATGATGTTTGGACGACTAGCAGTGAGATAAAGTAGAGATCCAATCATACCTCTATATTTTGTCTCATCAACACTTTTGCCATTTGCATCAAGGTCCAGGTTGCAACGACTCATGGGAGTGCTAATGGATTTAGCATTCTCCATAATAAATTTTTTTCACAAGTTCCAAAGCACACTTGCTTTGGTAAATGATTATCCCTTTATCAATTTAAAATATTTGAAGGCCCAAGAAGAAAGTTAACTCACCCATCATACTAATTTCGTATTCACTTTGCATAAAGTCAGGAAAGTCCTTGCAATAATCAGGATTAGTACTCCCAAAAATAATCTCATCAACACAAATTTGAATAATAATGTTGTTCGAGGAAGATTTTTTTGATAAATAAGGTAGTTCGATGCTTTCTCGAGAAAAGCCATGATATCGGAGAAATTTTTTTAGACGTTCATACCAAGCTCTGGGAGCTTGTTTGAGTCCATAGAGAGCTTTTGAAAGTTTAAACACATGATAAGAAAAATTTGGATTTACAAAACCTGGAGGTTATCTTACAAAAACTTCTTCTTCAATAAAACCATTTAAAAAGCACTTTTAACATCTATTTGAAAAAATTTAAAACCTTTATAGGCAGCACAAGAAAGAAGAATTTGAATGGACTCTAACCTTGCTACAGGAGCGAAAGTTTCATCATAGTTGACTCCTTCTTTTTGAGAGTGACCTTGAGTGATAAGTCTAGTTTTATTCCTAGTTACTTCTCCAGCCTCATTTGGTTTGTTTCTAAATAGCTTTTTGTTCCAATGATAGTAACATTCTCAGGTTTGAGAACTAGGGTCCAAACTTGATCATTTCAAATTGATCCAGTTCTTTCTTCATTACATTTACCCAATAATTGTCTTTCAAAGCTTCTTCTATCTTTTTGGGCTCGAATTGGGATACGAGGGCTATGTTAGCACTTCTTTTGCTGGATGCCCTTATTCTCATTCCATCATTGACATCACCAATAATAAATTTTCTTGGATAGTCAGGCTCACTTTTCTATTCACTTGGAAAATTTTGAACTGTTGGTTGGCTTTCTTCAGTAGTAGTCGGCTGGTCATTATCTGTAACTACTGTAGAGACTGGTTTGTCACTGTTAGTGGTATCTCATCATCAGAACAACATCTTTTCTTAGGAATAAGATTAGAATCATCAAAAACAACATGAATGAATTCTTCTACAGTAGAAGTACGTTTATTAAAAATTTGATATGCTCTACTAGTAGTAAAATAACAAACAAAGATACCTTCATCATTGCAAGAATCAAATTTACCTAGACTGCCTTTACCATTGTTTGAATGACACATTTGCATCCAAAGGGATGAAAGTAGCTGACATGAGGCTTCTTTTCATTCCAAAGTTTGTAAGGGGTCCTCTTGAGTATTGGCCTGATTAGACACCTATTAAGAATATGACATGTTGTTCTTACCGCTTCTACCTAGAAGTGGTGAGGAAGAGAGTATTCGCAAATCATAGTTCTGTCCATGTCCTGAAGCATTCTGTTTTTCCTCTCAACGACACCATTTTGTTGTGAAGAGTGAGGGGCAGAAATGTTGTGTGAGTATCCTTCTTCATTGCAGAATCTTTCAAAGGCTTTGCTTTCAAATTCTCCTCCATGATCACTTCTTA
>JAABOM020000049.1:5132183-5187036 GCA_011800125.2 Solanum clarkiae
CAAGAGCTTTCAATGGTTCATCCAGTTTTTCATGTCTCAATGCTTCGAAAATGCATAGGTGACCCATCCCATATCACCCCTACTGAGGATATGCAGGTTACATATGATCTCACCTATGAAGAGGTATCGGTTGCTATTCTAGATCATCAAGTTAAGAAGCTAAGGAATAAAGAAATAGCTTCATTCAAAGTGTTTTGGAGGAACCGGCAAGCAGAAGAGATAACATGGGAGGTTGAAAATGTGATTAAATCAAATAACCTTACTTATTTGAAGCTAAAGAGGAAGTCCAAGTTGTAGAATTGGGACACTAATAGGTACGTATGATTGAATAATTAATGTGTTGTCAAAAGTATGAGTAAGTACAGGTTTAAACTTGGTTAAGCTATCCAAATATGCTAACATTCGAGGACGAATGTTACTAAAGGGAGAGGATGTAACACACCACACCTTACAATACTAGTACAATTCAAATTAAAAATGACATGGTTTGGTCAAATTAGCGCTAATTTTTTAAAGTGCTTAAATCTTGTGTTAATGAGCTATATGTGCGTCTAACACTTAACAAGGTCGAGTGTATACATGTTTTGTGTCAAATTGAGGAGAGTAAGGCCTTAAATGAAGTAAAAAAATTAAGGTGCTTGTAGGACTTAATAAGTTAGCAGGTGAGTCACCTACCTGCTTAGATTAAAATTGCTAGCTAAACAGAGACGAGGCTCGACGTCGAAATTATCCAAGTTGGATTATGCATAAAGTCCGTGTTAAGGGTGTAACTTTGGCCCATGCTTTAGTATCATAAATGGGCTATATGGTCAGTCTAAGAAGTATAATAAAAAGGGCCCAAAATACATCACAATACACTTACCAAATTGGGCCCAAAACTAAGTAAGTGAAAATTGGAAAATAGGCATCCCAAGTCCATCAAGTTGGTGCTCCAAAAGGCCCAAATGAAAGGATAAAGGAGTTGCATCACCTCCTTACTGAAATACGACTGAGAATGCCTTAGTTATTTCCGCCAAATTACACTATAAATAAGGGTCAAATCAACTCCCAAAGGTCATTTCTCAACTTGACCTCAGAAAAATCATATTTGCTCTCTACATTTCCTCTCAACCTTTCTCAACTTTGTGAAGTAGCCAAACGACTCTTTTAGGGTTATTAACAAGCCTCTAAAACTTAAAGACAAATATAATTAATTATAGTTGTCAGTTTAGTATGGTTTTATCATGAATATAAGAAATAGATGCTAGTTACGCTTGCTGAAATTTGTTGGATTGATTCTGTGCAAAAGTTTGTTGCACCTTTTCCTTTTGTTTTGGTAATTTATCTATGGTTTTAAGTTGTATTATGAAGATAACTTGGTTTTCTCAACATTGGTTGAGTTATAAACATCACCCTAAGGTTGCTGCCCTGATTTTGGTTTTATTTAACAAGCGCGTTTTATTGTGTTATCTTAAGCATCATGTTGATTGGAACTTGCAGGCTGTTGTATATAAGGCTATTAGCTCACGTCCTTTATGACTTCTTGAGTTCTATTATAAGACTATTTTAGTTCTATTTATATGTATAAATATTGCTGGAACAGTTTGGTTAAATTTAGAATAAGTTTGGGGTTATCGACGTCGAAAGGTAGCGAAGGAAGGTAACATTATGCTGTCCATTTTAAGATTATGTGGAATTATAATGTGTTGTGCTTTTTGTGCTATTGTAAGACTGTTTTGCTTTAAAATAGGCTGTCCATGATGTGTACATTCTCGTGTGTATTGGAAAATACGATTAGGAATGGAAAATTTAAAGGAATACGCTCGGTTTTATAAACATCCGCTTGCTGCCCGTGTGTTGTTTTGTTATGTAATTGGGCTGCCAAGATGTGTCTATTGGTTGCTAATGCTGGTTTTATCACCTACCATGTTGTAGATAAGTATTTGGAGGAAGGGAAGGTTATCTCGAGGTAGTAAAAAGGTCATACAACGAGGTATGTAAGGTTACTTGATTTCGTATTACTTGGCATAAAACATAGATCTCTCCTTGATACATAAAGGAATTCACCAACTTCAACACAACTATTAACCATGTGTCCACTCTTGTACATGTTCATATTATTCCATAATAGTCACCTTTAAAAATGTATACATGCTTGGATACCAAGTTACATGAGTTCTTGTTATGAAATAAAGTTCACAAGTTGTCAATTTCATATGCATTTCATTGTTTATCCAATGTACTCTTTTATTTGTCATATTGTCTTATATGATTGTCTACATGTCACATATTACATATATACAGTCCTACAGCTCCAATAATATGACCACCATAAGAATCATCTCAAAGGTAATTGAAAGATAAAGTATACAGTTTTGATAGGTAGTAGCCCGAGGGGGTGGAAGTAACACCTAGCCAGGGACGATCCTATCACAGGTGATAGCCCGAGGGAGTTAAGGAAGAACTAAGCAAAGGGACGATCCTGATAGCTCGAGGAGTGAAAGAATCACCTAGCCAGGGAAACATCTTATTACAGGGGTAGCCCAAGGGTTAAGGAAGAACCTAGCGAGGGACGAACCCGATACAGTTCACCACTGATTAGTTGGTCATTTGTATTAAAGTTGTGCAAAGATTTTACAGTGCAGATTCTACAGTAAAGGTAAAGCAATATAAAGCACATAAAGAACAAGGTGTCACAGAATAACTAAAGGTGGTCTTTTATGCTACACCAATGTACAGTTTCACTTGAGTTGTTATATCATATATAGTGTTTCCTGCCTTACATACTCAGTATATTATCTCATACTGATGTCCCTTACGGGGGTCCTGCATTTCATGCTGCAGGTACAGATGCTAGTAGATCTCCCCAGTAGGAGTACGGGATATTCAGCTGCTGTCACCAAGCTTCAGGTTGCTTCGGGGCTTTGTATATGTCTAGATCTTACATGTTTTATTGCACAATTTGTTGAGGCAGGGCCTGTCCTGATCCTTATCAGATGTCTTTCTTTATTTAGAGGCTTTCTAGACTATGTAAAGTAAAATGTGGTTATATCTCGTACTTTAAACACTGTGGCCCCAACGGCCCGGTCACATGCATTTCCTTTTGGCTTGTTATCACTTTTTATCTTCTTAAAGGTATGTCAAACGCAACAACCTCTTATAGTATGTATAGAACGCGCATAATTGCAGGTTCGTTCACCCGAGACTTATCGACAACGGGTGCTAGTCTTCCCTAATGGGACTCTGGGAGTGACAACTTCACCACCTAGGATGATTGGGGTATGACCATCATCAACAGGGTTGGGGGTTTGTATTCATCAACCATGTGAGGGGTTAGTAATTCACTACCTATGATGATTGGGGTGTGACCATCATCAACTAAGTTGGGGGTTTGTACTCATCAATGATGTGAGGAGTTTATACTTAACAATCTAGGATGATTGGGGTGTGACCAACATCAACCATGTGAGGGGTTTATACCTCACCACCTAGGATGATTGGGTTGTGACCATCATCAACCAACCAAGGCTGGAAAGCTAGCTTGGTCTCTTCTTTGCTTATGATATCTTATATGAGCATGATTTACTTAAGCATGTTTTACTTATGCATTGACTATACATGTCATATTGCTATATTATGCCTATTGCCTATCATTATGTATTTTGGAGTACGATGCCTATTGATTGTTGCATTGCATCCCATATACTTAGTATATTCAAACGTAATAATGCATACCCTTGCCTACATGATATTACTATGTAGGGATCAGAGCTTCTATTGAGTCTTCTTGTGGCTAAATGGATTATTCAAGTTAGGCTTTGGTGAGTCCTTCATTCCGAGGACAAGGACTATTTTCTCACACTATGTATTAAGATTCTCTTTACTTTATCATTTACTTATGACTATGAGGGTGATCCCGGTTGTATGTATTGGCCCCCGCCAATATCTATGTAGTAAAGGTTTGTTGGACAAAGCTATATATTTATGCCATGAGTTGATTCTATTATCTCTTGACTCTATGTTATGACGAGTTCTCCCTTACTCACTTTTTTCCTTATTTCCATTCTTCAAATGTCATTTAATTATTCTGCGACTAAGGATATGTAATGATATGCTATGAGGCTTATTTGGGGTTCCTTCAGTTTCCCCATTCGCTAGTCACGTCTAGACCATAGGCTTGGGTCATGACATCTAGTGTTAATGTTGGGTGTGTTCTGATGCAGAGGGGTCAGCTTAATGCTTATGCTTCCAGATAATTAAGAATGCACGAGTGCAGCTATCCCACTCATGATCTAGAGTTAGTGGTGGTAGTTTTTACACTCACGATGTAGAGACACTACTTATATAGGGTTTACTATAAGATATATAAAGATCACCATAGCCTACAGTGCATTATGAGCTATAGGGACCCTAATTCTAGACATTGGTGTTGGATTGAGCTTTTACCAGATTAGGAAATCTATATTCTTTACCATCCAGGCAAGGCGAATGTAGTAGTGGGTGCCTTGAGCCGAAAGGTACGGAGAATGGGTTTCAACCTACTTGGTTGCTGTGGAGAGACCCCTAGCCTTGGACATCCAGGGTTTGGCTAACAGGATGTCTAGGTTGGACATCATAAATTCTAGATCGATTTTGGCTTTTACAGTAGCTCAATCACCTCTATTAGATTAGATTCGTTTCTGGAAAATTGAGAATGAGGCTTTGGTAGAGCTTAGATAGCTAGTGTTATAAGGCCAGGGTGGCTAGGCTTTCATAGATTTAGATGGAATACTATGGTTTGATGGTCGTCTATGCATTCCTAGAGTTGGAGATTTTTTCAGTTGATCCTTCGTGAGGCCTATGATTATAGATACTCTATTTATTCAAGCATCATGAGATATATCGAGACTTGAAGGGCCATTACTAGTGGTAGGACATGAGGAGAGATATAACCAAGTATGCATCTCATTTTCTAAGTTAAGGACAGGTGATGGACGAGCATCTCTGATGGGATGTTTCAAAGATTACCCATTTTCTCGAGTGGAAATGGTAGTGTGTCACCATGGATTTTATGATGGGGTTACCTCGGACACCCAGAGGTAATGATAGTATTTGGGTCATTGTTGATCGATTGATTAAGTCATCCTACTTCTCATCGGTTTGGTCTACTCTTAGTGCAGAGTGTTTAGCTCTTGCTAATGTTCGAGAGGTGGTTTGATGTCATGGGGTACCAGTGTCTATTATACCAAATAGAGGGTCTTAGCTCATTTCTAGCTTATGAAGGGCCATTTAAAAGGAGTTGGATACCCAGTTTGATTTTAATTCTAGCTTCAATCCACAAATAAATAGTCTTTCAGAGCACTTTATTAAGGTGTGATAATATGTTGTGGGTTTGTGTGTTAGAACTTGGGGGCTATTAGGAACAATACTTGCTTCTAGCAGAGTTTGCATACAATAATAGCTACATATAGCATTCAAATTGGCCCATTTGAGGCCTTATATGGTAGGTATTGTCACTCTCCAATTGAGTGGTTTAAGTCTTTAGAATTTGGATTGCATAGCATAGATTTGCTTTAGGATACTTTAACCAGGGTTTGCGTTATTCAGGATAGACTGAGGATAGCTTAGAGTAGACACTAGAGTTATGTTGATCGCAGACGCTAACCTTTGTGTTTTGAGGTTGGAGATAGGTTATTTTTACGGGTATCGTCCATGAGGGGCGTGATAGGATTCGGTTAGCAGGGAAAGCTTAGTCCCATGTATGTTAGGCCTTTTGATATTTTAAAAAGAATTGGTAAGGTTGTTTATAAGTTAGCTCTACCTCTAACATCTCTGTCTATAGATACAGTTTTTCATGTTTCAATGCTGCATCAGCACATTCTAGATGAGTTTCACTTTCTTCGGTATGATTATATTGAGTTGGATGGCCGTTTGGACTTTGTTGAGGAGTCAGTTGTTGTTTTAGCCAAATATGTTCTCTAGCTTCATTCTAGGATCACCCCTATAATTTAGGTCTAGTGGTGATGCCGTCCAGTGGAGGAGACTACCTGAGAGATCGAGCAGGAGATGTAAGAGTTGTTCTCCAACTTATTTGATCCCTTGGGTAAGATTTTATCCTTACTTTCGCGAATGAAAGTTCTTTTAGTAGTAAATGTTGTAATAACCCTCTGGGTCATTCTTCTTATACTGTATCATTTCTACCATTCAGAGTGTTTGTATAGCAACCCTAGGTCATTTTTGACCTACTGACATTGGTAGTTTGATTTCCTAGTTATTCATTTGGATGTTGTAAAGTTTTTCGTGTTTTGGAAGGTCTTTTACCTTGAAAAGTTGATTTTAGTGTAAAATGCGGATAAACAAACTCAAAACAAAATTCTTACAGTTTCAACATTGCCAAAATAGCTAAAGTAGGCTAGGAGCATGGTTGGCTGGAATATATAGGATTTTGGTGTGAGTTAATACCGTAGTTAGCATTTTAGCATTTAAAATTAGCCAATGACTGACTTTGGTGAACATTCTCGAAAAATGTGCCTGAATGGAAATTCTATCAGTATGGTTAGCTTTAATATTGAGTTTGGTCTAAAATGAATTTCCGTTCAGTTTCTAAGGCTTCCAAACTCATTCTGAGCACTTTAGTGGAATTTGGTTAAAATGGCCTTGGAAGTAGGACCCACATTCAATCGTAACGACCTCATATGGAAATTTCAACTACGTCATTGAGTCTCAAACATCAAATTTAGTAGGGTAACATTGTCCATTTATGTGCACGGGGTTACGGATAAATTCCCAATAGCCCATCAAATATTTACAAGTTGGCATAATAAGTTATTGTAATTGATATCTGGTGCCAGCTAAAACCTTCTTTGTGACCATGGGCCTCTTTTCCGTAGTCACGGTGGTCATACCAACTAGGGTTTCCAAACGTAGAAGCCTATCCATGAACACGAAAGTCCAAATGGATTGACCTTGGTGAATGCGGAAGACCCTCTACGATCGCTGAGGTTATTGTGCCTGTGCTCTGCAATCACGGAGAATTGTTCACCGCGATCGGGGAGAACAAAAGTAACCTTTATTTATATGGAATTTTTAGCATTCAAAACAAACATTTTGCAAAGCATAGGAGTTCATGACTAGGTCTCTAGAGACAAATTATGTGATTCAAAGGCCTAACTTAAAGAAAATTGTGAGAGAAACCCATTGAAGAGCTCACAAACATGATTAGAAGCTTTGTTTGAGCTAAAATTGCAAATTTAGTTGTAGGTTTTGTGATTTTTTTGTAATCTTTGGGAATTCTTGATCATTATAGACCCATCTTTAGCTATTCAAGAGCCTAATTTTTGGATAATTTTGCAAGGATCCTCATGGGATGGTTGGTTTTGACTTTTGGAGCTTCGTTTTGGTAATCTGCTACCCGTAGATGTTGTCCCCTCTTCTTTTTTTAGCTTGAATTATAGAATTACATTGCATACACATTTATTGGTATTTCCTGACCCCAAATTGAATTACTAATTATTAGTTGAGCTTGAGGTACTGCTTTGGACCATTTTTTGGGGTTAATTTCAGAATTCTAAATACGGATCCCACATTTTATATTTTAGATACTAAAGGTGATTCGTCTCTGAAAATTGTTAATTTAGTATCTAAATGATCATAAAAACAATGCAATATTTTTATAGCGTGGCAATATTCAAAGGCCATCCAAAAAGAAAAAGATTCAACTAAGTGACTTAAAGCATGTGCGATCGGCCTAGAGGTAGACTATGACTTTTCTTTCTATAGATTGAGCTAGATTATGTGAAAACATGTTAGAACAGTTGGCATGTTAGGGTTTGATAGCTTATTTATATGCCTTAGGTTAGAATTATGTTTAGGTATTTCAGATATTTGCAAGTGTATGGTTTCAGTTGTTACTTGGTAGTTCTGCTATTGGTATTGATTTCTTATCATTGGTACTGCCATGCATGTTGGCCTTAGTGTAGGTTGACGGAAACTTGATTTAAATATCTTGACGTCGCACCGATTGGGATTAGATCCTTGTAGAATGTCGTAGCTGACTAGAGTCTAATAGTTGGGTTCGTATTTTGGCAATAACTATGCTCTCATGAATATCACTATCCATAATTTTCTAACTTTTCATGACTTCCAGGATTTATCGGTGATCTTAGACCTTGTATTTGGCATTTTTCGATTTTGGTTGAAGCCAAAGTGTAGATGTTGAGATAATTCTTCACGAGGAAGGACGTCGTACTTTATATATACTTGTGGACTTGACTTAATATGGAAGGAAAACCTTAGTGAGTATTAGGCCCTTTTTGAGAAAAGAGTTAGATAGGCACCTTGATTAGCTATTTGCATAAGCATCAAAGTATAAGCCCAACCTCTATTGATTCATTACTTATATAGAGCATCAGGGTATAGGCCCTGCCTCTAGGAATTCTTTAGTTATATAAAGCATTGGGGTATAGGCCCTACTTATATAAATTCATGACTATTTAGAGTAACGGGCTACAGGCCCAAAGTTAGCCATTTATGGTGAGTATCAACGTATAGGCCCCGCATCTACCACACTAATAAATTAGACGAGTATCTAAGGTTACATGCCTAGCCTCAATCCCTAGGGAATTCAATCCTACAGAATCCTAGCTCCTAACTTAATATAGTTATTCTATGTACTTTGGGGGAGGGGGGGTTATAGGGGTTCACTCAGGTTTTACTTTAAATTGAACACGTGTGTCCTAGATAGGCATATGAAAGGGTTGGTTGGGTGTAGTTAGTGCAGATCTCCTATATCACGACCCAAACCTAGGGCCTAGATGTGACGCGGTGAATGGGAAACCTGAAGGAACTCTAAACAAACCTCTCAGCATATCAATCACATATCCTGGGTCACGGAACCAAAACATCAACAATAAGAGACATAAAGATGAAAATGGAACTGAGGGAAGTCTTGGAAAATCAGAAAACATTCAAGAGTCAAGATCATAGCATATTTGCATCAATTGTTCCAACAAGACCTCTAGCATATATTAGGTGGGGGCCAAGACATTTTTCGAGCTCGCCCTTATAGTATTAAATGTTCAACATAAAGAGATAACAAAAGAAAGAGTAGCATAGCTACTGTCCCCAAACTTGAGGACTCACCAAAGCTTATCTTCAATATGCCAAAACTAGCCACGTGGAGGATGATCATGAGGTGCTCCGATTCCTACATGGTAGCATCATGTAGGCATAGAGTATGTGCTAGTACGTTTGAATGTACTAAGTATGAAGGATGCAATGCAACAAGACATAAGCCAATATAGTCGAAATGCATAATAATAAGCAATGGATAAGTATAGTATCGATATGGCATGCATGATCAATGCTTTAAGTAAAACATGCTTGTAAATCATATAACTTGTATAGAATATAATACATGCGTGGTAGGAGACCATAATCATATACCAAGCAACCATTACTTGGGATCCAAGGCATGTCACCTCCCTAGGAAGGTGATTGAGGTACCTAACCCTCAACATGGTAGTACGGGCATGTGACCCCCCGACGTAGTGGTCAAGGTACATACCCCTCGACATGGTAGTACGGGCATGTCACCCCACGATGAGGTGGTCAAGGTACATATCCCTCAATGCGGTAGTATGATCATTCACTCTTAGATGAGATGGTCAAGGTACATACCCCTCGATGTGGTAGTACGGGCATGTCACCCCCCGATGAGGTGGTCAAGGCATGTCACGCCCTCAACAAGGTGATTGGGCATGTCATCCCCCAACAAGGTATGGTTAACATACAACATTTTAGATACTTTTTATGAATTCAATACATACACTAAATCCCTTGATCGTCATAAATTCACTTGATTCATAATCCATGCAATAGATCATCAATAACTCAAGAATCCTTGTCAAGACATTTCATCGAACACTTAGCGGGTGTGTAATGCTAGTTCCAGATCATGCAATTCAAGAAGGAAATAATATGAGAAATCTTAATGTAAATCAGCCCACCAACATATAGTAAAACCCTCTTGTCAGATACATTGAAATCCATCAACATATCTCATAATAAATTATAGTTTCGTAGCTCAAAACATGCATAGTCTCAATCGTCAAAACCTTCTCATAGTATAATCTTGATATAGTTAAACATGCAAAATCAATCAACCTTTCATAAACCCCAACATAATTTGTAATCAAAATCCATAATAAGCGATACCCATAGATGATACTATCATGACCCAAGCCTAGGGCCTAAACGTGACATAGCGAATGGGGAATCTGAAAGAACCCCAAACAAGCCTCTTAACTTATCATTACACATCATTGGTCGCGGAAGCATATAAAAGACTTAAAGAGTAAGAACAGGGCAAAGGGCTAAGTGGAAAGCTTGCATAACATCATAATCAAGAGACAAAGAGTTGAAGCTCAAATCATAATTACATAACATGTCCAATAAAAACCTCTAATACTTAGATAAGAGTTGGGGACAAGACAAAGCAACGGGGCTCACTCTCATAGTCAAAATATAAAATAAAGAAGAGTGACACAATACATAATAAGAGAAACATAGACTAAGGTCCCACAAATGGAGAACTCACCAACTAGCTTGAGTAGTACAGAACTAGCCATGTAGACGAGAAGGATGATCAACTTAGGCTCCGGTTCCTACATGGTGATATCATGTAGGCAAGAGTATGTGTTAGTACATTTGAATGTACTAAGTATGTAGGAAGCAATGTAAGAAGAGATAGGCATCATAGTCAATATGCATAACAATTGACAATAGACATCAGAAAACAATATGGCATGAATGACCAATGATTAAGTAAAACATGTTTAAGTAACTCATACTTATATAAGATATCATATGTGCAGAAGAGACCAAGCTAGCTTTCCAAAGTACAAACCCATTGGTCGGTTGATGATGGTCTCACCTCCATTACCCTGGTGGTGTGGTACAAACCCCTCATATGGTTTATGATAATACACCTTATCTCCCTGGTGGAAAAATACAAACTCCTCATATGCTTGATGAGTACAAACCCCCAGCTCGTTTATAAAGGTGCAAACCCCTCGATAAGGTTATCCGGGCTCCTATTTCCCTCCCCCCCCCTGGATCGAGCATGGTCTAATGCAACACTTTATACAGATTATATCATATATATAATCTCCTTTCATCATCATAACATCAATCATATCATATCTCATGCTTTGAACCTTTAATTCCCTAATAAACCATATCCAAACATTTTATCAAACACTTAGAGGGTATGTAACGCCAGTATAAAACCATGAAATATGGAGATGAAATCATGCAAGAAAGTCCATTGTAAAACCATCAATCAAAACCTTGCAACACCCTCAACAATATATATCAAAATTCTTCATCAAATCTCACAATAGATCCAAGATTTATAGCTAAAAACATAGCAAAACAATCACAACTTTACATAGCTTCAACATAGTTCATAGACATGTTCATACTAGTAAACCTAATTGTAAAATCAACTTTAAATCATGAAAATTGAGTAGAAAGGAGGTTAGGCCACCATGGGTGGAAGGACCCAATGGTTGAAACCCACATACCTTATCTTAGATATGAATTTGGTGAGGAATGGAGATGGAGAGTTGAATCTTAAAAAAGAACCTTGAAGGAAATCCTTAGTTCCGGATGAGGGTTTGAGACTAGAATTTGGGAGTGAAAATATGGCTAAGTATTAGAGTGAGTATTGGGACTGTTTAGGGTGATATGAGGGTGAAATATGACTAAGTATAGGTAAAAATACGTTTGGAAACACTTAGGCTCAAGACTTAAAATTCTTAGACCGAACTAAAATATAACAGTCACAAGATAAGGTAGAGGCGCGTCGCGAAAGGGGCGCACTTTGCTATTTTGAAATTTCATTCTTAGAATTTTCTAATTGCTAATCTTTCGCTCTTAAATTGGGGTTAGACCCATTTCCCCCAATTTTGACCCCCTTAACAAGAATATGAAATCGGATTTTTGATATCGTGCACAGGGAGATATATGAAATTTAAAATTTCAGACATTCGGAGGAATATTTTTGGGAACGTTTTAGGGTCATTTCAGATACAACTTGGAAACATGCAATTTTCATATAAAAAAGGTTGGGCACCATGAGTGAAAGGACCCAATGGTTGAAACCCACATACCTCAAATTTGGGGAATTCCTTGATGTAGATTTGAAGAGAACTTGAAGCTTGAATGATGTTCTTGAGATCCGAAATTAAGCTTGGGATGCTTGGATTTGGATGAAATATTTGGTTAAGTCTTGAAGAGGCTTTTGAGAGTGTCTTGAGAGATATAGAGTTAAAAAATGGCAAAGTATAGGTGTTTTCATGCATGGGTGGGCATAGGGTTATGACCCCAAGGCCCTTGGGCCGAAATTAAAAACTAAGGGAAAACTTGAACTAGCCCGCGTCTGGTCCTCTATGTGGATCCAATGCGGAGAGAAAACTAACACTAATCCGCTCTCCAGGCACGTCGCGGCCTGGGCGCGAAAAGACACTATTTTGCAAAATTTTGCAAAAATTATTTTTCACTACGGATCCTTTAAAATTGGAGGTTATACGCATTTTCCACTCAATTTTGTCCCCTGATTACGAATATGA
Organism: Solanum clarkiae; assembly: GCA_011800125.2. Taxonomy (NCBI): domain Eukaryota; kingdom Viridiplantae; phylum Streptophyta; class Magnoliopsida; order Solanales; family Solanaceae; genus Solanum; species Solanum clarkiae. The sequence goes on from JAABOM020000049.1 coordinate 5,144,774, forward strand.
AATTGGATTTTTGATATCCTGCATGGATTTGAGATATAAGAAAATTATGATTATAGACATTTTCGAAGCACATTTTTGGGGCATTTCAATATCTTCCCCTTGGGAACATTCATCCCCAAATATCAAAGAAGCATACATAAGAGAAGTAATCATGAGAACTTTAGTCCGACATATGAAGCAACAAATGCATGCAAACATCATTTAAAAAACATCAACATGAATGTCCAAATCACCATAAACTTGTCAAAATAAACATGATTGCATGCAAAATGACATAAGTGTTGAAAATTAAGACTTGAAATCATATCGTGGACTTAAATTAGTATCTTCGGTTTAAGTAGAATGGAAGAGATATGGGTAATGTTTTTGCATATCTGCCTCGGCTTCCCATGTGGCACTTTCAACTTGTTGGTTTCTCCAAAGAACCTTGACGGAAGCTACATCCTTGTTTCTCAACCTCTTCAGTTGTCTATCCAAAATTTCAACTGGAACCTCCTCATGAGTCAAATTATCTTCTACCACACCCACAACATCCAAAGGCACTATAGCACTTGGGTCACCCACACACTTTGTCAACATGGACACATGGAAGACCGGATCAACCATATTCATATCAATAGGCAACTCCAACTCATAGGCCACCTTACCAATCCTCCTCAACACCCTATAGGGACCCAAAAACCTTGGGTTCAATTTACCTTCTTGCCAAATCGAGTTACACCCTTCATAGGTGATACTTTCAAGAAAACTGAATCACCAACCCTAAATTCAAGATCTCTTCTTCTCACATCATAATTATGAATTTTGTCTACTTTGGGTTGTTTCCAATCTCTCTCTTATCAAACTCACCTTCTCTAAGGCTTCCATGACCAAATTTGAACCTAGTAAAGCCATTTCCGCACTTCAAACTACCCAACTAGGGATCTACAATGCCTATTATAAAGGGCTTCAAAAGGATCTATACCAATACTTGAGTGGTAGCCATTGTTGTAAGCAAATTCAATGAGTGGAAGATGTTCATTCCAACTATCCTTAAACTCCAAAACAGAAGCTCTAATCATTTCCCCAAGAGTTTGGATACTTCTCTCACCTTAGTTATCCGTTTGAGGGTGAAAAGTTGTGCTAAGCTTAACTTTGGTACCTAGACCTTTTTGGAAGGACGTCTAAAAGTGAGAAGTGAATTGAGAACCATGATCCAAAATGATAAACAAGGGCACCCCATGCAATCTAACCAACTCATGCTTACACAATTTTGCATAATCTTTGACACTATAAATAGTTTTGACTGGTAAGAAGTGAGCCGACTTTGTCATTCTATCAACCACAACCTAAATAGAATCACAATCCTTCCTAGTCTTAGGAAACTCAACCACAAAATCCATATTGATTTCCTCTCACTTCAAAGTTGGAATCTCCGTATCTTGGGCTAGGCCATCTGGCCTTAGATGTTGGGCTTTCACTTGTTGGCAATTGCGACATTCGGATATGAACTTGGCAATGTCTCTTTTCATACCACCCTACCTATACATTTCCCCCAAATCTCTATACATCTTTATAGAACCGGGGTGAATAGAATAGGAAGAGTTATGAGCCTCATCTAAAATCTTCTTTCTCAAGTCATCAACACTAGTCACACACTATCTACATTGTTACATAAGGGCACTATCTCCCCCTTGGGAGAAAACCTCCACTTTACCATCTCTCACCAAGGCATTCAACTCTAGTAAGGAGGGGTCAAGATCTTGTTTTGCCTTTACCTCCTCAATCAAGGAAAACTTAGAAAAAACAACCACTACACCACCATTATCAACTTCTTCCAACCTAACCCCCAATCTAGCAAACCGATGGACCTCTCTAGCCAGCTCTTTGCCACCATCATGCACATGAGCTAGGCTACCCATAGACACTCTAGTTATAGCATCAGCCACAAAATTAGCTTTGTCGGGGTAATAATGCACACTCATATCAGAATCTTTAAGGAGCTCTAACCACCTTCTTTGTCTCAAGTTAAGATCCTTTTAGGTGAACACATAGTACAGACTCTTATGATCGGTAAACACATCAACATGGATACCATACAAGTAGTGACGCCAAATTTTCAAAGCAAATACCACGGCCGCCAATTCAAGACAATGGGCAGGATACTTCTTCTCATGCACTTTAAGTTGTCCAGAGACATATGCTATCATCTTACCACTTAGCATCAAAACACACCCCAAACCAATTCTTGATGCATCACAATATACAAATAACCCTTCCAACCCTTAGGGTAGAGATAAAACAGGAGCAGAGACAAGCTTATCTTTCAAAGTTGAGAAACTCTTTTTATACTCATTGATCCACATAAATTTTGACTTCTTTTGGGTCATCTTACCTATTGGGGAAGCAATAGAAGAGAAAAAATTTCTCCTTCTTTTGGGTCGACTTAGCTATGGGGGTAGCAATAGAAGAGAAGCCATTTACAAACTTCAGGTAATAACCCACCAAACCCAAGAAACTTCTAATATCTGATGGAGTCAAAGGTCTAAGCCAATTTCTAATCACTTCTATCATCTTAGGATCCACCTTAATGCCATCACCCGACGCCACATGCCCTAAGAAAGCAACTTCTTTCAACCAAAACTTAACATTTTTCATATTTAGCATACAACTTCTCCTCCCTCAAGATTTACAATACCACCCTTAAGTGATCCACATGCTCTTCGTCACTATGGGAATAGATCAAGATATAATCAATAAAAACCACCAAAAACAAGTCAAGGTAGGGTTCAAAGATCCATGAATATAGTTGGCCTATTATTCAACTTAAAGGACATAACCACAAACTCAAAGTTCCCATACCAAAGTCTAGAAAGACGTCTTGGGAATGTCACACACCCTCACTTTCACTTGGTTATACCCTAACTGAAGATCAATCTTAGAGAAGTGACCAGCCCCTTGAAGTTGATCAAAAAGGTCATCAATCCTTAGTAGAGGGCACTTGTTCTTTATAGTGACTCTATTGAGTTGCCTGTAATCAATGCACATTCTATGAGAACCATCCTTCTTCTTCACAAATAACACCAGTGCACCATGGTGACTTACTAGGCCTTATAAAATCCTTCTCCAACAAATCCCTCAATTGCTCCTTCAACTCTTTCAACTCCACTGGGGCCACACGATAAGGGGGAATAGAAATGGGTTGAGTATAGGGAAGAAGGTCTTTACCAAAATCTACTTCCCTTTCGAGAGGAACACTGGGATGCTCATAGGGAAAGACATCAAGAAACTCATTAACCACTAGAACTAACTCTATAGGAAGAACTTTGGACTCAACATTCCTAACCTTCACAAGATAATAGAGACAACCCTTAAATATCAACTTTTTGGCTTCAAGACAAGAAATGAATCTACCTTTGACCACCACATCACAACTTTCCCACTAAAGGATGAGCTCATTAGAGAATTGGAAGTTGACGCTACTGGTTCTACAATCAATAGAAGCATAATATGCATGCAACTAATCCATCCTAAGAATGACATCAAAATCCATCGTATCTAACAACAAAATCACAAGGAAAGATGTTATGCAATATGAATACTATACAATTTCTATAGACTCTTTTAGCAACAATAGACTCATTAATGTGGGTAGGCACTTCATAGGGTTCACACAGTAATTCGAGGATAACATAATGCTTTTTTGGCAACAAAAGACGTAATAAAAGAAAGAGTGGCACCCAGGTCTATCAAAGCATACATATCAAAATCAAAAACCTTTAACATACCGATGACGACATGGGGCACCTCATCTACCCGTTGTCTCCCTTGAAGAGTATAGAATCTATTTTGTATTGGAGCACCCCCCTTGTTGGACTCCTCTTCCCTTTGGACCCGCATTTGCATCTAGGCCTAATGGACGACCATATCTACCCTTGTTTTGTGCATGTGGACAATCAATTACCTTATAACCCACTTCACCACAACTAAAGCAAGCAGTAAAATTCTTCAAACATGGACCACAATGATTTCTTTCACACCTTGGGCACCTAGGATGTGGCACCCCACCATCACTACCTTGGAATCTTTGATTATTATTAGCAAACCTCCTATTAGGAGAATTATAAGAACCTTGGCCTTGGAACTTGTGGCCTTGAGGAAACCGGCCACCCCTGGGATTTTGGAATCCACCTTCAAGACAAGCCCTCTTGGCCTCACCACTTCTTCTCTTTCTTAAATTTTCCCCCTCTAGTTGTTCAGTATATGTAATGAGGCGAGACAAATCCATAACATCTATCAACATGGCAGTATGACACTTCTCATTAACCAAGTCGAACACACCTGATAATTAATTTTTTCATCCTAGATCTTAGATCGGTAACCAATTGTGGGGCATACCTGGAGAGTTGGTTGAACTTGAGGGCATACTTCATCACACTCATAGACCCTCACTTTAGATTCATAAATTCCATTATTTTTGCCTCTCTAAACTCAATAGGAAAGAACCGGGTGAGAAATGTTGCTTTGAACTCTTCCCAAGGGATAGCATCACCATTCCCTTTCTCCACCTTCCATTAAGTGAACCATATTTGAGCCACCCCTTTGAGTTGGTAGGCCACCAACACCGCATTTTCCTCCGAATTAACCTCCATAATAGAAAATACCTTATACACCTCATCAATAAATTCTTGTGGATCCTCATCCAACTTGGATTCATGAAAATCCGGTGGGTTCATTCAAGTAAATTCCCTCACCCTTGAGGCCGGAGTAGGAGCATGAAGGACTTGGGTCCATTGGTTGATTTGATTAGTCATGGTGTGGTCCAACATGGTAATAGCATCTCGAAACTCTTCATGGGTCACTCACCCATCTCGAGGAGTGGGAGGGGCCAGTTATTCCACAGGTGAATGGGCGCTTCTTCCTATTGGAATAGGAATGTTCTAGAATAGAAAAGAACATTCATTAGAGGAAAATCCTTACCTTAGTCCTAAAGCAAGACATAGATCATAAAGAAGGGAAACACTTCATAAAACGCCTCATAGCCTCTTACTCATAGTTGTAGTGCACTTCACAACCAAGAACAAGACTCTAATCAATGTGGTGTGTCATATTATGAGGACCATTAACAACCTAGTGCTCTGATACCAAGCTTGTCACTACCCAAGCCTAGGGCTTAGACGTGACACGACAAATGGGGAACCCAAAGGAATCCCAAAGAAGCCTCGTAGCATATCAATCACACATCCTGGGTCACGGAAGCAAACCATCAAGAATAAGACATAAAGTAGGGAAACTGGACTAATGAAAGTCTTGAAGAATCATAAAACATTCAAGAGTCAAGATCATAGCATAATTACATCAATTGTTCCAACAACACCTCTAGCATAGACTGGACGGGTCCAAGATACTTTCCGTGCTCACACTTATAATATCAAATGTTCAACATAAAGAGATAACAAAAGCAACAGTAGCATAGCTAATGTTCTCAAACTTGAGGACTCACCAAAGCTTATCTTCAAAATGCCAAAACTAGCCACGTAGAGGATGATCCTGAGGCGCTTTAATTCCTACATGGTAAGATCATATAGGCATAGAGTATGCATTAGTACGTTTGAATGTACTAAGTATGTAGGATGCAATGCAACAAGACATAAGTCAATATAGTCAAAATGCATAATCATAAGCAATGAATAAGTATAGTATCAATATGGCATGCATGATTAATGCTTTAAGTAAAATATACTTGTAAATCATATAACTTGTATAGAACATAATACATGTGTGGTAGGAGACCATAATCATAGACCAGGCAACTATTACTTGGAATCCAGGGCATGTCACCCCCTTGGAAGATGATTGAGGTACCTACCCCTCAATATGGTAGTACGGGCATGTCACCCCCCGACGAGGTAGTCAAGGTACATACCCCTCGACTTGGTAGTATGGCCATGTCACTTCCCGACGAGGTGGTCAAGGCATGTCAACCCCTCAACAACGTGATTGGACATGTCAAACCCCAACAAGTGTGGTCAACTTGCAGTACTATGATACTTTTCATGAATTCAATACGTACTGTCATGCCCAAAGTCCCGTTAGGGCGGACTGGCACCCGATGCCGATAAGGCCCGGGAGAACAGACCTGTATCTATGCGCTTTCTATACATCTTATAAGGGGTTTCTACAGTCAACATGCCTTTGTGAAAGTAAACAGTAATAACAAGCCAAAAGGAAATGCATATTAGCTAGGTCGTTGGGGCCACGGTGTCTAAGGTATGAGACATGACCACCCTTTAATTCACCTAGTCTACAAAGCCTCTAGATAAGGAAAAGTATCTGATAAGGGTCAGGACAGGCCCTGCCTCGACTACCTGTACAATACAAAAATATAAGCTCTAGACACACACAAAGCTCTGAAGCGACCTGGATCTTGGTAACAGTAGCTGAGTATCCCATACTCCTACTGGGGAGATCTACTAGCACCTGTACCTGCAACATGAAATGCAGATCTCCCGTAAGGGACGTCAGTACGAGATAATGTATTGAATATGTAAGGCAGGAAATACTGTATATGAAGTAATAGCTCAAATGAAACTATACATTGGTGTAGGATGAGAGACCACCTTTAGCTATACTGTGGGATCATGTACTTTATGTTATTTTTATTACTTTACCTTTACTGTATAATCTGTGCACAATATGTAATACAAATGACCAGCTGATCAGTGGTAAATCTATATCGGGATCGGCCCTGGCTAGGCTTTTCCTTTAACCCCTTGGGCTACCCCGCGTGATAAGACTGACCCTAGCTAGGTGATTCTTCCACCTTTCAGGTTACCACCCATCAATAAGCAATATACTTTACTTTATCTTTCAATTACCTTTGAGATGATTCTTTTGGTGGTCATAATATTGGAGCTATAGGACTGTAGATACAACATATGACATGTAAATAATCACAAAATACAACACCATAATGAAAGGAGTAAGTTACACAAATAACGAAATGCGTATGAGATGAAACAACTCATGAACTTTATTTAGCAACAAGAACCCATGTAACTTGGTATCCACGTATGTATGCAGATTTGAAGGTGATTATGCATGGGAGCATATGAACATGTGAAAGAGTGGAGACACGGTTAATCATTGTGTTGGAGTTGGTAAGTGTCTTTATGTGCCAAGGAGGGATCTATGTTTTATGCCAAATAATATGAAATCAAGTAACCTTACACACCTCATTATACGACCTTCCCATTACCTTGAGATAACCTTTTCTTCCTCCAAATACTTCTATATAACATACTAGGTGATAAAACTAGCATTATCAGCCAATAGATACATCTTGGCAACCCAATTTCATAAACAAATAACATACGGGTAGCGAGTGGATATTTATAAACCCGAGCATATTCTTTCAACCTTTCTTCCCCTAATCACATTTTCTAATATACATTCTCATATACATATCAGGTGCAGCCTGTTCTTATGCCATGACAGTCTTACAACAGCCCATAAAGAACAACACATAACATTTCTTCGCAACATACAAATAGGTGGCATAATGTTACGTCCCTTTGCCACATTTTGACATCGATAATTCTAAACCTGTTTCAACTTTACCCACACTGTCCACAACATATATATACATAAAAATAGCCTTAAAACAGTCTAAGAACAGTACCAAAATAGTCATTACGGACGTGACGCAATAGACTCCCATTCAACAGCTCACAAGTTCGTATTAAGAACACAATTGTGATATCCTATAAGAACTCAATTTTGCGTACTGTAAAAGTGGTGAAGAAGCCTTTATACAACATTTAAGAACCAATACTCATTAATAATAGTAGCCTCCTTCATAATCAATCCAACCAAAAAGAGAAAAGCTTCCAAATAAACAAGAAAAATGTATAACAATCTTAGAACACATGCTGTCCAAAATTTTCAGCATATACCTAACCAACATAGTCTCTTATTTTCATGAAGAAGCCTTATTAAATACATAACTATAATAAATTAACTTTACCTTCAAGGTTGAGTTCCTCCTTAAGAACCCTAAAAGATTCCTTTGGCTGCTTTACAAAGTCAAGAAAGGGTTGAGAGAAAGCTTGGAGAACAATCTGCTTTTTTTGTTCAAGTTGAAAATGACTTATGAGAGCTGTTTTAAACCCTTTTTAAAGGGGGAATTTGGCTGACCTACTAAGTCATTTTTAGCCTTACTTTACCAAGCTAGTTATGCAGCTTCTTGCCCCTTTAACTTGGGCCTCATTGGGTTCAAATTGGTTGGGCCTTCGCTGCTCATTTCTCCCTTTTCTCCTGACCTAGTTTTGGGCCCAATTAGTCAAGTGGGTTGTGGTGTACTTGGGCCCTTTTATTATTCATCTTGGGCTAAAAATAAAGTTCATTTATGATGGTAAAACATGGGCTAAATTTACACACCCTTAACTCGGACATTATTCATAATCGGACTTGGACAAATTCGACGTCGGGCCTCATCTCCGTTTAGATGGCAATTTAAGCTAAGCAAGTAGGTGACTCACCTTATAGCTTACTATGTCCTACAAGCACCTCAATTCTCTAACTTTGTTTAGGGTCGTGATCTCCTCAATTTGACACAAAACATGTATACACTTGACCCTCTTAAGCGTTAGACGCACATATCGCCCTCTAACATGAGATTCGAGCACGTTTAAAAATGGGCGCTAATTTGACCAAACCATATCATGTTTCATTTGCATAGTACTAGTATTGTAAGATTTGGGGTGGTACATATACATACAATCCCTTGATCGTCATGAAGTCACTTGATTCATAATTCATGCAATAGGTCATCAATAACTCAAGAATCCTTGTCAAGATATTTTACTAAACACTCGGCAGGTGTGTAATGCTAGTTCAAGATCGTGCAATTCAAGAGTGAAATAATATGTGAAATCTTAATGTAAATCAACCACCAACACATAGTTAAACTCTATATAAGATACCTTGAAATCCATCATCAAATCTCATAATAGATCATAGTTTCACAGCTCAAACTATGCATAGTCCCAATAGTCAAAACCAATTCATAGTATATGCTTGACATAGTTAAACATGCATAATCAATCAACCTTTCATAAACTCCAACATAATTTGTAATCAAAATCCATAATAAGAGACACCCATAGATGATACAACTTAGAAATATGCAATTTTCATAAAAAGAAGGTTGGGCACCACGGGTGAAAGAATTCAATGGTTGAAACCCACATAGCTCAAATTTGGGGATTACCTTGATGTATATTTGAGGAGAACTTGAAGCTTGAATGAAGTTCTTGAGATCCAGAATTAAGCTTGGGACACTTGGATTTTGATGAAATATTTGGTTAAGTCTTTGAGAGGGTTTAGAAAGTTTCTTAAGTGACATAGAGTTGAAAAATGACTATGTATGGGTATTTTTACGCATGGGTGGGTATGGGGCTATGACCCAAGGCCCTTGGGCCGAATATAAAAACTAAGGAAAAACTTGAACTGGTCTGTGTCTGGTCTGCGGTGCGGACCCAACGTGGAGGGCAAACTAACATTGATCCCGCCCAAGGTGCGTCGCGACCTGGGCGCGGACAGACACTTTTTTGTGAAATTTTGTGAAAATTATTTTTCGCTATGGTTCCTCTAAAATCGGGTTTATACCCATCTCCCACTCAATTTTTCCCCTTAATCACGAATAAGAAGTCAGATTTTTGATATCACCCACCAATTTTGAAATATAAGAAAATTATGATTATGAGCATTTCTTAAGCATATTTTTGGGGCGCTTTTGGGGCATTTCATCCCATCTAGTCTTAGCCTATTCTCGTATTTTTCTTTCCTTATCTCAGATACTTTATCATGACTTCTGTTTAGGCTTATTCCTCTTTTTCATATTACTTTTACCTATCTTACCCGGTGGCCTATAATGCCTACTAGGTACCTTTTATCAAGTACTCACACTACACTTTATATCTCCCTTCATGATGCATGCTGAAGCAAGCTACCGACGTTGATAGATCGAGCTTATTGTAGTCAGATTCTGAGACTAGGGTGAACACTTTCCATTTTGTGACCATTTCTGTCTCCTTCAACTTGGATGGCCTATCTGTTGTACTTTGATACTAGCTATTGTTGTATATATATTTTTGGTCCACTTTTAGGATTTCGTTTGTTCTAGTAGTTCTATACTGGTGACATCTAGGTTCTAGAAGGAATCATTGTATATATTCTAGTTCAGTTTCTATTTTTTTTCTTTTGCTATTATTTTATGAGTATTAGATTCTATTACTTTTCCCACTTATACCTATTACTTATAGTTCTAGGTTGGCTTACCTGTTGGTATTTTATTGTAGTTGTCATGATGGATTGAGAAATTGGATCGTGACACAACTAAATAATGTTCATTTAAAAAATTATTTAATATCTAATTTAATTACTTGATACATAATGGATTTCCTAAATGAGATTGGGATAAATGTTAATTTTCCTAACATTAGAGAGAGAGATGATTAATATCTGAAAATTATGTATGAGATGAATTATCTAGATCCTCATAAAAGAATATCTAAAATTGAAGTTCAAGGGTTAATTCTAATTATTATGTTATAATTCAACTTTGATTGCTTCAATAGAAAGTCCATGAAGGACAAAGTCTATGATGTATGATGACTGTTTATAATAAATAATTACATATCTTGTTGAAGGTTATATAAAATTCTTGAAGCATTCGAGGTGTCTAAAGATATAAAAGTTTGAAAGAAAGTTGTTCAGTAAAGTTTCAAAAATTCTAATATAAATTGAAACAATAAAGAAGGCTTTTTATTTTGTTTCGTCTGCTTTTAATTTTTAACTTTTATTTTTATTTTTATTTTAGTCTAGTTTGCTTTTATTTGGACTTGTTTCTTGTGTAATTGTTATTGTATAATAGTATGGCAGCATGCAGTCGACTTTGTATCACGACCCAAATAGGGCCTAGACGTGACACGTCGAATGGGGAACCCGAAGGGACCCCAATCAAGCCTCTTAACTTGTCATTACACATCATTGGTATAGAAGCATGTGAAAGACATAAAATAAGGATAATGGGGCAAAGGGACTAAGGGATAGCTTGCAAAACATCATCTTCAAGAGACAAAGAGAAAGCTCATAACATAGATACATAACTTGTCCAACAAACACCTCTAAATACATAGATAAGAGCGGGGACCAAGGAAAAGTGACTAAGCTCACCCTCTTAGTCAAGTATACAAAAAAAATAGTCTCCAATACATAGCATAAGAACATAGATATTTCCCTCGGACATAAGGACTCACCCACTAGCTTGAATGGAAGTAACTAGCCATGTGGAGGAAGATGATGACCAAATAGAGCTCTGGTTCCTACATGGTGATATCATGTAGGCATAGAGTATGTGAAAGTACGTTTGAATGTACTAAGTATGTAGGATACAATGCAACAAGAGATTGGCAACATGATCAAATGCATAACATAGACAATATATAGCATAGCAATGAAATGGCGTATAGGAATGGTTCTTGAAGTAAAATCGTGCTTATATAAAACATAGAATGTACATAGAAGAGTGCATCCTTTGGATAAAGGGCTTACCATCTCTCATCCTAGGTGGTTAAGTTATCAGCCCCTCAATTTGGTTATTAGCATACATCACCCACCTCTAAGGCGAATGAGGTATTAACCCCGTAATTTGGTTAATGAGGTATCAACTCCTTAATTTGGTTAATGAGATATCAACCCCTCAATTTGATGATGGTCAATTCAACACTACATATCCTTCTATCATCATCATAACATCATACACATACTCTATTTTCATCATCATGCATACTTTTCATGGAATCAACACATATTCATCCTTCTTTCATTATCATAGAGTCATTCATAACATAAGACAAGCATTAGACCTTCAATTCCTCAAGAACTCCTAGTCGGACATTTTATCAAATACTTGGGGGTGTAATGGGGGTAAAAGACCATGAAATTTAGAGATGAAATCATGCAAGAAAATCTGTTGTAAAACCATCAATCAACACTTTGCAACACCCCCAAGACATCCACATCAAAACCCTTCATCAAACCCAACATTAGATCCAAGATTTAGAGCTTAAAACATGATAAAACAACTATGCTTTCATGAACTCAAATCACTGTGCAGTAAATTTCTTAATGTACAAGACCCACAAGTAAAATCAACTTTAAATCATGCAATTTTAGTAAAAAAAGAAGCTTATGCACCATGGGTAAAGGGATCTAATGGTTCAACATCACATACCTTGACCTTGAAGAATTTCTTGAAGAAGACTTTAATAGAGACTTGAAGCTTGAAGGAATTCCTTAGATTCGGATGAGAGTTTTGGGACTTGGATCTTGAGAGAAATATTAGTCTAAGTGTTTGAGTGATGATTGGGGAATTTTTGGGATGATATGAGGGTGAAATAAGTCTATGTATAAGTATTTTCAAGGGTGGGAACCTTTAGTCCCAAGACTTATAAGTCTTGGATCAAAAAAATAAAACATGCACAAAAAACAATAAGGGAGCTTCGTGGTATTTGCGCTCTAACCTCACCGGAATCTGCATTTTCTACACAAACGAGTTCTATGAAAATAGACATAAATCCTTCATCCGAAGTCGGAAAGAGGTGAAACTAAGTGCATTGGAAAGCTAATTCAAATTGCTTTAAGCTGGTAGGTCATGGCTCACCCAGTTCTTTGTGTGCTAAGAGATATACCCCTTAGAATTTGACCCTCCTAAATCACATATTTTGTGATTTTTGAATTTTGATACGGTTGCTCTAAAATTCGGGTTAGACCCATCTCCCACTCAATTTGACCCCCTGAAAAAAAATATGAAGTTAGATTTTTGAAATAACAAACGGAATTTTAGATATATGGAAATTACAATTCCGGGTACTTTCGAGGCACATTTTTGTGTACTTTTGGGGGTTGTTACATTTTGATTTTAAAAGAAAATCTTTAAAGGAGGGATATCAAAAAAGGATCCTTTTTTCCTTGGATCTTTGTAAGAAGGTTTGAATCTAAATTTGTTATGATACTTTTATATGTTAAAAATTTAAGTATAATTGAGACTCTTAAAAAGTTTTCAAAAACTATTGAGTATTTAAAAATAAAAATAAAAAATCATGGTAAAACAAAAAATTTTCTTGACCTACATATAAAAAAGGATCCTTTTTTCCTTGGATTTGTGTAAGAAGTTCGGAATTTGAATTTGTTATAACACTTTTATATGTTAAATATTTAAACATCATTGACACTCTTAAAGAGTTTTCAAAAATTGTTGAGTATTTAAAAATAAAAATTAAAAATCATGGAAAAACAAAAAGTTTTCTTGACCTACATATTGAGAATTTGACAGATGAAATATTTGTCCATTAATTAATATACATAAAAAAGATTTTGAAGTGCATTTAGATGAATAAGTCATATTCATTGAGTTCTTCAATAATTGTAATATCGGTTGAGTAAAGATCCATTTCGATCTCAAAGAAGGATGAAGAGCTTTCTTTATGATGAAACTTCATTTCTCATTACAATTGGGACATTGATGTACCTTGCTAATAGCGCTCAATTAAATATTTTATTTTGCAATGAATTTATTGATAAGATTTAGTTCGTCCATGATAAAAAGATATTAGAATGGTGTTAGTCAAATATTTAGATATCTTCGGAGAACCAGGAACCTAGGTTATTTTATTCTAATAAATTTAAGATAGAAAGGGAAAATGCACAAGTACCCCCTCAGACTATAACCAAAATCCCAAAGAAATACTTAAACTTTAACTTGGTCCTATTACCCCCTGAACTTATATTTTATGTAATTAAATACCCCTTATTTGCCTATATGGTATGTGGGGTCTGTGCGCATACTACACACAAAAACTTAGGCGTGTGGTTAAGGGTAAATAAGGTGCATTAAATTACACAAAGAAATAGGTTCAGGGGGGTAATAGGACCAAGTAAAAGTTTAAGAGTGTCTCAAGGATTTTGGTTATTGTTTGGGGGGAGGGAGGGCAGTTGTGCATTTTAAATTATAATTTTTAATAATTCAAAATATTTATCTAAAGTTTGCTTATAAAAAAATAACATACGAACTTAAATATAATAATTATTTTATATCTCCAAATTTTATTATATAATCTGATCTATTAGTTTTAGGGATATGTTCGAGCTAAAAAAAATGTCAGAGTGTATTTTTAGGTCAAAATAATTAGTCGGGGAAATTTAAGAGCAATATATCACGACCGTCTACTTGACTTCAAGTAAGAAATTCCGATCTACTAGTTCTTTTTCTTTCAAAACTTAATTAAAATGCTTATATTGCATACGTATATAACGAAATAAAAAACAGTACTCATTTTTTCAACTGTGAACTGTTGTGCAATATTTGTGCAAATTGTGTTCATGCAAGGGGGGCAAATCTTTGATATATTTTTACACCAACTATATTCATTTAGATGATTTTTTAAATTTTATTATTGAGATCATTCAAAATATTAATTTGTCAATATTAATAACCAAAATCTAAGAGACATACTTAAACTTCTAATTAGTCCTATTACCCCCTGAACTTATTTTTTTTCCTAATTTAACGCCCCTTATTTGCTTACGTGCTATGTGGGGTTCGCGCGTGTACTACACACAATATAGTTTAGTTAGTTAGGCGTGTTAAGTAGATAAATAAGGGATATCTAATTACTAAAAAAGCAAGTTCTGAGGGGTAATAGGACCAAGTTAAAGTTTAAGTGTGTCTCTGAGATTTTGGTTATAGTCTTGGGGGCTACTTGTGTATTTTCTCAGATAAAATAATTAATTATGTGGATGCATAATAGTTATCGGATCCTTATAAAATTTGATCTTAAATGGACTACTATATAAGCACAATAAATATCTTGGTATTCAATAAAGCAAAAACTAGTAGCCAGTTCTTAAAATCAAGTAAAAGTAATATCATCGATGAAGCAAGTCAAAAATATGTTTGGTTAAGATCAATGATCCATCATATTCATAAAATGTATAATTTTTTTCAGAAAAGGAATATTCTTACCGCCTCGTAGGAAGATATTGTTGAATATATAGCCAAATTAAAGAGAAGAGACATCAAATGAAACCGGACAAAGAACATTCCACCAAAATCCCTTTTTTACTTAGATCTTTTGGTGAGACAGAATTTCAATATATCTTCTCAACTTAATAATCTTGCAGACTTATTCACTAAGACATTGCTAACATCAATATTTAAGAAATTTGAATACAAGATCAGTGTCACGCCTCGAGAGGGTACCCTAGACGTGGTCGGCACTTGGGGACTGGGACTATTGTTAGTCCTTAAATGAACAACTTGGCCTCATCACATCCATTCAATCATAGTTTACATATCAGTAGAAGACTAAAAATGATAGAAGGTGGACAATCTCAACTATAGAAGGCCAAATAAAATCATTAAGACTAGTATGAAAGAAACTAGTCCAAAACAGTATCCAAATCAAACTAATCAAATCTAGTCTATGAATCCTCTATCGAGAGTTCAATGGTGTCAATGAAAGACCCATGGCTACCTCAAATCAAAGTGAGCAAATCTAAAATCTAACTCCAAATCAAGATGAGATAAATAATATGCATCCTCCAAACTTAAGGAGGACTCACTAATCAGTTGAAATATGAAGAAGATCTTTAATAAAGTGCCTGTTGATCTCTAAAACCTATCTCTGCTTCATGAAAATATGCAGGCCCAAATGGACGTCAGAACATGGAATAGACTCAGCACGTGGAATGTACGAGTATGTAAAATGGCAGGGTAAAATGGGTATAAGGCAGTCTCACAACCCAAGCCTAGGGCTTAGATGTGACACGATGAATGGGAACCCAAAGGGACCTCAAACAAGCCTTTTAGCATATCATTTACACATCCTTGGTCGCGGAAGCAAAGTGAACAACAATAAAAAAGTATAAACAAGGGTAAAAGGACTAAGGGAAGTCTTTCATAGCAAAAATCATCAAAAGAGTCAAAGCTCAAAGCATGATTATATAACATATCCAAATACACATCTAGACCCAAGCACTGGGCCTAGATGTGACACAATGAATGAGAACCCAAAGGAACTCCAAACAAGCCTCTTAACATATCATTTACATATCCTTGGTCACGGAAGCAAAGTGAACAACAATAAAAGAGTATAAATAAGGATAAAAAAACTAAGAGAAGTCTTTCAAAGCATAAGTCATCAAAAGAGTCAGAGCTGAAAGTATGATAATATAATTTATCCAACAACACCTCTAGCATATATTGGACAGGGCCGAAGAGAACTTTCCTGGTTCACCCATTTGAGTTTCAAAGTGCAACATAAGGAAATTGCAAAAGTAAAAGTGCAAAACTAGTGTCCTTGAACTTGAGGACTCACCATTAGCTTATCTTCAAAGTAGTCAACTAGCCACGAGGAGGATGATCGTATGGGGATCCGATTCCTACATGGTAACATCATGTAGTCATAGAGTATATATTAATATGTTTGAATGTACTAAGTATGTAGGATGCAATGCAACAAGAGATAGGTATCATAATCAAAATGCATAATCATAAGCAAGAGATAGTATATTAGCAACAGGGTATGCATGATCAATGCTTGAGTAAAACATGCTTAGGTAGAACATAATACATGTGTAGGAAGATACCATCATCATAGATCAAGCATCTAATACTTAGAATTGAAGGCCTACCACCTTTTTGGAAGGTGATTGAGGTATCTACCACTCAATTGGTAGTATGGGCCTTGCACCCCCCGACAAGGTGGTCAAGGAATATACTCCTCAACAAGGTAGTACAGGCCTAGCACCCTTCGACGAGGTGGTCAAGGTATATGCCCCTCAACAAGGTAGTACGGGTCTGGCACCCCCCCCCCCGACAAGGTGATTGAGGCATAGCGCCCCCCTCAACAAGGTATGGTCAACTTGCAACACTATAGATACGTTTCATGAAATCAACACTTACATACATTCCTTTCATCATCATAAAGTCACTTAACTTATAAGTCATACAATAAACCTTCAATAACTCAAGAACCCTTAACCAAATAATTTATCAAACACTTGGTGGGTGTGTAATACTAGTTCAAAATTATGCAATTCAAGAGTGAAATCATGTGAGAAAACTTAATGTAAATCCACTCACCAACACTTGGTAACACCCTCATGCAATATACATTGAAATCCTTCATCAAATCTCAGAATAGATCATAGATTCATATCTCAAAATATGCATAGTTGAACAACATTTCATAAAGCCCCAATATAGTTTATAACCACATTCATCATAAGAGGTACCCATAGATAAATCAACTTGAAAACATGTAATTTGCATAAAAAGGAAGGTTGAGCACCATTGAAAGGACTCAATGATTGAAATCCATATACCTCAACTTTCGAGATTTCCTTGATGAAGATTTCAATGAGAACTTGAAGCTTGAATAAATTCTTTAAGATCCGAAATGAGTTTGGGACACTTGAATTTGAGTGAAATGTTTGGCTAAGTGTTTTAGAGGGTTTTGGGGAATATCTTGAATAATATGGGGTTGAAAAATGACTAAGTATAGGGTTTTTTATGCGTATGAAGGCTTAGGACCAAGACCCCAAGGCCTTAGCTGAGATTAAAAAACTGAAAACAGAATGCACTACTCTGTGACGGCTCTGTGCCGCGTAGAGAACGTGCACCCACACTGAAAATGAAATTTTTGGTGATGCAATTTTTCTATGGGTCCTCTAAAATTTGGGTTATAACCACCTCTCAATCAACGTTTCCCCTGATCAAGAATATGAAGTCAGATTTTCGATATCACGCATGATTTTTGAGATATATGGAAATTATGAATATGGACATTTTCGAGGCACATTTTTGGGCACTTTTTGGGGCATTTCAACATCTCCCCCTTGAGAACATTCATCCCCGAATGTCAAAAAATGAACACAAGAAGAGTAATGTGAAGGAATCATACCCAACAAGAATGCATTATAGTAATCGTGAAGGAATCAGCCCCAACAAGAATGCAATAATGCATTTAAAGAGCATTTTGAAAAATCCCCATAAGTGTCAAAATCACAATGAACTTGTCAACATAAACATGAATGCATGCAAATGAAATAAGGGTTGATACATAAGACTTGAGATCACATAAGGGATTTGAGCTAGCACCTTAGGCTTGATAGAATGGAATAGATAGGGATATCGCTTTTGCATGTCCGCATCGGTTTCCCATGTGACACTTTACACTTGTTGGTTTCTCCAAAGAACTTTAACAGAAGATACATCCTTGTTTCCTCAACCTCTTCACTTGCCTATACAAAATTTTTACCATGATCTATTCATAAGTCAAATTATCTTCAACAACACCCACAATATCAAGAGGCAAAATAGCACTTGGATCATTCACACACTTCCTTAAAATAGACACATGGAAGACAAGATGAACCATATTCATATAATTGGGAAACTCCAACTCATAGGCCACCTTACCAATCCTCCTCAACACTCTATAAGGATCCACAAATCTTGGACTGAATTTACCCGTTTTACCAAAATGAATCACACCCTTTATGGGTGAGACCTTCAAATAGATCCAATCACCAAGCATCTCGTACTTGGAATCCAAGGCCTAGCACCCCCTTGGAAGGTGATTGAGGTATCTACCCCTTAATTGGTAGTACGGGCCTAAAACTCCCTAACAAGGTGGTCAAAGAATTTACCCCTCATCAAGGTAGTATGGGCCTAGCACCCCCCGACAAGGTGGTGAAGGTATATGCCCCTCAACAAGGTAGTATGGGCCTAGCATCCCCCGACAAGGTGGACAAGGTATATACCCCTTAATGAGATAGTACGGGCCAGGCACACCTCGACAAAGTGATTGAGGCACAGCACCCCTTCAACAAAATATGGTCAACTTGCAACACTGTAGATACTTTTCATGAAATTAACACATACATATATTCCTTTCATCATCATAAAGTCACTTAACTCATAAGTCATGCAATAAACCTTTAATAACTTAAGAATCCTTAATCGGACATTTTATGAAACACTTGGTGGGTGAGTAATGCTAGTTCAAAATCATACAATTCAAGAGTGAAATCATGTAAGAAAAGTTAATGTAAATCCACCCAGCAACACTTGGTAACACCCTCATGCAATATACATTGAAACTCTTCATCAAATCAAAAAATATATCATAGATTCATATCTCAAAATATGCATAGTTGAATAATATTTCATAAGACCCCAACATAGTTTGTAGCCAAATTCATCATAAGAGGTACCCATAGATAAATTTGACTTGAAAACATGTAATTTGCATAAAAAGAAAGGTTGGGCACCATGGGCGAAAGGACCCAATGGTTGAAACCCAACATACCTCAACTTTGGAGATTTTCTTAATGAAGATTTGAATGAGAACTTCAAGCTTGAATGAATAACTTAAGATCTGAAATGAGTTTGGTAAACAAGAATTTGAGTGAAATGTTTGGCTAAGTATTTTAGAGGGTTTTGGAGAATGTCTTGAATGATATAGGGTTGAAAAATGACTAAGTACAAGTGTTTTTATACATAGGAAGGCTTAGGCCCAAGAACCCAAGGCCTTAGGCCGAGATTAAATAAAATTGGCAACAAAATTTACTACACCGCGACGACTCCGTGTCACGGAGAGAACGCGTACCCTCACTTGCGATGAAATTTTTTCCAAAATGAAATTTTGCTACAAGTCCTCTAAAATTACGGTTATACTCATTTCCTACTCAATTTTTCCTCTTCCTCCCGATCAAGAATATGTAGTCGGGTTTTTGATATCACGTACGGATTTTAAGATATATGAAAAAAATAAATGTGGACAATTCTGAGTCATATTTTTGCGCACTTTTTATGGTGTTTCAGGAAGAAAATAATCATCTCAAAGTATGCAATCAAGATATTGTAATGTAAAATGGCAGAATAAAATAGTTTTAAGGTAGAATACAATCATCTCACAATATGCAATCAGGATATCGTAAGTTTAAAGAAAGAATAAATACTAGACAGTGACCAATCATAGATAATTCAATCCAATTTAGTCCAATCAGAGTACTATCAAGGTCTAAGTGGGAGTTTCTCTTATTTGAAAATAATCACCTATAAGCTAGTGATCCTATAACAATCTCATTGATATTGCGACAACCGTTTAATACTTTCTAGGTTAAAGAACGAACCAATCCACAATGAATCCAATTAATTAAGTGCTCTATTATTTCAAGGACCTATCAAAGGGAAACATCCTGCTTAAAAATTTCAATCCTCTCTTATGTTTGAGTATGTTGTTATTGAGCTTGAGATGGACTTACTCTTACTCAATTCAGTGCTTGATGCTCCTCCCAAGACTCAATGATCATAAGACAATCAATATTAATCGAACCAATTATGAGTCTCAGAAGGACTCTTATCAATTCATCAGTCTATCACTAATCAAGTCTTTCGTCTTATCAACCATCCAATCCATTCCCATTCACATCTTTCAAGAGGAGTTTAGACCAATCATTAAGAGAACTATCAATTTAGACAAATCATTTGAGTTCAATTATAAAGACTCTCAAGACCGTCAAGATTCTATGAACATTATCATCATGCTCAATCACTATCACACTCACAATCATACTTTTGAGGCTCTAGACTCAATCGCTAGACTCATTCATGCATAAAAATCTAAGGTTTATACTTAAAATAAGAGTTCAAATCATTTGTTCAAGAAAATAATTTCATAAAGATATTTATTATGCAATATTAAGTAGAACATATATACACACACACACACACACACACACACACACACATATATATATATATATATATATATATATATAGGGGTATGCGCATGCGCATGCGCGCGCGCGTGTGTGTAGAAAACCTTCACAGTGATTCAATTCATTCGATCAAAGTATCACAAGTCTTATCGGGATATGGAAGAATAACTTCATGTTTTAGGTTAGCCTTACATACCTGAGATGAAAGTAAACAATCAAATTTGCAAGTTATTATCCTCAATCTTCTAGAATCCTAGCCTTTTCTCCTCATCTTTGCTCAAATCTTTACTTAGTTTTAGCGTAAAAAACTTTAGAATGGGTTTTGCAACCATTTTTAGGCCCAAAAAAATACATATTGGTCGTCGTTTAAGTTTAGGAGGGTGGAAAGAGTTTCGAATGCTCCTAAAAAAATTAAAAATTTTGTACTATGGTCAACCTAGTCCATGTTGCGGACTTGCTCCCTCCAAGTACAATTTCTTTGAAAATTTTTTGATCAACTTTATAATCATGTAGAAAATATTAAAATCACCACTAAGTGAAAGTCCATACAATTCCGCGATGTGATCTTGTTACGCACTTTTCTAGAATTGCCTTTTTGCTCAAAAAATTATCTTTTGATCTGATTGCTCCATGATTCAACCAAGACCATTTTTTTCACACAATGTTTTGTGTTGATCATGATTCCAGCCTCGGATTTTTCAAAAGAGTTTGGGAAGATACAGTATGCAAGTGTCTCTCATCTAGGGTATTTTGGTAATTTTACCGAATGTAATATTATCTCCCCCTTTGGATCATTCGCCTTTGAATAAAGAGTAACTCAAGATGGACTCAAGGAACGAAGAAAAATTAAGACTCCTTTCGACAATGAATCGACCAATCAAACTCTCTAAACAATCCACAATCTGCTCAAGGATAGATAAATCGATTCAAGTCAGGAGTCGGGTCATTACCTTTAGCATTCTCTTTATCAGGCACGAATAGATGTGGGTGTTTAGCTTTCACTTCTTCCTTAGCTTATCATGTGTCTTCCTCAACAAATTGATTCCTCCACAAGACATTGACCAGGGCTATCTCTTTGGTCCTCAATTCGCAAACCTGACGATCAAGAATTTGGATTGGAAAGTCTTCATAGGACAAACTATCTTTCACTACAATACAATCAATAGGAACTACTAATGAAGGATCTCCCAAGTATTTTTTTAACATCAAAACATGGAAGACTGGATAAATCACGGTTAACTCAGAAGGAAACTCCAACTCATAAGAAACATTCCAAATCCTTTTCACAATTTGGTAGGGACTAATATAATAAGGACTTAGTTTCCCTTTTTTGCCAAATTTCATGACACCCTTCATGGGTGATATTGTCAAGTATACCCAATCATTCACTTCAAACTCTAAGTCTCTTTTTCTCACATCAGTGTAAGACTTCTGGCGGCACTATGTAGTCTGTAATCTTTCTCTAATAATCTTTATCTTCTCCATCGACTGGTGAGCAAGATCAAGTTCAATCAACTCAATTTCTCCAACTTCAAACTATCTAATTGGTACCCCACATTTCCTCCCATATAAAGCCTCATAAGGAACCATCTGAATACTTTCATGATAACTATTATTATAGGCTAGATTATATGTAAATGATCATCCTAATTATCTTTAAAGTCAAGGACACAAGCCCTCAACATGTTCTCCAATGTCTGAATGGTATGCTCTGCCTGGCTATTTGTCTGGGTGAAAGGTAGTACTAAGATTTATGTTTGAACCCAGTCATTTCTAAAAAGATCTCCAAAATTGAGATGTGAATTCAGCTCCTCTATATGAGATGATTGACAACGGAAAGTACTAAGATTTACGTTTGACCCTAGTCATTTCTAAAAAGATCTCCAAAATTGGGATGTCAATTGATCTCCTCTGTCCGAGATGATTGACAAGGGAACTCTATGAAACCTTAGAGTCCCCTACATGTACAACTTGGCATACTTTTCTGTAGTGTCTGTCATCTTAACTGCTAAGAAGTGAGCTGATTTGATCATCCTATTCACAATCACCCAAATTGAATAATGCTACTTTCGGGATCTTGATAAATTGGTAATGAATTCCATATTGATCATCTCCCACTTCCATTCAGGAATCTCAAAGTTTTGAGCCAATCCACATGGCCTTTAATACTCAACTTTAACCTATTGACTATTTGGGAATTTTGAGACAAACTCGTCAATATCCCTCTTTCACTCCACCAATAGACTTCTCTCAAGTTGTGGTACATTTTGGTAGTGCCAGCATGAATATATGCCTAGAGTTGTGGGCTTTGAGCACTGTCAAGGTTTGGAACACACAATCTACGCTAGTATATCAACGCACTATCTCCTCCTTTGGAGAAAACCATTACCTTCTATTTATGGACAGCTTTCTTCAACTGAAATAGCACAAGATTTTGGTCTTGCTTATTTTTCACCTCTGCCACTAGAGATGATGCAAACCCATTATGAACATTAACCCACCCCCATCATTCTCCTCAAGTTGCACTCTCAGTCAAGCCAATCTACGCACTTCTTTAGTTAGATCTTTCTTTACTTCCTCAAAATGGGTAGTACTACCCATTGACAACCTACTAATACCATCAGAAATAACGTTAACTGAAATGACCCAGTAAAGTGCCCGAAAGTAAGTCTCAAAACGACCAAAATTTTAAATTTCATAAATCACAAAATTCGTACACGATATCAAAAATTTGACTACATATTCTTGTTAATGGGATCAAAATTAGGAGAAACGGGGTCTAACCCCGATTTAAAAGCAAATGAATAGAAATTTCAATCTTCTAAAAATCACTTATCCAGTGTCTATCCGCGATAGTACCGCGACGTTCCTCGATCACCAACATGTGTTAATTCAGTCTCTGCAAAAGGTATGCGATGCAAACTTATGTAGTTTCTGCCCAATTATTTTTCGGTGCGGTCCAAGACTTTTGGGTCTTGGGCCTAAGTGTTCCAACACATGTTTTTACTTATACTTAGCTATATTTCACCCTCATATCATCCAAAAACATTTCCCAATATCCCCTCAAACACTTAGCCATATTCTTCACTCCTAAATTTAAGACTCAAACTCTCATCCAGAACTAAGGATTTCCTTCAAGGTTCTTCTTCAAGCTTCAAGTTTTCATCTCCAATCTTCACCAAGTTCATCTCCAAGTTAAGGTATGTAGGTTTTAATTATTGGGTTCTTCCACCTATGGTGCCCTAATCTACTGTTTACTCAATTTACATTATTTAAAGTTGATTTTACAAATGGGTTTACTAGTATGAACATGTTTATGAACTATGTTAAAGTTATGTAAAGTTGCGACATTTTTGCTATGTTTTGAGCTATGAATCTTAGATCTATTGATGTATAATGCTTGAAGGTATTGCAAGGTGTTGATTGATGGTTCTACAATGGATTTTCTTATATGATTTCATCTCTAAATTTCATGGTCTTGTACCCTCATTACACACCCTCTAAGTGTTTGATAAAATGTTTGGATATGGTTTCTTGAGGAATTGAAGGTCGAAAGCATGATATATGATATGAATGATATTATGATGATGAAATGAGCATATGTATATGATAATCCTATATAAAGTATTGCATTAGACCATGCCCAACCCGGGGGGACTAAGAGTCTGGATAACCTAGATGGGGGTTCGTACTCATCAACCTAGTGAGAGGTTTGTACTTTACCACCAGGGTGATGGGGTGGCATCATCATCAACCTAGATGGGGGTTGTACTCATCAACCTGTTGAGGGGTTTGTACCTCACCACCTATGTGATGGGACAGCATCATCACTAACCTACTAAGGGGTTTGTACCTTGGAAAGCTAGCTTGTTCTCTTCTACACATATGATATCCTATATGAACATTAATAACTTAAGCATGTTTTACTTATACATTGCTCATAAATGTCATATTGTTATATTATGCCTATTGCCTATTGTTATGCATATTCATTATGATGCCCATCTCTTACTGCATTGCATCTTACATACTTAGTACATTTAGACGTACTAACGCATGCTCTTGCCTACCTGATATCACCATGTAGGAACAGGGATCTAAGTTGATCATCCTCCTCCTCCACATGGATATTTCATTAATACTCAATCTAGTTTGTGAGGCCTCCACTCTGAGGACCTTAGACTATGCTTCTTTTTTTATGTATTGAGACACTCTTCTTTATTTTCTATTTTGACTATGAGGGTAAGCTCGGTTTCTTTATCTTGTCCCCCACTCTTATCTAAGTATTAGAGATGTTTGTTGGACATGCTATGTATCTATGATATGAGCTTAACTCTTTGTCTCTTGATAATGATGTTATGTAAGCTTCCCCCTTAGTCCATTTTGCCCCTATTCTCACTCTTTATGGATTTTATATGCTTCTGCGACCAGTGATGTGTGACGATATGCTAAGAGGCTTACTTGGGGTCCCTTCAGGTTCCCCATTCTCCATGTCACGACTTGTCCTTAGGATTGGATCATGACAAACTTGGTATTAGAGCACTAGGTTGACAGAGCCTCAAATTCCAACACACAGCGTTAATTAGAGTCCTATTTATGGTTGTGAAGCGCGCCATGACTATGAATAGGAGGCTATGAGACGTTTTAGGAAATGTTTCACTTCTTTATGTCCTAAGTTGTGCTATAGATTTGTGGTAAATTTTCCCCTTAATGATTATCCTTTGTTATGCTAGATTATGCCAAACACTCAAGGAAGAAGGACCCAAACTCCTGAGTAGCAATCTACCAATAGTGAGCTCGGGGTTGCTCTCACAATGCTTGCCCAAGTTGTGGCCAACCAAGTTAATCAAGGGGCCCAAGCCCCTTATGCTACTACCTCGAGAGCTAGGGAAAGATACTTCGTGAGGATGAATCCTCCAGTGTTCTATGTGTCAAAGGTGGATGAAGATCCACAAGAGTTTATTAATGAGGTCTACAAGATCTTGAATATCATGGGTGTTGGGTTGAATGAAAAGGTGGAGTTGGCAGCGTACTAACTCAAAGGGGTAGCCCAAATATGGTACGATTAATGGAAGGGGGAGAAGGGAAATGGTTATGTGTTGCTTTCGGAGGATTTCAAATTGGCTTTCCTAAATAAGTATTTCCCTCTTGATCTTAGTGAATCAAAGTTGGTTGAGCTCATGAACTTGAAACAAGGTACTATGAGTGTGAGGGAGTACGCCCTCACGTTTAATCATTTCCAAAGAATGTTCCTCATTTGATGGTCGATCCTAGATCTAGGATGAATAATTTCTGATTTGGGGTCTCTGACTTGATGAGCGAAGCATGGTTGTCTGCCTTACTAATTAGTGATATCGACTTGTCTCGGTTGATGACATATAGCGAGCAAATGGAAGAAGAAAATTTGAGGAAGAGGAGAGGTCATGAGGCCATAAGGACCCGTTTTGAGGGTAAGTTCCAAAGGGGTGGCCGGTTCCATCAAGGCCAAGGGCCTTCTCATTCTACTAATAGGGAGTTTGCCAATGATTTTACTAAGCCTCAAGGTGTTGGTGGTGTGGCTCCCATTGATGTGTGTCCTAACTCTGGAAAGAGTCATTGGGGCCCATGTTTGAAGGATTCTAATGCATGCTTTGATTATGGGGAGCTTGGTCACAAAAGATGGATTGTCCAAGAAATCATGGCAAAGGTTGGGTGCAAATATGGTTCCATTAGGTAGAGGTGGTCCTCAAGGTGATACCCCAAGGCACAATCGTTTCTATGCTTTACATGGGAGGCAAGGGGTTGGTGAGGTTCTCGATGTTGTTACCAGTAAGTTGAAAATCTTTGACTTTGATGTATATGCTTTGATTGATCCGTGTGCCGCTCTTTCCTTTGTTACCCCTTTTGTTGCTAAAAAGTTCCATGTTGACCCCGAGTTATTGCATCAGTCATATGAAGTATCTACTCCTATTGGTGCCTCTACTGGTGCTAAGAAAGTTTATAGAATTTGTCCTATTTGCATTTTGCATAAGTTGTTGCCTTGTGATATTGTTGAATTAGACATGGTTAATTTTGATGTCATTATTGGTTGTATGTCTACTATGCTTCTATTGATTATAGAACCCGTAGGGTCAAATTTTAATTTCCAAATGAACATGTCCTTCAGTGGAAAAGTCAAGATGTGGTGGTCATGGGTAGATTCATCTCTTGCATTAATGTCTATAAGTTAATCTCTAAGGGGTGCTTGTATCATCTTGTGAGGTTTAAAGATGTGGAGTCCAAAGTTCCTTCCATAGAGTCGGTTCCGATTGTAAATGAGTTTCTTGATGTCTTCCCAAATAATCTTTTCGGTGTTCCTCCCGAAAGAAAAATAGATTTTGGCATAGACCTCCTCCCCGATACCCAACCTATCTCCATTCCCCCTTACCATATGGCCCTGGCAGAGTTGAAGGAGTTAAAGGAACAATTGAAAGATTTGTTGGATAAGGGATTTATTAGACCTAGACAAGCACCTTGGGGTGCATCGATATTATTTGTGAAGAAGAAGGATGGATCCCTTAGAATGTGCATTGACTACATGCAACTCAATAGGGTTACTATCAAGAATAGGTATCCTTTTCCAAGGATTGATGATTTGTTTGACCAATTGTAAGGGGCAAGCTTTTTCTCTAAGATTGATATTCGATCCGAGTATCATCAAATGAGGGTGAGGGAATGTAATATTCCCAAGATGGCTTTCCAGACTAGATATGGGCATTATGAAGTTGGGATGATGTCTTTTGGGTTGACCAATGCACCGACCATCTTTATGGACCTAATGAATAGGTCATCAAACCCTACCTTGATTCCTTTGTGGTGGTCTTCATTGATGATATTTTGATCTATTCACATAGTAGAGAGAAGCATATGGGTCATTTGAGGGTTGTGTTGCAAATATTGAGGGAGGAGAAATTGTATGCCAAGTATGAGAAGTGTGAATTTTGGTTGAAGGAGGCAGCATTCTTTGGTCATATGGTGTCAGGAGATGGTATAAAAGTGGATCCGAAGAAAACCAATGTGATTAGGAATTGTCCTAGACCATTGACCCTGTCAGATATTAGGCGTTTATTGGGCCTAGCGGGTTATTATAGAAGGTTTGTAAATGGGTTCTCCCTCATTGCTTCCCCTATGACAAAATTGATTCAAAAGAAGGTTAACTTCATGTGGACCGATGAATATGAGAGGAGCTTCCAAACATTGAAGGACAAACTTGTGTCCGTTCCTATATTGTCACTATGGGCTTGAAGGTTTTGTGGTGTATTGTGATGCTTCCGGGGTTGGTTTAGGTTGTGCGCTAATGCAAAGTGGTAAGGTCATAGCTTATGCTTCTAGATAACTCAAAGTACATGAAAGGAACTACCCTACCCATGATCTAGAGTTACCTGCCGTTGTGTTTGCATTAAAGATTTGGCATCACTATTTATATAGGGTGCATGTTAATTTTGTTCATCGATCGTAAGACCCTCCAATATGTCTCCACTCAAAATGATCTCAACTTGAGGCAAAGGAGATGGTTAGAACTTCTTAAAGACTATGATATGAGTGTTCATTATCATCAGGGTAAGGCAAATGTTGTGGCGGATGCTTTGAGTAGGGTGTCTATGGGTAGCCTAGCTCATGTTGATGGTAGTTATGAGGAAATGGATAGGGAGGTGCATCAATTGGCTAGATTGGGGTTTAGGTTGGAAGAGGTTGGTGATGATGGTGTTGTTGTTATTGATAGGTCTAAGTCTTCATTGGTTGATGAGGTGATAGAAAAATAAGATCTTGACTCCTCCTTCCTTAAAGATGGCCTTGGTGAAAGAGGGAAAAGTAGAGGTTTTCTCCCAAGGGGGAGATGGTGTCCTTAGGTACCAAGGTAGGTTGTATGTGCCTTGTGTTGATGGTTTGAGGGAGAAAATCCTTGATGAGGCCATTTTTCTTATTCTATCCACTCCGGTTACACAAAAATGTATAGAGACTTGAGGGATGTGTATTGGTGGGGAGGCATGAAGAGAGACATTGCCAAATTTGTTTTTAATTTCCATAGTTGTCAACAAGTCAAGGCCGAACATCAAAGGTCGAGTGGCCTAACCCAAGATATAGAGATTCCCACTTGGAAGTGGGAGGTGATTAATATGGACTTTGTGGTTGGGTTGCCCAAGACTAGGAAGGGTTTTGATTCCATATGGGTTGTAGTTGATAGGATGACAACATCGACTTAATTTCTACCGGTTAAGATTACATATAGGGATAAAGAGCATGCAAGGTTGTACATCCATAAGTTAGTGAGGTTACATGGGGTTCCTTTGTCCATCATATCAGATCGTGGTGCATAATTCACTTCACACTTTTGGAGGTCTTTTCAAAGGAGTCTTGGTATAAAGTTCACCATAGTACTACCTTCCACCCTCAAACGGATGGCCAAGCCAAAAGAACCATTCAAACACTTGAGGATATGCTTAGGATTTGTATCTTGGAGCCTAAGGGTAGTTGGGATTATCATCTTCCATTGATTGAGTTTGCGTATAAAAGTAGGTATCATTCTAGCATTAGTATGGCTCTATTGAGGCCTTTTTATGGTAGAAATTGTAGATCACCAGTTGGGTGGTTTAGAGTTGGTGACATGGCTTTGTTAGGACTAGATCTGGTCATGGAAGCTCTTGAAAAGGTTAGAATGATTAGAAAGATATTGAAGACGACCCAAAGTCGCCAAAAATCCTATGCCGATATAAGGAGAAGAGACCTTGAATTCACAGTGGGTGATTAGGTATATTTGAAAGTTCAAAGTGGGTGATTGGGTATATTTGAAAATTTCTCCAATGAAGGATGTGGTCCATTTTGGTAAGAAGGAAAAGTTGAGCCCAAGGTATGTTGGTCTTTATGAGGTCATAAGAAGGGGTGGCAAGGTAGCTTACGAGTTGAGGTTGCCTAGTGAGATGGAATTGGTTCATCCGGTGTTTCATGTCTCTATGTTGAGGAAATAGGTGGGTGATCCTAATGTTATTGTGCCTCTTAATATGGTAGGCGTTGTAGAGGATAACTTGACTTGTGAGGAGGTTCTGGTTCAGATTTTGGATGGGCAAGTGAAGAGATTGAGAAATAAGGAGGTGGTATCCGTTAAGGTCCTTTGGAGGAACCAATAAGTCGAAAGTGTTACTTGGGATGTCGAAGCATACATGCAAAAGTAGTATCCTTATCTTTTCCACTCCACTCAAGCCTAAGGTACTAATTGTAAGTCCCCTATGTGAATTCAAGTAATATATTGCATCCCAGATGTCACTCATATGGATTTATGTTTAAGTTAGCAAACATATGATGATTTTACACTTATGTTGAGATTTTGAAAATGGTGTTTTAGATGTAATGTTACAGCCTTGTTGGTGCTGATATATTTATGATCACTCTCGTCTCATATGTCTCTTTTACATTCGGGGATGAATGTTCCCAAGGGGGAGATATTGAAACGACCCCAAAAAGTGCCCAAAAATGTATCTCGGAATGCCCGGAATTTTAAATTCTATATATCTCAAAATTCATGCGTGATATTGAAAATCTGACTTCATATTATTTTTAAGGGGGTAAAAATTAGGGGAGAAGGGTCTAACCCTGATTTAAGAGCAAAGGAACAGTAATTTCAATTTTTTAGAAATCGCTTATCCAGTGTCTGTTTGCGATGGTACCACGACGCACATCCATCGTGGACATATGTTAATTTAGTGTCCGTGACAAGTCCGCATCGTGTAGTTTCTGCCCAGTTATTTTTTTGTGTTGGTCCAAGACTTTTGGGTCTTGGGCCTAAGTGTTCCTAAACGTGTTTTTTACCTATACTTAGCCATATTTCACCCTCATATCATCCAAAAACATTCCCAAATATCCCCTCAAACACTTAGCCATATTCTTCACTCCTAAATTCAAGTCTCAAACCCTCATCTTGAATTAAGGATTTCCTTCAAGGTTCTTCTTCAAGCTTCAGGTCTCCATCTTCAATCTTCACCAAGTTCATCTCCAAGCTAAGGTATGTGGATTTCAATCATTGGATTCTTCCACCCATAGTTCCCTAATCTACTTTTTACTCAATTTGCATTATTTTAAAGTTGATTTTACAAATGGATTTACTAGTGTGAACATGTCTATGAACTATACTAAAGGTATGTAAAGTTGTGACTATTTTGCTATGTTTTGAGCTATAAATCTTGGATCTATTGTAAGAATTGATAAGGGATTTTGTTTGAGGTTGTTGCAAGGTGTTGATTGATGGTTCTACAATGGATTTTCTTATATGATTTCATCTCTAAATTTCATGGTCTTGTACCCTCATTACACACCCTCTAAGTGTTTAATAAAATGTCCGGATGTGGTTTCTTGAGGAATTGAAGGTCCCTCGTTACACACCCTCTAAGTGTTTAATAAAATGTCTGGATGTGGTTTCTTGAGGAGTTGAAGGTCCAAATCATGAGATATGATATAAATGATGTTATGATGATGAAATGAGCTTATGTATATGATAAATTCTATATAAAGTGTTGCATTAGACCAGGTCCAATCTGGGGGCACTAAGAGTACGAATAACCTAGATGGGGGTTCCTACTCATCAACCTAGTGAAGGATTTGTACTTCACCACCTAGGTGATAGGATGGCATCACCATCAACCTAGATGGGGGTTTGTACTCATCAACCTAGTGAGAGGTTTGTATCTCACCACCTAAGTGATGTGGTGGAATCATCACTATCCTACTAAAGGGTTTGTACCTTGGAAAGCTAGCTGGTCTCTTCTACACATATGATATCCTATATGAGAATCAATTACTTAAGCACGTTTTACTTACGCATTGGTCATACATGCAATTTTGTTATATTATGCCTATTGCCTATTGTTATGCATATTCATTATGATGTCCATCTCTTGTTGCATTGCATGCTACATAATTAGTACATCCAAATGTACTAACGCATATTCTTGCCTACATGATATCACCATGTAGGAACTAGAGTCCAAATTGATCATCCTCCTCCTCCACGTGGCTAGTTCAGAACTGCTCAAGCTAGTTGGTGAGTCCTCCACTCCAGGGACCTTCGTCTATGCTTCTCTTATTATGTATCAAGACACTCTTCTTTATTTTCTATTTTGACTATGAGAGTTATCCCGGTTTCTTTGTCTTGGCCCCCGCTCTTATCTAAGTATTAGAGGTGTTTGTTAGACATGCTATGAATCTATGATATGATCTTGACTCTTTGTCTCTTGATGATGATGTTATGCAAGCTTTTTCCTTAGTCATTTTTGCCCCTATTCTCACTCTTTATGGCTTTTTTATATGCTTCCACGACCAATGATGTGTGAAGATATGCTAAGAGGCTTGTTTGGGGTCTCTTCGGGTTCCCCATTCGCCGTGTAACGTCTAGGCCCTAGGCTTGGGTCGTGACATTAACTTTACCTGGGTGGTAGTTAATTCTCATATGATAATCCTTGAGCAATTTTAATCATCTCGTTTGCCTTGGGTTAAGCTACTTCTGGTTTAATACATATTGCAGGCTCTTGTGATCACTGAACACATCTACATGCACTCCATACAAGTAGTGGTGCCAAATATTAAGTGCACATACCATGGCTACCAACTCAAGATCATGGGTTGGATAATTCCTCTCATAAACCTTGAGCTGTCTGGAAGCATAAACGACAACCTTTCCCTCCTATATCAACGCATGCCCCCAATCCCACTAGTGAGGTGTCATAATAAATTATGAAACTACTAGTCCCTTCAGGGAAGATCAACACTACGGTAGTAGTCAACCTTGTTTTCAACTCTTGGAAGCTCTTCTCACATTCATCAGGCAATTAGAACTTAACCTTCTTCTGAATCAGTCCAGACAATGGTGATGATATGGAACAGAATCCTTCAATAAATCTACAATCTGCAGTAAAAGGCTAAACACAAGAAGCTCCTTATGTCATTCGAAGAAGTTGGTCTAGTCCAGTTCTTAACCGCCTTAATCTTTTGAGTATCCACTCGAATACCATCGCCCGAGACAATATGGCCTAGAAAAGCCACAGACTTGAGCCAAAGCTCACAGTTTGAAAATTGTATACAACTCATGATCTTTGAGAGTTTAGAGAACAATTCTGAATTCTGAGGTGATTGACATGCTCCTCTTCATCTCTAGAATACACCAAAATATCATTGATAAACACGATCACGAATATATCAAGCTACTGTTCAAAAACTCTGTTCATCAAATCCATGATGGTTGTGGCCATATTAGTCAACCTAAAGGACATGACCAAGAACTCAAAATTTCCATATCGAATTCTAAAGTCTATCCTTGAGATGTAACATTCCCTTACCTTTAACTAATGGTAACCAGATTTGTGGTCTATCTTCGAGAAACAGGAGGCATCCTAAAGTTGGTCAAACAAATCAACTATCCCGGAGAGAGGATATTTATTCTGTATGGTGACCCTATTCAGTTTCCTATAATTGATACACATTGTGAGAGACCCATCTTTTTTTTTTGGACGAACAGGATAGGAGCACCCTAAAGAGAAAGCTCGACCTAATAAAGCCCTTATCTAGCAAATTATTTAGTTTCTCTTTCAACTCAGCAGGGGCTATTCTATAAGGTAGAATTAAGATAGACTGAGTATCAGGAAGAACATCAATTCCAAAGTCGGTCTCCTTATCAGGAGGGACTCCAGGCAGATCTTCAGGATACACTTCAGGAGACTCATTCACAATAGGGACTGACTCAAAGGGTGGAGACTCTACATCATCAGTCTTAACTCACATGAGGTGATAGACAAATCCTTTAGAAATTAGCTTTCTAGCCCTAAGGTAGGAAATAAACTTACCCTTAGGTGCAATAGAATTTCCCTTCCACTCTAGGACTGGTTCATTTGGGAAGTAGAATCTGACAGTTTGGGTTCTACAATCAACGGAGGAATAGCAGACATGAAGTCAATCCATGCCAAGGATCACATAAAAATTAATCATCTCTCACTCGGTCAAATTAGCAAAGGCATCCCTATGATGCCTGGTTACTAAACAATCTCCAAAGACCTTTTCGTCTTGGATAGACTCACCGAAAGAAGTAGAAATAACAAGGGGTTTGGTCAAACATTTAGGAAGAATCCCAAATCTACTAGCAACATATGGAGTTACAAAAGATAGAGTGGCACCCAAGTCATGCACTCCATAACATTCAAAGGTAAATACTTGAAGCATGTCTGTCATGACATTTGGTGCTGCCTCTTGGTCCTGTCAATTTCCCCTCACATATAGATAGTTTATTGATCCGCTAGTATTAGTAGTGGCAGCTCTCTAATCACCCCTCGCTGGCAGTGCTGGTGTAGAAGATTGAGCCTTGTTAAGCAACTTTGGATAATCGCCTCCCTCACGACTGTTTCCCAAGTGTATTTTGTCACACTTGCCACGTGGTGGCTTATCCTATGGACCTACAGACACACTATCTTATGAATGAAACTCTAAGACCTCTATTCATTCTTATTTTTGGGTGTAAGTGCGCTAGAGGATGATGGCGTTAGCCCTGACTGAAACTTGTTACCGTTCTCATTCCCTCTGTTGCCAACCTCATAGATGGATGTCTTTGATTTTTTTATTCTTGTACTCTTCCCTGTCCTGCTGCCTCTCCTTATCAGCTTATTGTACATAAGTCATCAACCTTCCAATATCCATATCACTCATAAGCATAGCTCCCCTTCCATCCTTCTTTGACTCCTTGTTCAGCCCATCAATATACAAACCCATTCTCCCTCTCATATCTGCAACTATATTCGAAGCATAGTGACATACCTGGGTAAACTTGAGACCATATTCTTATACAGTCATAGATCGCTATTTCAAATTCAAAAACTCTCTTACTTTGTCTTTCCTCAATATTTTCAAAAAAAAGTGCCCAACAAGGCTTCCTCAAACACTATCCAAGTTAGAACTAGGCTCCCTCTCCTCTATTCTTCCAATGGTCAAACTACAGTCTAGCAACACTTTTGAGTTGGTAGGCATCCAAATCAACTCTATCAATATCATCCATATGCATCACTTGAAACACTTTCTGAAGTTCATCGATGTAGTTCTCTGGGTCCTCATTAGGTGTAGACTCTATGAACTCAAGTGAGTTCATTCTCAAGAACTCATGGATCATGGATGTGTTTGGAGCATCCTGTCTTCCTGCTCCCTATCTAGAAACTGGTGTTGTCACATCCTGGGCCAAAGTTTGGATGGCCTGACGAAGCTCGACATTATGCTAGCTTGTGGTGGTTGTTCAGGGATGCCTGGGCCTATAGGCTCATCGTGATTCTGGGGCTCAGTTGGTAAGCATTCTGTCTATTAGGATACCCTCTTCCTCTAGCGTCTCTTCTTCGAGGTATGATCACAATTCTGCAAATGTGTATTGCACGAATTGGAAGAGAACTTTCATAGAGTTAACCCTATAGTACGAATCAGAATATGAAGAAGTGTAATAATTCCTAATTCCCTATAGCCTCCTACTAATAAAGAGTGGTGCATAACACACCATAAACAAGACTATACTAGACACTGCTTCATATACTCTATAGAACCCTTAAATTATGTGCTCTTACACTAAGTTTGTCACGCTCCGGGAGGGTACCCTAGATGTGGCCAGCACTCAGGGACTATTGCTAGTCTGCAAGTGAACTGCTTGACCTTTTCACATTCATTCATAGTTTAACATATTAGTGCAACATTAAAGATGATAAAAGGTGGACAATCTTTATTATAGAAGATCAAATAAATTAGTAAGACTAGTATGAAAGGAACTAGCCCAAAACAATGTCCAAATCAAACTAATCAACTCTAGTCTATAAAGCCTCTATCAACTATTCAGTAGTGTCAATGACAACCCATGGCTACCTCAAATCAAAATAAGCAAATCTAAAGTCTAACTCCAAAGCTAAATGAGACAAATAATATGCATCCTTCGAACTTCAGAAGGACTCACCAATCAACTGAAATATGGAGAAGATCTTCAACAGAGCGCCTGTTGATGATCTCTAGTACATGTCTCTGCATTATGAAAAGATGCAAGCCTGAATGGACGTTAGTACATGGAATGTAAGAGTATATAAAATAGCATAATGAAACATGTATAAGCTAGAGTACAATCATCTCAAAATACTCAATTAGGATGTCATAAGTCTAAAGAAAGAATAAAGACTAGATAGTGACCAACTATAGACAATCCAGTCTAATC
Source organism: Solanum clarkiae (assembly GCA_011800125.2). Lineage (NCBI taxonomy): Eukaryota > Viridiplantae > Streptophyta > Magnoliopsida > Solanales > Solanaceae > Solanum > Solanum clarkiae. The sequence continues at coordinate 5,180,832 of JAABOM020000049.1, forward strand.
TGAGTACTATCAAGGTCTAATTGGGAGTTTCTCTTATCCTAAAACAATCAACTATGAGTCATTTATCATACAACAATCTCATTAATGTTGACACAACCATTCAATACTTGTTAGGGTAAGAATGAATCGATCCACAATGGGTCCAATCAATCAAGTCCTCTGTTGTTTCAGGGACTTATCAAGAGGAAATATCTAGCTTAACGATTTCAACCATGTCCTAATTTCGTGACGTAGTTATTGAATTCAAGTTGGACTTACTCTTACTCAATTCGATGTATGATACTCCTCCCAAGATTCAATGCTCATAGGACAATCAATCTCAATCAAACCAATCATAAGTCTGAGAAGGACTCTTATTAATTCATCAATTTATCATTAATCAAGCTTTTCGGCCTATCAACCATCCAATCCGTTCCCATTCACATCTTTCAATAGGAGTTTAGACCATTCATTAAGAGGACTATCAATTTAGACCAATCATTTGAGTTCAGTTTTGAAGTCTCTCTAGGGACAATCAAGATTCTATCAAGATCATCATCATGCTCAATCATTATCACATTCGCAATTATACTGTCAAGGCTCTAGATTCAACTTCTAGGTTCATTCATGTATTCTTTAATAAATAAAAATCTAGGATTTATACTTAAAATAGGAGTTTAAATCATTTGTTCAGGAAAAAATTTCATAAAAATATTTATTATGCAATATTAAGTACAATATATATGTGTGTGTGTCAAGAAAACCTTCATTGAGGTTCAATTCATTTACAATCAAACTATCACAAATCTTAGGGGCATATGGAAGAACAATTTCATGCTTTAGGTTAGCATACATACCTGGTATGAAAGTAGACAATCAAATTTGCAAGGTATTAGACTCAATCCTCTTGAACCCTAGCATTTTCTCCTCTTCTTCACTCAAGGTCTCTACTTAGTTTTAGCGTAAAAGACTATAGAATGAATTTTGGAACCCTTTTTAGGCAAAAACAAAGAACTCATGTTGTCGTGGTTTAAGTTAGAAGAGGTGGAAAAATGTCTCGAATGCTCCTCAATAAATTGATAATTTTGTACTATGATGAGCCAAGTTCGCATCACGGACTTGCTCCCTCCAAGTACAATTTTTGTAAAAAAACTTCGATCAACTTTCTAATCCCGTAGAAAATATTGGAATCACCACTAAATGAAAGTTCGCGACACGGACTTGTTACGCACTTTTTGGAATTATGGTTTTTCCTCCAAAAAATATCTTCTGATTTGATTGCTCTAAAATTCAACCAAGACCATTTTCCCACACAATTTTTTATGTTGATTGCGATGCAGACCTTGGATTTTTCAAAAGAGTCTGGAAAGATGTGTTATGCAAGCATCTCTCATAGGGGTATTCTGATAATTTTATCGGGTGTAAAAATTAGCATATGTTATCTCTGAAATATCAAGAAAGATTTTTATTGGGGAGAGCGAAATACATGTTATACTCTTTTCTTGATCATGATTTTGTCATTAACTTTTTCTAGTAAGATTTTTAATGAGGCAACACTCAAACGTAGTATGAGATATTTTGTATTCTTTTACCTTCGTTGGATTTTTTTTCAAATAAGATTTTATTTAGGCACATTATCTATGGACGTCTAAGGGGAAGTATAAATTCATTAAATTAGTGGATTGTCTATTTACTTTATACTTGAACTTCTTACATTCATGTATGCATATTTTCTAGTTTCTATGAATCATTTTGGATAGGAATGCATCTATAATATTTAAGATGGTGACTTTTAGAGTGATTTCTCAACCAATAATGGGGTGTCACTCACTATTATGAGAGACACTTGAACATAATTGAATAAGATGATCTTTATATTCTACTCTCTATATCTCTTGCCTATATTTGTTGTGTTATATCGCTCATCTTTTATAATAATATCTAAATTATTACAATGATTCTCACATTAAGTAAGGTAAATAGTTATTATATTTTCTATCCAAATATTTGTGTTCAAATTATATATATATAGCTTTAGTTAACTTATAATCGAGGCAGCCTTGTTCATAAATTAGAAATTTTGGATTCTAGTTTGTATTTTGAGAAGCTTTGATGTCCACTTTGTTACGTTTCAAAAATAAATAAAAGGCCAAGAATTAAAGATTTATCATTTTATTAAAAATAGGAATTATATTTATCTTTTTAAATCAAAATATTTCCCTTTTTATCATTAAAATAATTAAAAATTAGATTACTTTCTCCAAAACATCACTTTCTTTCCTATCCCACCACTTCGTTTACATGGATTAAAAGCAAAATACAACGGTTACTAACTCGCAATCTTTTTCCTCCACTAATGCATTTCTCAAATTATTTACTTTCTTCCCTATTTGTTCTTCCTTTCCCTATCCTCTTTTGACGCAATCAAAAATAAATTTTTTCTTTTCTGGTGCTTCTAATTGGTTTATTTACTTGCATTCGTGTGTTCTATATTTTTTTATGTTCTTCTTCCTCTTGTGTTTCATAAGTTACTTCTGTTTTTTCACTTTTATTTCAATCCATCCATTTTTGAAAATTCATTTAATGTTATCATGTAGGTTTTTGTATGTTTTTTTTTTTATTGTAATACTTTCATCTTTCAATTCAAACTGATTTCTTCATTATACTAATCAATTTAATTCATAAATAATTTTCTTCTTTCTTCTTGTAATTACTTTTATTTTTTTAAAAGATATATATGTAGATCGATTCAAATGATGGAAAACAAAATTGAAATAAAGTAACACACATGTGAAGACACTATTTCTCACACTCGCTAAGTTGGCTAAGTTTGTGATTGGTTGCTTGCTTGATTGGAAGGAACTAATTCAATTATACCTTTTCTATTCTCGCTACAATAAGTTCGTTATGACGGAAATCTAGAAATCAATGCGGATCTCATTCAATATAAAAGAATACTCATATTAGACTACAATATATTTTATTTTTTCCTTTAATTTTCACTCTTTTCTATTTTTAAATTAAAATTTAAAATATAAAAACTATTATGAAAGGTTGTGTCCTAAATGTTGATTGCTTTTTCCTTTAATTTTCACTCTTTTCTATTTTTAAATTAAAATTTAAAATATAAAAACTATTATGAAAGGTTGTGTCCTAAATGTTGATTGCTAACCACTTCTCTAACATAACCGTTAGCTTATCAATTTAATGTAATTATAGAGTGAACAATGTCTTTTCCTATAGTACCTATGTTGTTGTAATGAAATTGTGTCCTTTAAAAGGAAAAAAACCCTCAACTTCAATTATTCAAAATATTTCGATTCACCTTTACTCACTATAACATCGTCAAAAAAAATATGGTGGGTGACAAGTTTGAACTTTAATTCCCTGTCATATAAATGCACCAAAAAAACCCCAGATAACACCTGCCATATAAATGCACCAAAGAACCTAGATAACATTTAATTTATAAAATTCAAATTCTTTTACTATTTTTCAAAATTAAAATACTTTTGCACCCTGTCAAATCATAATAAAGTTGAAATTCACACTATTTGTCATAATGGATCAGTTGTATTATTTTTCAGTCCTTTAATCTTTCATCATTTCTTTTGAAGGTGCGACATCATCTTTCCCCATATAAGTGAAGAGCAACTTACAACGAATTGTGCTACAAGATCTTGCTTAATTAATTGTTAATGTATATTTAGATTAGTAAAATTTAATTTGATTTCTAGTATATTATGGTTAAATTGCGATTAATGAAAAATTTGAAAAATAAAAGATTAAGACTCACATGTAGACACATGATAACCATTAATTATATTTTATATATTAAATTGCTTCTCCTTATTGTTATTAATAATAGTGCTAGATGAATATGAAATGTATTTAGAAGTAACTATAACTTCTTAATTATACATATTTGTTTGTTAAAGTATTAAGTATTGTTAAAATTAAAATGCTTTTGCTTTTCTTTGACAAAAGGCGTGATGTTTACAAGTGGTATTGCCACTTATTTCATTTTCTTTTGTTATTTTGGGATATTAATTTTGGTTCCATATTTATGTTATTTGAATAGGAAAAAATTCAAAAACAAAACATTTACTCTTCTATATTATGAAAAAAATACAACAATTATTTATATAATTGAATTAACATAATTATGCATTAAATTCCATCCGACACATATACAAAAATGAAAATTTTACTTTAAAAAAATATTTATATTTAAATTTTCATTAATATATTTTTAGAATATTCTATCATAATTAAAAAAATTTACTTGACTAAAGTTTTTATTTTAAAAAGATTATATCTTAAATTCTAGTGATCTTTTTTACACCGCACAAAGCACAGGAAGTTTTACTAATCGTATATATAATGGAAAAAGGAGGAATGAAATGGACAAGATTCTAACTTTGGATGCAATTGTCCCGATAACATGCATTTAAAAGCGTCACCCGAGAAATGCGGCTACTTGCCTGTTCAAATTTCGATTACTTAATATTCTGGGAAAAAATTATATTATATCATATATTCATTTAATATTATTTCTCTGCCACTTAGAATTTTGAGGATAACGATTTGTTTCTTTTCTCTTCTTAAATTTGCTCCAGTCCTAGAGTGATGTACAATAAACATTTTACTGTGTGTGCAAATTTTTCAGAAAACTATTTATTTGAGATGAATTGCAAATTTAGTCTCAACTATATTTTCTTTCATTCTTTTTTTTCCTGGGAAAATTTGCTTTTCTATAGGTTTATTATTGTGAGCCTACATCCTTGTCTAGCTTATGCATCATCTCTTTTACAATCTCAAACTGAAAAGAATTGTCCGAAAGAAAACTGAATAAGAATCTGTCACTAACTTTTTGCATATTTAATTTTCTTATAATATTAGTTCTAAATTTCTATGGTTTAAGTCATCATTTACAAAGTCAAATAAATTTTATTTGATATCATGGGAGTATTCTGTTAGAGATTGAAAATTAACATTGAGGTAGCAATGGTAGTAAATAATTCAACGTTTATTTCGAATTATTGCTACTGTATAATATTAACCTAAACTTTTGTACATATAAGGTTTGAAGTTCATAAAGTTCAATATATATTTAAATCAAGGTGAGAAAAGATCTTACGACAAAAAAATCTTGGGGTCAATTTTACTAATGGTCATCTTATTTTATAACAAAGGCCAGAGGCTGTTCCAAGCACAGTGGATTCGGAAACCAATCTTTGTACTTCCTCCATGTTACAATTTACCAAGAAAAAAGGGAACATTTTTAAAATTTTTGCTTTAAAATAAAATATAAAAATTTTTTGCACTATAAAAACATATTTTAAAGTTTAATTGTTACTCTCTTTATGTGTGTATGAGGCGACCATGTTCTTGGAGAGAGACTAGAGAACTTTCTTTAAAATAATAATTTATTAATGAAAATACCCCCATCTAAAATTCCATTGTAAAACAGTCTAGGTAAGCGTTTGGACATGTATTTTCCGTCACAATTTCAAATCATGAGATGAAGTTGGTGTTTGGATATGCGATTTTATCTCATGATCTCAAATCATGAGATGAAATATCAATTTTTTCAAAAACTTAATTTGAGAATTTTCATATCATGATTTCACATTTTTCGAATATAAAAATTAACTCAAAAATTTATATTTATAAATAATTCACAATTTTATTGTAACACCCCGTGAAATTATTGGAACGCCCCTAAGACATAATTGTGTGCACAACGCGTCTTCCAAAGCTCCAATTGGAATCCGAGACCGAATTTGCGATCAGCATGAAAAATCTAGTGGGAAAGTGGTCTCGACCCGATTTAAGAGCAATCGGCTCGAAAAATAATTTACGCTAATTCTTTCCAAAATAGTGTCGATCCGCGCTCCTGGCGCGATGCAGAGGGGGCACGGAGACACACTTAAGTTTTTCTTCAATTTTTCGATGGGAAGTGAAATTTCAAAAAAAAAAAAATTGAAAACGTACTGGTCCGCGCCCCTGACGGATCGTGGACCAGTACACCAGTTTTAAAATTTTTCTTTTAAATTTTGGGAAGGATATTTTGGTCATTCCTAACCCATTTTAAGTCCCAAAAACGTTATAAATTATGGAAATTTTAAGTATAATTATGAGTAATATATATATATATATATATATATATATATAATTTAAAAATTAAAATTATATGTCTAACAAAAACTTTAATTTCATCTCC
>JAABOM020000049.1:5192887-5208263 GCA_011800125.2 Solanum clarkiae
GTTTGTCCCACATCTAAAGTGGGAACCTTCTCTTCCCTTTTTCCTTACCTATAAATAGGACCTTTAGTTTTCAATAACAAATTGCTTTACAATGTAATATATTTCCATTCTTCATGTATGATTATATATAATATATCACTGCATATACCTGATTTTCCATTTCCACTCCCTCCATTCCCTTGTACTTGACATATTTATATTCGATATATCTAATTAAAATAATAATAATCAATATAAATATTTTACAACACTATGTTTATTAATTAATATTTAATATTAAATTTTAAAAATAATCTGAAAAATAAAATAATTTAAACTAAAAATAAAATATAAAAAATGACTTTATCTTTTTGATAAATAAAAATGAACAAGGGAGTATAATTTAAAGGTTAATATGGAGTGATGATGAATATTTACTTAACAAAGAAAAAAAAAACAGAAATTGAAAGATAAATCATGAGTTGGCGCCTGAGGAAAAAGGGGGAGGAGTCTGGTCCATCCATATAAAAGTCCTACACCTTCCATGAATGTGCTGCAGCAGAATTGCTTCTTCCCTAATTAAAATTTTTAAATTCGAATTTTGAATAAAAAATATTTTTTTAATTTTAAATTTTGAATATAAAATAAATTCTAATATAGAATATTTTCCTTTGAATAAGATCGTATGAAATATGAATTCAGAATTATCAAATTTTAATATGAATATTAAATATTGAAATATCAATTTTAAAAATTAAATAAAATAAAAGTCCTACAGTTGTATTTGTTTTTGACTTTTTCCTTTCAAAATTCTGAAAACTGGCCAGACAACACATACCCCACGTTCTTGCATAAACACAAAAGTTCATCCAATGATTTGTCTCACAAAAATACAAATTAACACTGGGATTCTTGAGTTAAAAATATCACCAAAACATGTTATTTTATTTCAAGAATCAGAAGCATCTTCTCCATGTGATAAGGAATCTAACTTAATAGTGTATCCTTTATTAATATTGGTATTATTTAAATTCTTGTAAATCATTATGACTTCTACTTAATGATAAATTAGTTCTACCTCGAAAATCGAGATCATATAATCAATAATTAATTAAAATGCTTGAAATCATGAGACAATCAAGTAGGGCATAACACATATTATAGTGGTACTTGCTTATTGATTTTATACCTGAATGTTGTTAGGAATGAGCCAAGTTTTACTTTATTTGGATTCTGTATTACTCCCTCCGTTTCATATTAAGTGAATTGTTAGGAAATTTTTGATGTTTCAAAATAAGTGAATTGTTCACTTTTCAAGAGATATGTTGGTTCACTTAATATGAAACAGAGGGAGTACTATGTTTTAATTTTAAAAAGTTTTTCTTAATGAAAAAAAAACTCTTTTATATCTATTAATTACGAATGAATTTGTCAGCACACGGGATTTGAGTGCTCATTTTAAACTTAAAAACAAAAAATGCTCAACCGAACTCTTCGTAAGTTAAGTTCTCTCAACCTCAATACCTTTCAAAGACACAATTGAACTAGACTCACCAAATCAACTTTCTTAACAAGAACATATGGAACACCAGGTGAAGGAACTCACATCCAAAGACAAATCCAACCTATAAGCCACATTCTAAACTACTCAACAATCTCATAAGGACTTACTTACCGGGGACTTAAATTGCCTTTTTTACCAAGACGCATTACATTTTACCAAGACGTATTACACCCTTTCATAGGAGAAATCTTCACACACCCAATCACAGACAAGAAACTCAAGATCCCTCTTTCTAACCTCCAAATAAGACTTTTGACGAATTTGAGTCGTCTTCAACCTTTCTCTAATCAATTTCACATTTTTCATAGCCTCCAACACTAAATCCGGGCCTATCAAAGCTATTTCACCTAATTCAAACCACTCCACCGGGGACCTACACCTTCTCCTATGCAAAACTTTAAACAGTGCAATTTTGATACAGCTAGCATGAAAACTACTGTTGTAGGCAAACTTAATAAGTGGTAGATGATCACCCCAATTTCCTTTGAATTTGTAACACCCCAATTTTTTTAGCTAAGATTGAGTCATCTTTCATATGATATAAGATTTTAATTGATAATTCTTAATTGAGCATGGATGTTAAAGTCAATTTCTTAGTGTGAGAATAGAATTATAGATGATATGAGGTCATAGTTGTAATGTAAGATTTATAAAAGTTAGGTGAACCAATGACTTGTAGTTTGTATATACGTGCTAGGATCAACTCCTAAGTATTTAAAGTATATTAGGTGTGATTTAGAGTCATAAGGGATCTTTTACATTAAGTTAAGTCCAAATAATTTCTACCAACTAAGTTTTTGTATGAGTTGATAGAAGGGTTAACTTCAAATGACCATATCTTCTAAAGTATAATGAGTTAGATGACCCATAATGCATCAAATCGAAGATATTTGAATTAGTTTTCTAATGCATCCGATTTCGCCTTAATCGAAGTTTGGAGTAGAACGTTATGACTATTTTAGTGAAGGAGTCCAGAGTTGTCTGAAGGTCCGTGCCCCAAACCGTCGCGGACCAAACACGAAAACCTCACTGGATAAGCAATGACATTTTTTTTTAATTTTTAGGGTACTTTTATCCTAAAATCTTGAAGGGTCTATTTAAGGTTCCAAAATGCATAAAACGTCAGTTTTCATAACCAAAACCCTCTCCCTTCCCTCCTAAACACAAACGCTCAAGAATTATCAAGAAAGTCATCGAGTTAGAATTAGCTTTCAAGACATCCTCAAGGTGAGTTATTCTTCATAAATTTCAATCTACCCAACCCAAATTTCTTTATCTATTCATGAATCTCTGATAGAACCTTACACCATAACCTAGGGTTTCAAGAAGACGAATTCAAGAATCCCAAGAAAGGATTTCTTGATTCTTCTTTTTTTCAAGAACGCAGGGTTCTTCATCAAAACTCAAAAATTTCTAGGTGAAGAATTCAATAATCAAGGAGAAGTCCTTCAAATAATGTCTTTCCAAGTTCTAAAGGAACTAACGAGATCGAGGATTTGCTCCAAGAAAGCTAGTATTCATCCAATTTCAATTATGATATCAACTTTCTAGGTATGTAATACTAAACTAAAAGCATGGGATTGTTCTCCCATGTGTCCCATAGATGGTCTTAGATGAGAGTTGAAAGTTCTTGAGTCTACACACTGTTATGCTGAAAAAAAATGGCTTTTGATAAAAGAAAATAAAAAATCAGTTTAAAACTCAATTAATTTAAGTGAAAATCAATTTTTAAATTTTTCAAAAGAAAACGAACAGATTCGCCACCTAATTTTACGGATAATTAGGAAACCATTTAAATATTTTAAAAGATCTAACAGAAAAAATCTTTTAAAATTCAGAGAATAGGTTCGGGTTCACATTTCCACTTCGAGAAGATTTTACACACTCGAAATGACCGCTAAATGGGTTATCTTGCGATTAGAAAATTTGACTAACTTTTGATCTGACTTGAAAAGGGTTGACTGGTTTAAAGTTGACTAATTTTAAAAAAAAAGATTTTTGATTGGACTGAAAGCAATTGGCCAAACTTCGAAAATTAACTAAGTTTGAAAATTGAATTAAAGTGTAAAATCACATTTTTATTTTTTCATTATTATTGTTATTATTATTATTATTATTATTATTATTATTATTATTATTTATTTTGCCTTCATATGTGATATTTAATGTCTATTCAATTGTTACTCTTTATATAACTCTCACACTTTTTATATTCATAACCTTCAAATATTTAATTTAAAATTTTAAGATATCTTTTGGTATTTCTCCATTCTTATCTATATTTTACATCTTTTTTAATTCATGCAATTCATATCCAAGGTTAACCTTTTTATTTTATAGTTAACGTAGTGAAGTGCTTATATCATTATTATTTATTATTTGATTCATGCTTTAGTTGAAAAAAACTGTACTAATTCTATATTTCTTTTTTTTTCATCGATATTATTATGACATTAACATGTTGTACCTTTTTCTCTTCCTTTTTTTTAAAAAAAATCTCCCTATCAGACTTCTTTAATTTGTATTTTTATTTGGGCTCAAGTTAGTTATTTCTGACTATTGAAAGTGTGGAATACACGTGCAAAGCACGTGTCGAAAAACTAGTATAGTATAAGCATGGGTGTTCATCATTCAATTAGATTTAATTATATAGATATACCTATAAATTAAAATATAATTTGAATAAATAGTGGTTATATCTAATAACTTTTGATTAACTAATTACGTAGAATTCAAAGTACTAAATTGCAAGTCCTACTCAAGTTCCTCTTGATCAAGTATTTTGAAAATTATTATTTTACTTGAACTTGTTTCCTCGAGATGATATTTTTACTGATCTAGTGTATTTAGGTGTTGATTGTTCTATTTAGTTCAATTGTATATAGTTTTGCTTGTAAGTTTCAAAATATAATTTAAAATCATAATCAGATTATATCTAATTAAATTTGATTAGCTGCTTAAAATGAATTTAAACCAGCCTCACAAAAACTTGCTCAAGCTTCACCATGAACAAGTGTTTCAAAAGAATTGTTATTTGACTCATATCTCTGTTATTATGATAATACCTTAATCATGATATAATTAATGTATCTAGATGGTCATATATAATCTGATTAAATTTAATATCATAATAATAAATCTAAAAAATAATTTAAACAACTAGAAAATATCTAATTAACGTCTAGCTTAACTCAAAGACACATAAAATTGGATAGGTTGCTTATAACTCGCATTTTAGCCTATTCAAGATCAAACAATTAACGAAAATATATTTGGACCAAATTATTAACTGACATCATTTTTGTGTAATTTCATATAGCTTAAGGATATTTTAATCATTTTTTAAAAAAATAGTCAAAGTTATATGATTGACAAAATCTGAAAAAATTAATGTAAATGCATCAAAATTATACCTGTATGGATTAAACTTTATGCACTTACCAGAAAAGACATTAAATTTTATTAGTATTCCACAAAGGCACTTGTGAACCAACATTACTAGTGGAAAGAAAGAGAAAAAATCCGACCGTTAAGTTTTTGTGTACCCCTCTCTTTATATAATCTATCACTAAGCCTTGTATCTCCCAAGTTCTTGTTTTTCTCTTTATTGAAAATGGCAAAATCTGAGGATGAGAGTGTCCCTGAAAACCTTGAATCACCACCTCCTCCTCTTCTTCCCCCTCTTCTCCTTTTCCCGAGTCTCCTTCTCCCCCTGCCCTTGCCTATTCTTGTGTTAGTGAGGCTCCACCCACTCCTGGCACTGGAATTGACAGTGATTTTAGGAAAAATCTTAGTGCTTTAGGAATCCCATTCTCTACGAGTGCTGATATCGTTTTCAAATTTGGGACTCATATAACACCCTGTAAATTTACTACAATACCCCCAAAACATAATTATGCGCACAAAGCGTCTTCAAGAGCTTCAATGGGAAGTCTGAGACATGATTTACGATTGCCGCGAAAAATCAAGTCAGAAAATGGTCTCGACCCGATTTAAGAGCAACCTGAGTGAAACAAAAATTTTGCTAATTTTTATCCAGGCAGTGTCGGTGTGCGCCTGTGGCGCGACGCGAAAGGAACGTGCACCCACACTTACTATTTTTTTCGATTTTTCAACAAGAATTAGATTTTCAAAAAAAATAAAAAAATGAACTGGTGCGCACCCCCTCCGCGACAAACACCAATGTGCAGATTTTTAATTTTTTTCTTTTAACTTTGGAAAGAGTATTTTGGGCCTTCAAAACCTATTCTTAAGTCCAAAACGTGATTTAAAAGTCATTTTTAGCGAATAAGGGTTCAAAACCCATTATTTTTATAAGGTTTCCAAGGGACTTCTAAGAGAGGAGAAGAACAGATAGTTGAGGGTCTCCATTGAGGTTTCAATTCCCTGAAGAAGGCTCAGTAATTCTTCACTACGGGTATTTAAAGGCTACCCGGAACATGGAACTATTCTTCCATGTACCCCAACACATAGATTAAGATGTAGAATGTGAATTTATATGTCCTTAAATTAAAGTTTCTTGAATATTTTCTTGAAATTTCTTTTGAATCTTGCATTTTAGCATAAAATTGATGATCATCTTGTTTTAATGAACTGTTTAGGTGTATTATGTTATGATTTTGTAATTTACCCTCATAAATTCTCTGTTAAAAACTTAGATAATGAACTTAGGGGGAATGTCAAGAGCCTCGGTTGTCTGAATATGATGCATGATTGAGTACGAGTCATGAGATGAGTGTATTGATGATTGAATTAGCTGGAAATAGAGTTAATGGAGTTAAAAGAAGATTGATTCTTAATTTGAAAGAATAGTCCTGCTCTTTAAGTTGATAGATGATGAGATAAGGTGAGTATTCTCGCCCATAAGGGTTGAGTGATAGAAATTATATATTAATTGAAAGACTTATGAGCAAATTGAATCCTGGGAGAAGTATTGAGCATCGAAAATGAGTAAGAGTAAGTCTCACTCGCACTTATTAACTACGTGGCCAGCGTAGCAGAGGATTGGAACATGAGAACGAATGATTCCTTCATCCCAAAAGAAGACTTACTGTTATTATAAACCCTTGATGTGTGCCCTGTCACCCCGGCAAGGTACTTGGCGGATGCCGCAATGACATTGCTTCATTGTACCATCACTGGCTGATAGGTGATGGGTATAGGTCAAAGAAACTCGAATATAGGTTCCATGATGACAGAACTCTGATGTGATGTGATTGTTTGATGTCTTGATGGATAGTGAGGTGATAGAGTCCTATCCTTTATTCTGGGTGAGGATGAGTGATTGATGAACGATTGTAATTCGATATTGTTTACTTTAGCCTATTTTAAATACAGTATATTCCACATATTAATGCCCCTTTTGCGCTGTATCTTTTTGTGATGCAGATTCTGTAGACAGAGGACTTTAGTAGCCTAATCATTGCGATTCAGAGCTTTACTAATTCAGACTGTGGTGAGTAATCCCCTGCATTTGGAGGATGAGTATTTTATTTAGTTTTGTTAGCCTATTTATTGATTTTGGGTAGCCATAGCCTGTAATGGTATCATCTCAGATAGTAGTATAGAGGTTTCATAGACATAGATATTGATGGTAGAAGTTGAGGGTTCTTCCCCTTCCTTTCTTTATCTTGAGATTGTCTTTCGTTTTCATATTTCATTTATGATACACTAAGTTGATGGCTTGAGCCCACTAATAGACTATTATTATTACTCCATTTTCTTTCGCTATTAAATTGATCGAACAAAGGCAATGAGACTAGGTGGTCCACTTGGGGGCTAGCAATAGTCTCCGAATGTCAGTTATGTCTAGGGTACCCTCCCGGGGCGTGACAAACTTGGAATCAGAGCACAGAGTTCAAGTGTCCTAGGAAGTCTATGAAGCCATGTCTAATAGAGTCTTGTTTATAGGTGTGTTGTGCACCACACTTCATAAGCAGGAGGCTATAGGACATTAGGAAGTGTCACCCTTTTTCTATGATCTGAAATCATGTTATAGAGTTTAACTTGTGAAATCCTGTGTTAACTCGTGCGTTTTATGCTTACAGAAAATGTTGCTCAAGAGAACAGCCGCTCAGCAAGATGGCCCAACACCAATTACTAAGAACACCCAGCCGGAGGTCCTATTCAGACTGAGACTAGGAGATAGAGATGCCCAGCTAGGACTGTTGAGGTCCCTTAGCCGCCCCCTGCTCAGCCTCAGCCAGCTCCCACTACAAAGGCAGAATTCAGAGGAGCATCACTATGCTGACTTAATTGGTTGGCCTCCCCAGGGAATAGCCAAGGTTCTCAGGATCCTAGTTCTGGCTCACAGAAGCCCTCAGTTGCAATCCGGCTAAGGACTTCTTCAAGATGAACCTGCCAGTGTATACAGGGTCGAAGGTGGAGGAGGACCTGTAGAACTTCATTGATGAGATGTACAAGGTTTTGAGGGTTATGTATGCGAATGAGATAAAGAGAGTTGAGCTTGCATCCTATCAACTGAAGTACGTGGCTAATGTGCGGTACACTCAGTAGGAGGGGAGTAGAGGTGAGGATGTGGAGCCTGTAGCATGGAAGGAGTTTGAAACCACCTTTCTTGATCACTTCTTTCCTCAACAGTTGAGGGAGGTGAAGGCAAATGAGTTCGTGAATGTGAAACAGGGAGGGATGACTTGAAGAAGTATGGCCTTAAGTTCATCAAAATGTTAAGGTATGCTCGAGAGATGGTGAAAGACATGAGAACGAGGATAAGGAGGTTTGTGTCTGGCCTGGCCAAACATATGCCGAAAGAGTATAAAGCTGGTTTGCTGATTCCTGGTATGGACATCTCCAGACTTATGGTGTATGCCCAGCAGATAGAGGAAGATAAGAGAAGGGATAGAGAAGAGCATTTGAGCGGAAAAGCGAAGTCAGCGGAACAAGAGCCTAGCCCGCAGAGACTAAATAGAGGTGACAAATCTTATTTTCAGAAGCGATCATCACATCCTGCACCATCTTCAGTAAGTGAAACCATGCAACCAAACAGGTATGATTAGAAACCTCAAGGTTATCAGAATTTCAGGACCCCGAGGCCCAATCTCAAGCCAGTGTGACTCAGGGCCCGAAGGGAAAGCCACCTTGTGGTAATTGTGGGAAACTTTATCTGGGTAGGTATCATCTATGCACAGATGCTTGTTTCCTATGTAGGCAGGCGGGTCACTTCCAGTAGGAGTGCCCGAAGAGGAGATGAGGTGAAGAAAGCAGCAGAGCTTAGTCTTCCACAGCACCCCTAGTGGGTAACCAGCAAAGGAGTACTGCTACAGGTACAAGAGGCAGGACAAACTATCTTTATGCTATGGGTAATCGATAGGAATAGAAGGTTGCACTTGATATTCTCATGGGCATGCTTTTAGTCTTTACTCATGATTGCTATGCATTACTTGATCCAGGTGCCACTTTGTCTTTTATGACCCCTTTGTGGCTAGTAAATTTTGGATTATTTCGGAGTGTTTGCATGAACCCTTTGTTGTTTCTACTCTCACTAGTGAGTCTATCTTAGCTCAGAGAGTTTACAAGGACTGTATGGTGTCTATTTATCATAGAGACACTTTAGCTAATTTGGTAGCGCTGGAGATGGTTGATTTTGATATAATAATGGGCATGGATTGGCTTTATGCTTGTTATGCTTCTATTGACTGTAGAACCTGGATTGTTAAGTTCCAAGTTCCTAATGATCCTGTCTTAGAGTGGAAAAGGAGTTCTACTGCCCAAAAGGGCAAAATTCATATCCTATCTTAGAGCTAGAAAGTTGATATCCATGGTTTGTATTTACCACCTCATGCGAGTAAAGCTGGATGATGTTGAATCCCCTACTTTTGAGTCAGTCTCGATTGTGAATGAGTTTCTGAGGTATTTCCTAATGGTCCTCCCAAAGTCCCTCCTGATAGGGAGATTGACTTTAGGGTTGATATTCTTCCCGAGACCAGGCCCTCGCAGAGTTAAAAGAATTAAAAGAGCAATTGAAAGACTTGTTAGAGAAAGATTTCATAAGGCCTAGTGTCTCACCTTAGGGTGCTCCTATCCTATTCGTGCATAAGAAGATGGGTCTTTGAAGATGTGTATAGACTACCGACAGTTGAACAAGGTTACTATAAAGAATAAGTATCCTCTTTCCAGAATAGATGATCTCTTTGACCAGCTTCAGGATGCTACGTGTTTCTCCAAGATAGACCTCAGATCAGGTTACCATCAGTTGAAGGTGAGGGAAAGTGATATCTCTAAAATAGCCTTTAGGACACGGTATGGCTATTTTGAGTTCTTGGTCATGTCCTTCGGGTTGACAAATGCACCTGCAGTTTTCATGGATTTGATGAACAGGGTGTTCAGGTTGTATCTTAATATGTTCGTGATTGTGTTTATTGATGACATTCTGGTATATTCAAGGAATGAAGAAGATCATGCTAATCACCTTAGAGTGGTTTTGCAAACACTCAAAGATCATGAGTTGTATGCAAAATTCTCCAAGTATGAGTTTTGGCTCAAGTCAGTGGGTTTCTTAGGCCATGTTGTTTCGAAATATGGTATTCGGTGGATACTTAAAAGATTGAGGAGGTTAATAACTAGCCAATACCAACTTCTCCAACAGAAATAAGGAGCTTCTTGGGTTAGCAGGCTACTATCGCAGATTTGTTGAGGGCTTCTCTTCTCTATCAGTACCTTTGACAAAGCTGACTTAGAAGAAGGCCAACTTTCAGTGGTCTGAGGCATATGAGAAGAGTTTTCAGGAGTTGAAGACTAGATTGACTACAACACCAGTGTTGACTGTGCCAGAAAGGACGGGTTACTTCATGATATACTGTGATGTATCAAGAGTTGGAGCTTATGCAGAGCAATAAGGTGATAGATTATGCTTCTAGAAAGTTTAAGATCCATGAGAGGAATTATTCGACCCATGATCTAGAGTTGGCAGCAGTGGTATTTGCACTTAAGATCTGGTATCACTATTTGTATGGAGTGCATGTGGACGTGTTCACCGATCACAAGAGTTTGCAGTATGTGTTCAGTCAGAAAGAGCTCAACCTGCGGCAGCGGAGGTGGCTGGAATTGCTCAAGGATTATGATATGAGCATTCTCTACCACCCAGGTAAGGCTAACATTGTTGTTGATGCTCTTAGCAAGATATCCGTGGGTAGCACTGCCCATGTCGAGGCCGGGAAGAGAGAATTGGGCAAGGAAGAGCATCGATTGGCTTGATTGGGAGTACAACTTGAGGAGAACAACAAAGGTAGGGTCAATGTTCAGAATGGTTCTACTTCATCCTTAGTGTCAAAGGTGAAAGAAAAGCAAGACCAAGACCCTGTCTGACTCCAATTAGAAGAAGCGATTCTCAAGCAGAAGGTGATGGTTTTCTTCAAAGGGAGAGATGGGGCATTGAGATATCAAGAGAGACTATATGTACCCAATGTTGATGGTGTTTGCAACAGAATCATGGTCGAAGCTTATAGCTTGAGATATTCCATCCATCCTGGCTCCACAAAGATGTACCATGACTAAAGGCAAGTCTATTGGTGGAATGGGATGAAGAAAATATTGCTGAATTTTTATCTAAGTGTCCCAATTGCCAACAGGTTAAGGTGGAACACCAGAAACCGTGCGGATTGGCTCTGAAAAACTTTGAAATTCCAGAGTGGAAGCGGGAGGTGATCAACATGGATTTTATTACCAGCTTACCAAGATCTAGAAAATAGCATGATTTAATATAGGTGATTGTTGACAAGATGACTAAATCAACCCACTTTTTAGCAGTTAAAACACCTACTACTACTGAGGAGAATGCCCGACTTTATATTCATGAGATTGTGAGGTTGCATGGGGTTTCCTTGTCCATCATCTCTGACAGAGGAGCTCAATTCACCTCTTAATTTTGGATATCTTTTTAGAAGGGATTGGGTATATAAGTTAATTTGAGCACCGCTTTTCACCGTCAAACAGGTGGGCAGGCAGAGAGTACTATTCAGACTTTGGAAGATATGTTGAGAGCATATGTTATCGACTTCAAAGGAAATTGGGATTATCATCTACCGTTCACGTACAATAATAGCTATCATGCCAGCATTCACATGACCCCGTATGAAGCATTATACGAGAGGAGATGTAGATCATCGATTGGCTAGTTCAAGGTGGGTAAAGCTGAGTTGATTGGACCTGATCTTGTACACTAGTTTATGGAGAAGGTGAAGGTCATTAGGGAAAGGTTAAAGACAGCCCAGAGTCGCTAGAAGGCATATACTAATGTGAGAAGAAGAGATTTGAAGTTTGAGGTAGATGATTGGGTGTACTTGAAGGTGTCACCCATGAAGGGTGTCATGAGATTTGGAAGGGGAAGCTGAGTCCCCATTACGTCGGACCATACCATATACTAAAAAGGATTGGGAAGGTGGCCTATAAGTTAGACTTGCCTTTCGAGATACATATAGTTCACCCGGTGTTTCACGTGTCTATGCTGAAGAAGTGCTTGGGGCATCCAGCCTTAGCAATTCCTGTGAAGAGTACGGGTATCAAGGATAGATTATCATACAAAGAAACTCCAATCCAGATCCTTGACCAACAGGTTTGTAAGCTGAGGAATAAAGAGATAGCCTCCGTTAAATTCTTATGGAGGAATCAATTTGTGGAGCAAGCTACATGGGAAGCTGAGGAAGCGATGAAACTCAAATACCCGCACCTATTCATGCTAAATGATGATGATGTTAAAGGTAAATATTCTTATCCTTAACACTTTTGAATGGTTTCTTTCATTGAGTTGATGTCTTTACCTTATTTTATGCCTAAGTCAAAGACAGACATATACAGATGATGGATAGCGAGAGTTCAAGCGTTCCTGAGTGAGGAAGGAGATGAGTTTTTGGGGTTATTCGTGTTTCCGACCAACCTTTACTCATCATTCGAGGATGAATGATTCCAAGGAGGAGATAATGTAACACCCTATAAAATTACCAAAACACCCCTAAAACCTAATCGTGCACACAATGCATCTTCCAAAGCTTCGATGGGAAATCCGAGATCAAATTTGCGATTAGCGCAGAAAATTAAGTCAAAAAATTGTCTCGACCCTATTTAAGAGCAACCAAAGCAAAATAAAAATTTTTCTAATTTTTGTCCGAGCAGTGCCGGTATGCATCTGTGGCGCGACGCGGAAGGAACGCGCACCCAAACTTAATATTTTTTCAATTTTTCAATAGGAATTAGATTTTCGGAAAAGAACAAAAAAATGAACTGGTGCGCGTCGTGGAGTGTGCAGATTTTTATTTTTTTCTTTTAAGTTTGGGAAGGGTATTTTGGTCCTTTCTAATCTATTCTTAAGTCCAAAAAAGTGATTTAAAAGTCATTTTAGAGAATAAGGGTTCAAAACTCATTATTTTTCTAATGTTTCCACGGGAGTTCTAAGAGAGGACAAGAATAGAGAGTTGAGGGTTTCCATTGAGGTTTCAATTCCTTGAAGAAGACTCGATAATTCTTCACTCCAGGTATGTAAAGGCTACCCAGAACATGGAATTGTTCTTCCATGTGCCTCAATGCATATATTAAGATTAAAATATGAATTTATAGGTCCTGAATTAGAGTTTCTTGAATGTTTTCTTGAAATTTCTTTCGAATCTTGTATCTTAGCATAAAATTGATGATCATTGTGTTTTAATGTACTATTTACGTGTATTATGTTATGATTATGCAATTTACCCTTATAAATTCTCTATTAAAGACATGGATAATGAACTTAGGGGGAATGTCTAGAGCCTCGGTTGCTTGAATGTGATGCTTGATTATGAGGTGAGTGTATTTATGACTGCATTTGCTGGAAATAGTGTTAATGGAATTAAATGAAGATTGATTCTTAACTTGAAAAGATAGTCCTACTCTTTGAGTTGATAGATGATGAGATAAGGTGAATGTTCTTGCCTGTAAGGGTTGAGTGATGGAAATTCTTGATGAATTGAAAGATTTATGATCGTATTGAGTCCTGGGAAGAGTATTGAGCATCAAACATGAGTAAGAGTAAATCTTACTCACACTCATTAACTATGTACCCATCATATCAGAGGATTAGACTGTGAGAATGGATGTTTCCGTAGTCCTAAAAGAGGACTTATTGTTATTATAAACCCCTGATGTACTCCCTGTCACCGCAGCAAGGTACTGGGTGGATGTCGTAACATCACTTCATTGTACCATCACTGGCTCATAAGTGAGGGGTGTAGGTCCAAGAAACTCCTAGATAGGTTCCATGATGATAGAACTCTGATATGATATGATTGTTTGATGTCTTGATGGATAGTGACGCGATGAGTGATTGATGGACGATTGTTATCTGATATTGTTTACTTTATCCCATTTTACATACAGTACACTCCACATACTAATGCCCTTTTGGCGCATTATATAATGCAAATTCTTTAGACAGAGGACTTCAGCAGCCCAATCGTTGAGGTTCAGAGCTTCACTGATTCAGTCCGTGGTGAGTCCTCCCCTGTATTCGGAGGATGAGTATTTTATTTAGTTTTTTTGCCTTTTTCTTTATTTTGGGTTGCCATGGTATGTTATGGTACCATCTCAGACAGTAGTATAGAGGCTTCATAGACATAGATGTTGATAGTAGAAGTTGAGGGTTCTTCCCCTTCCTTTCTTTATCTTGAGATTGTCTTTTGTTTCATATTTCATTTATGATAGACTAAGTTGATGGCTTGAGCCCACTGATAGACTATTATTATTACTCCATTTTCTTCAGCTATTAAATTGTCCGAATGAAGGCAATAAGACTAGGTGGTCTACTTGGGGGTTAGCAATAGTCTCTAAGTGTCTGTTACATCTAGGGTACCCTCCCGGGGCATGACAACTCATGCTGTTGGAAACCCTTCTATGAATGCTCGATATCATATTTTAAGGTTTTCTAGGAGGAGCATCCCCACGTTTGCATTGAATAATGCTAATGTTTAACCTTGAAAGAGGATAAGTATACTAAATGTGGGGGAAGGAACTTCTGAGGACCGAAGCGTGACGTCTAATGCTGAAGTGGTACCAGCACCAACACCAACATCAAAACCTCCAAAGATACCGGTGAGTATAAGAACTTGTTATATATGTAAAAATATGTCTGATACGTTGGAATCCCTATTCCTAAATATGTATTCTCATCTGGAATTTTTTAGTAGTCCATATGCTACTCAAGTTTCTGTTGCTCCTAACAAGGAAGTTCTTTTCTGGTGGTGATAGTTTACCACAACCTTCATTACCTCCAGCACCATTATACCATCACCATCACAACTACCATCATCACTACCACCACTACTATAGCCATCACCAGTACTACCACCACTACAACCACTATCACCACTACAATCACCACTACTATCACCATTTTGGCCACCATCAGGACTACTACTACCACCATCATCGCCACTACTATCACCACTATCATTAGTACTATCATCACAATGATCACTACTACAATCACCACTACTATCACTACCATCACCACTACTATCACCACTAGTACAATTAGCTCACAACTACTACCACCATCACTACCACTACTACCACCTCAACCACAACTGTTAGACCCCGTAATTAACTAAATGGAGGTCAATTGCCCATTTGGGAAAATTATGGTGATTGAGGTATATTTTAAATTTTACTAACTTGTGGTACGTGAGTATGGAATCAAGTGAATTTTGCGGGTAAAAATTTAATTGAAGCCGAAAGTCCTCAATTGGATTAGAATAGAAAAGTTTGGGGACCTAACTGGTCAATGGGCTAACTAGGAGCCCTTATGTTGCAATTTTAAAAAATGGTATGTCTATATATACCCCCTCTTTGGTC
>JAABOM020000049.1:5208363-5237510 GCA_011800125.2 Solanum clarkiae
TATGTTGTATTGGGATTTAATAGTCGTCTAAGTGCCTAATCGGCACTAGTCATGGCCCGGGGTTTGGGTCGTGACAGTATATGCACTTTTGCTAATTTAATTTTTGGTCATAATTAAGGTTTTAATAACTAGAACTAAAGGGTTCCTTGAAGACTGAAGAGAGCCTTGAAGTAATTGGTAAAGTTGTTCTCATGTGACCAGAAGGTCAAGGGTTCAAACCGTGGTAACATCATATGGTAGAAATGCAAGATAAGGATACGTACAATAGATCCTTGTGGTCTGGCCCTTCCCTGGAAGTGCACCTGGCTTGCGTAGTTTTTTTTTTTAATAAATAGAATATCAATTAGCGAAGACAAAATTTGGTTGCTGAAAAGAGGTATAACGACTGGATTTTTATCGTCGTTAAAGCTTTTTTAACGATTGGATTTAATCTGGTCACTAAACTTTTAATGACAGAGCTTTTAACGACTGGTGACGACCAGATTTTTTCCGATCGTTACTGACTAATAATGAATGGATTTATACTTTTAGCGACGAAATTTTCCCTCGTTAAAGACCTACTTTCTTGTAGTGCCCGTTGACATTTTGGATAAGACAAGTGAAGTGGATTCGCAACAAGGATGTGGCTTCGGTTAAGGTACTTTAGAGGAATCAACATGTGAAAAGTTCTATGTGGGGAGTAGAATCAAGTATGATGCAACGATATCTCTATACTTTCCAATCTACTCAATTCTATGGTATTAGGTTCTTCCTATTCTCAATGGTCCTAATTTTTCACTCTTGAATCTCACAACATGACATGCATACACGTCTATGAAAATGATTTATTTTATGATATTTTAAATGAGTTGAATACATTTTGATATGAGTTTTAATGACTTGATAATTTTCAAATGATGAATTATGCATTGTACCTTGTGTTTGGAAGTTTCATATCTCTAAGTCAATCCTTTCAAGCCTTGTTCTACCACATTCGAGGATAAATATTCCCAAAGGGGAGATAATGTAAGGACCCGGACTTTGTACGACCTCAATGGATCTTAGAAATTTTTTTCCAGAAAAGTTTTAGACCAAAGTGATGCTCTATGGGAGCCCTCACGTTCTGTGTGAGGTCACACGGCCCATGTAAGGCCTCCTTGGAGTGACCCTTGGCCTTAAGAGGAGTGTTTGGATCTTAAACGTGGAATTTTAACTAAGGCACACAATACATGGACCTCTCACGACCCGTGTGATACTTTACGGATTGTGTGGTGGGTCGTGTGGTAGCCTTGGTCTTAAAATCCTACTGTTTGGGACCAAGCATTTCATATGGCCCCCTCTTGTGGACCGCCTGGTGCCTTACGGCCCGTCTAAGTGCTGGATCAGCATTTTGGAATATCGCCATGAAGAATTTTCTAAGTAAAGTAGGATGGAGGAGTACACAGGCCATTTCCCTTGGTACGGCCCGTGAAGTCAACTGTATGGGTGTTGGCGTCAAATTTTTCAAAGTATTGAATTTTCAAGCTCAAGCTAAGTTTACTTTCAAGCCTTCAATTCAAGTTTATTTATGTTCTTTAAGGCCATCATGGGTCTCCTACATCAAGCCAAGTTCAAAGGAATTCTATTGGATAAACTTTTCACAATAACCGATACAAAGGTCAATTTTAAAGGGTTATATCCCTTAGCACAAAAGGAACTGGGTGTTCTATGAGTTATCAAATTGAAGATCGTTGAATTAGCTTTCCAACACATCTTGTTTCACCTAATTCTGAGATCGGATGAAGAAGTTATGCCCATTTTCTTAAAGCTAATCTGTGCAGTGTTATCTAAAAATTGACTAAGTGAAGCTATACTAGCAGGTTTCATCCGTGAAACCATGTACGGACCGTGAGACCTCCTCACGGATCCCTGGAAAGGAATATAATTTTTTCTTCATTAATGGTTTTTTTGTGATTGTGGCTTCTTCTAAGGGTCTTTTATGACTTCCCATGCTATCTTAAGATCTCAAAATGACCTAAACTCTATTTCTCTCATTCTAATTCATCCTTACACTTAGAAATTCTATAAAGTCACTCTTAAGTCTTAAGAACTATCTTAAAGGACTCTTGTGAATCTAAGCTTGGGAATCAAGGAAAAGGCTCATTCTTCATCAAAATTCTTCTTGAATCTTCTTCAATAGCTAAGGTGTGTGGGTTTGATTCTTGGTCCCTTTCAACCAAGAAGATCCAAAACCTTTTTTTAACTCAAATTCATAGAATTTCAGCTATTTTAAATTTGGGTTTAGATTGTATTGTTTATTAAATTCAATTAAAGTATGGGTTATACTTGTTTGATGATTTTAAGTTAATTTAAACCCTATCATGATGAATTACCTTGAAATTATGAAGTTATGAATATGCATGTCTCTTTTAAAGCTTGATTTGTGCAAGTGTAATCTATATTATGATTTAAATGTGAATTTTACTTACGTTTTTACTTGAATTTCATAATATATTATTGATTTAAGTTTGAATCTCTATTATCCATGTTACCCTCATCTCATTCATAGCATATGCATTCATGAGCATTGGATTTAAGAAATTACCAGTGGGTTAAGCTCACATATATTTCTATGAAAATAATTTTGGCGAGTTGAGCTCACATATTGGTTATAACAAGAATGTGATCACATAAATGTCCATCGTTATTGGCTCTTTGAGCATATTGGGTGCTTGCAACATATTATTTTATGAATGAGCTATTCCTATGCATGAGAAATATGATATTGAACTATGATTTGGCTTTTAGCAAAGGAATGAATGATTATGATGAATGTTTGGCATTTAAGCCTAAGTGTGCATCCTCTCCCTTTCCTTGAACTATGTTCTAGCATAGGAATGGTAGTCATTATCAAAATGAGCGGGTCATAAGGGCTGATTATTCATTTATGATATGATATGATAAGGAAATCTTTCCGAAATAACCAGGTCTTAAGAAAGGTGGCCACCACATATGAAATGATTGGGTCATAAGGTATCATGTAGATTACCTTTGGCAAGTAATCTTCTGTAATCGATGGGAGGTCAACATCAGGCAATTCATGTAGCTCGCATGGGTTTGACATGTCGATTAAGGTCTCATCCCCACTATATATGAGAATTATTGCATTTCATGCATCATGAATTTCATAGCATCTTGTTATGTTATATGCATTGCTATAAATCTCTTTCTACATTATGTGCCCTTGTCATCTAACATTGAATGCAGGTTTGATAAGTCATATACATTGCATACCCGCATATTTAGTACATTCAAATGTACTAACACATACTTTTGCCTACATAATCTAATCATGTAGGGACCGAAGATTACCTTCATCCACCGTATGACGGCTAGATTGGTTCTTGAGATACTTGTTCTGGTGAATCCTATCTTTCAAGGACATACCACTATTCCTCTACCTATGGTGTTTAATTTATGTTATATACTTTGAGGGTGAGCCCGGGACACGTCTTGGCACCCATTCCATCTTATAACTAAAGGCATTGTTGGACATCTTGTAGACTCTTGTCAAATTTATATGCTATATGTTGCATTTGAAGCTTATGATCATAGTTATCTATTGAATATGGCTATCATGGATTGATTATGAGAATTATGATATGTATGTATGTTTGATGTGGTAATGTGGAAGATCCTAAGTTCCATATTGCCCCATAAAGTGAGTCATACTTACTCGCCCCTTAGTTTTTATGTGCTATGTGAATCCATGTTAATCCCTATCCCTATGACATCCCCATAGCTTGAGCCCTACTTTCCCATCCGTTAGGACTATGTGTTTACTATTTCATGTACGTTTCCAAACTGATGATGTGTGAGTGGATGCTAAGAGACTTGTTTGGGGATTCTTAGGTTCCAATTCGCCATGTCACTCCTAGGCTCAGGTCTGGGTCGTAACATTCGATGACAAACTGATATCATCAAACTAAATAGACTAATAACTATTATTAATGGCATTTTGGACATTTAAGAAATTTTGTCTTGTAATATACAACTGATGGAAAAACACTACTTTTACATACCCTAATTCGTGCCCACAGAAGTCTTTGATAACTCTTGTTCGATTACGATGATGAAATTACATTTTAAAAGTGGATTATACTTCATCCTATTATGGAAGTAGTTTGTGTAAATTAATCTAAAATTTCATGAGTGTATAAATACATATATACTAAAATAGTTTGTATTATGGTGATATTTTTGAATCCTTCCTACCTTTCTCTGAGAATCATAATACTAGCTGCTGAACACAACTATTAAAATGCACAATTTAAACACACATTCAATAAAACATTGCAAATCAAACAGAATTCAGTATGCAAAAAGCCCAAGAAAATCACAAAACTGGAGAATTAAGAAGCGTAAACAAGAAACAACACCTCAACATTACACCAATAACTAAGTAGAAGTGACACATTTTTGACAGCCAGAACAAGGCATTTACTATGACACATAGAGAGACTATAAAAGAATATGAAAGAAAAGTAGATATTCAGATGAAAGCAGTACTAGGACAAAGGAGAATAAGGTTATAGTCGCATATATGTATTGCAGAATTCACCATCTGGCTAGATCATTGTTCTTTTTGTTCCTGTTACATTCTGGGTGTAAAAGAAAGTTGTCATCTCGACGTAATGGCCATAACAATTTTGGTATTTTAGTACAATCCATCAAGTCTAATACAAGTATTGCAAATCACAACGTACCATATTCCCAATTTTATAAAACAATTAATGTGAGATGAAGAGCACATATGGGAATGCCTTCACTACAATAAGGAGCCTGCAAATGCATCAGCTAGGTAAAGATCAACCATGCATGAGATTGAACCTGGACATTGAAGGACTATGTGTTACCACACTGCTCGTTTAAGGGAAAACAACATCCTAAAACCAAAGGATGCTTCTACAAGGACTACTAAAATCATCAAGATGTATGCCTAAAAGATCAGCACCTAACACTGTCAAATCTTTAGTACAACTTCCATCTGAGAATAGGAATAATTCATGATAAGTACATTTTTTAAATTAGCTTTCCATCTAAATCTAATATATCCAGTATTTGACTCATGTAGATGCTTTGACTGGAAATAAAAATCATGACTTCAAAGACTGTCTTGAAATGAGGCCTCTACTTCACATACGCACTGTTGGCTTGCTGAAAAGTATGAGGTGTTTTGATAATGCCAAAGTGAACTAGGTTCATAAGATAGAACAAAAGGCTAAACGAATGGCTGAACAATGCTATGAAGACATCCTAGAAGTATGAGGTGTCTTACTAACGACAAAGTGAACCAGGTTCAAAAGGTAGAATGAGAGGCGAAATGAAAGGATGAAGAATGCTACGAGGACATCCCAAACAAGAAGTGAATCAGAAAATGTGGACCAAGTTCATCAAGCAGAACAAGGGACAAGTAAAAGAAAGGAATATAAGAAAACCTTGTGTAACTTCAACACACTCCAATATAAGGTAAATGAGGATTCTAGCTAAGAATAGCATTTTGAATAGGAATCTTCTAGTGCAAACTATATAAGCATCAATGAAACCCTAGAAGAGATGGTTTTGCACCAAGCAAGCATTAGTGATCCATTAGCAAAGGCAAGGAGCAATTATCAAGCAACACCTCAAAAGAAAGAAGATCTAGAGTTAGAATTTTTTTCTGAAAAAGTCTTATCTTATTTTTTGTGTTCTACTTAGAATTATTATTTAAGGACAATTATTATAAGTGTCAACGTGTTTTAAGAGAGTCGTAACAAGAAATGGGTTTGCCTTCTTGGAGAGTAGATTAAGCGATCGGAATAGATATCGTTACAATTGTGAAATGATTGGAGTAGATCATTAGACTTGTGAAGTGAGAAGTGACTGATTGATTACTGAGTTATAATCTTGATGTTGCTTTTTAAAATTGGTGAAATTGCTGAAATACTACATGGTGTAGGTAGTGGTTGTTTCTCCCTTGAGCAGAGAGTTTTTTCGCTATAACTCTTAGTCTCAAATCAATTTTAGTATTTTTTTTCCTAAAGGCTATGCGACAAGAACCTAGTTATTGTGCAGGTTGAGTGACAGTATTTAATTGATATCAAAGTAGGTCTTTTTGCTCAAAGGTTAACACCTTGGAAAGGATCCATGGTTTTAACATCTCAGAAAGGAACATCACAAACCATGCCATCATTGTTCATTGAAAAGTATTATGGATGGTGAAAACATAGGATTATGGATCACTTGATTGGAGAGAGCCTTGATCTTTAGAATATCATTCTCGATGGACCCACTATTCCCATAAAAATAGTCTGGATGGAACAACACAAATTACTAATGATAAAAAAGAGTGGAATACTGAAGCTAAAATAGCCATTTAAAATAATGAAAAAAACCATGAAAATTTTGATTTGTGGCATTGTTCCTGACGAGTACAACAGGATCTCACATGTCCAGATGCAAAAGTGATTTGGGACACTCTACAAACAACTCATGAAGGATCAAGTCAGGTTAAGAAGTCCAAAATTAACAATCTGAATAGGCAGTATGGGCTATTTAGAATGGTGGAAGGAGAGACGGTGTCTAGTATGTTGAATATTCTATTAGTTATATGTTTTAGAGTTTAGTTGCAGAGAGATATGGTCATGTTAATCTAGTTTAGTGAAAACTATTTTCAGTTGTTGACATTGACATAACATAGGTATTGGTGCACAATATATAAAATAACTTATGATTTAATATAAAATTTCACTACTATGTATAGTTAGTGTTGGTTCAAGTTGTCTCATATAAGGCATCGATTGAAATAAACTAGTACTTGATTGACCGCTGAAATTTGGATCATTCACATAATTATATTTACCAAAAATTCTTCCTATGCTAAAAAATATTTATGTATGTGATGATGAACTAGGAGAGAGTCACAATAAGATGCTTATAACTCTCAGTTCCTTTACAACTCTCCCTAGTTTGATTTATGTTCAGCCTACTATTTTGAAGATAATAGGGGTCTAGAGAAGGATGACAATTAAGGGAATGGCTCAACTAGAGAGCATATGAGAAGAAAGTGACAGAAAAATGCAACTTCGGCAGGAATAGTCAGCTCGCTTGAAGTTGGCGAGCATAAAACCTTTTCAGTGGGTTTCTGATTCACTTTTGATATCCTGATTTCCTATATAATTTTTGGTGTTGCTGGTTTAAGTGAAATTTCCATTGCATGAAGCATTTTCTACTATTTTCACTGGTCCCTTGTTCTATATTGTTACTGGTTTAGTTAATGCTACACATTTGAATTTTAGCGAAGGATAAATTACAATTTAAGCTATTATTCATTAATATTCCTTGCTGTTAATACATGTCAGGAAAAAGATATGTTTGAGGCTATGGTGACAATTTTCTTTAGATATAAATGAAGTGATTTGTTGCATGACAAGACAGTCCATATGGCTGATTGTTTAGATATAAATGACGTATGTAGCCAAGACGCTATCCTCATTTTCCCCACTCAGATGCAATGTCAATCAAATCGATCCTCAAAGTCTACTGATATGCCTTTGTTTTCATTAGAAATTCTGATCTATTATGAATGTTAGATGTTTGAACTTTAATTTGTCTTTTTCCTTACATTAGAAATGTTTGTCTAGAGGCCTATTGTAGTAAGATATCTATTGAAGATTTGCGTGAAAGAATAAAAGTTGGTTATCTCAAGAGGCCTACTATTGTAAGATATCTTAAGCACCAACAAGTCTTTCATTCTACAATTTATCTTGATAACCGAGATATCCTGGAGGGCAATGGGGCATGGTTCTAAAACTCGACGGATAATGGACTCACCCTCTACATGTCGCCTCTCAAATCACTCCTCTCCTTTGTATATTTTCATTTTCCTTTGTTTTGGATCTCCTACTTTCTTGTGACGTCCCTGTCCTCTCAAGAGTGATAACTTTTCATAGTCTGCGGTCATTCATTATTTCTTAACTCTTCTTTCTTCACTTCTGCTATGCTCCAAATCTGATTACCACTTAGATGTAACTAGAATCAAAAATTGTTGCATACAGACAAGGTGATTCTCTTAAGTCATATCTGCATATCTCACTTTTTTATTCTTGGTGCAATTTTCCTTGACTTGATAACAAAGTCATCTCTACAAGGCTCCTTAAGTTGTAGCCAAACTGATTATGGATATTTCTCAAACCTGTATTTGGTAGAGAATCTAGTAAAACTGGTGAAAAGACTCAGCCTCATCCCTCTGAGTGGATGTTTTTAATTCCAAAGGAGAGGATGAAATCCATAATTTGTAACTAAAAAACTATGAAAACTAGTTTCCGTTGCTATGATATTTAGACCTTTTGGGAGACTGATCAAAGGGACAACTTATGTATAAATGAAAGAAATGGAAAAAAGTGTGAATAATATTGTCTTAAGTTGGCGCATCTCTTCTAATTTTGAATCAACATGACATGATAATGTACATGTCAATTTCTATTAATAATTAAAATGCACAGTCTTTAATTCTGTTGTCCATTTTTAATCTTTGTTTATCATTTCCTATATAATATTATTTTTATGATTTTTATCAAGCCTGTGTCTAATCCACCTCAGAACTCACTGTTACAATTGATCAAAATTTATCTCCAGATGTATCATTCTTTTAAAATCATATCATTTTTTATTTACCATCTTATTTTGGGTAAATAGATTTGGGTATCTTTATTATTACCCATTAATTAGTAAAGCTAGTAATTCACATTGATGTGTATTTTTCTTTTATTGTTTCTATATGTTGGGAGATTATGTGGACTCTAATAGGATTGTCATTGCTTCGAGGGAAAATTTAAGAACTAGTGGTACAAGGGTATGATGGTCAAATACTTTTTTTTTCATTTACATTACTCTTGTTATGTTTGATAATGAACAGCGATAAGCCACCAGCCCCTAGTATAAATGAGAAAAAAAGTATTTGACCGTCATATCCTTGTACCATTAGTTCTCAAATTTTCTCTCAAAGGAATGACAATGCTATTAGAGTCCACAATGTGTCCCAGCATATAGAAACAATAAAAGCAAAATACACATCAATGTTGGATTAGTAGCTTTACTAATTAAAGGGTAATAATAAAGATATCCAAATTTATTTACCCAAAATAAGATGGTAAACAAAAAATGATAAGATTTTAAAAGAATGATACTTCTGGAGATAAATTTTGGTCAATAGTAACAGTGAGTTCTGGGGCAGGAGTTTACATAATCCTGGAAGAAAAAATCATAAAAATAATATTCTAAAAGAAAAGATAAACAAAGATTAAAAATGGACAATAGAATTAAAGACTGCATTTTAATTATTAATGAAAATTGACATGTACATTATCATGTCAGGTTGATTCAAAATATTAGTTGTTCAAAATATCGATTGTTCTAATAGCTTTTATCTTAGCATTTAACCTCTACTGTGGCATTTCTGCTTCACGCCACTGCTGTTGGAGTTTATAAGCTTATTAACTTCAACTCAAAAAGTAAAAATAAAAGCAAGAAAAACAGAGAATATTTACTGGAAAGACAATAATTCATTGAACTAAATAAAGGCAAGAAGAAGGACAGAGAATATTTACTGGAAAGATGATAATTCACTGAACTCAAATGATGTTCAAATACAGAGAAAATGCAACAACTAGGGCCTAATTTTAGCAACTACTTTCCACAAGATCCGATGATAAATAAACCACTAAAAATAAAAGTTAACTCCTACAAAATAGCAAGCTAACTCCTATAAAACAACAACTAAGTTAAACTACTGAAAATGGCTAAAAACAACTGGAGAAATTCAAGCAGCTTCTGTTTTATTAGTTATTGTAGTAACTGAGACATTTAATCAACACTCCTCCTTTCTTTAGTTGCTTCAAATTCCAAGTCTTTCTCTGAGAAATTCGAATCTTCTCCTTGGCAAGGCTTTGGTAAAAATATCCACCAATTGAAGATCCATCTTGTAATACTTTAACCCAACAAATCCTTCTTTCTGTGCATCTCTGAGAAATAATAATTTGATATTGAAATGCTTGGTCTTCCTATGAAAAGCAGAATTGTTTAAGATAGAAATAGCTACTTGATTATCCACAAACACCTTTGTGCTCGTTGTTTGCTTTAAACTCAAATCAAGTAGCATTTTACTTAGCCATAAGCTTGATTTGCAGCAGCAGTTGCTATAATGAATTTAGCTTCAGCTGTAGATTGTGCAACAATCTCTTACTTTTTATAACAACAAGAAAATATCCCTGAACCAAGATTAAAAGAGTAACCAGAAGTGCTCTTCATGTCATCAGAAGAGTCACCTCAGTCACTATTAGAATACCCCTGCAACACAGACTTCTGATTTGTAGAGTACTTGATTCCAAAATTCAATGTTCCCTTTAAAATAAGTGGGAACTGCACAATTACTGAATCTAGATAGAAGACTTACAACATATAAAACTTTGGGTCTAGTTATTGTAAGATACATGAGACATCCAACCAATCTCCTATAAAGAGTCTCATCAACTTTTTCAGCTTCATCATTTTTTCTTAACTTCTCCTTCTGACACATTGGAGCAGTTGTTGCTTCGCAATTCTCCATTCTGAATTTCTTTAGAATATCATTTGCATACTTCTTTTGACAGATGAACACTTCATTTTGGTGTTGCTTGATTTTTATTCCCATAAAATACACCAATTCTCCCAAATCTGTCATCTCAAAAGTTTGTTGCATATCTTCTTTAAATTTCTTAACAAGTTCATCGTTGCTTCCTGTAACCAGTAGATCATCTATATATAATGAAATAACAATAAAATTAATTTCATCACCTTTAATGTAGAGACTAGCTTCACTAAGCCATTTTCTAAAACCTAGTTGCACATGTGCTCATCAATCCAACTGTACCAAGCCCTAGGCACCTGCTTCAGTCCATACAAAGTTATTTTGAGCAGATATACTTCATCTTCATGCCCTTCGACTGCAAATCCTTTAGGTTTCTCAACATATATTTCCACATCAAGAAAGTCATTCAAAAATGCAGATTTGATGTCCAATTGGAACACTTTCCAACCCTTTTGTGCAGCTATAGCCAACAATAATATGATGGTTTCTAATCTAACAATAGGAGCAAATGTATCAGAACAATCAATACCAAAAATTTGAGCATACCCCTGTACTACAAGTCTGGCTTTGTGCTTGTTGATAGATCCAACTGCATTCAACTTAGTTCTGAAAATCCTCTTTACTCCTATGACTTTCCTATTTTCGAGTCTTTTCACAAGTTTCCTGGTTTGATTCTTCTCAATCATGGTGAGCTCCTCCTTCATTGTAGCTCTCCATTTAGGATCTTTTTCTGCTTCCCGAAAATTCATTGATTCAAGAACAACCATATTGCATCTTTGATAGATATCAGTAAGATATCTTTTACCTCTTATTGGGACATCATCCACCAATTCATCTTTTTTTAGCTGAAGCATTGTACTTTGATAGGAATGTCTGTTGTTTCTGCTTCTTTCGAGGTCCGCTGTTTATCTTCCGTGAAATGCACATCTCAGACTTATCAAGATTTTCCTTGTATAAGGTACGTAGGAAAACCCTATAAGCCTTAGAAACAATGTTGTAACCCACAAATATTCCAGATTTTGCATTTTTATTCAACTTATCTTCTTTAACATAAGTAAAGCACAAACATCCAAACACTTTGAGATTTTTTAAAGAAGATTTATAACCATACCAGATTTCGAATGGCGTCTTTCCTTCTAATGCTTTTGTTGGAAGCTTGTTGAGTAGAAAAACCAAGGTATGTGTGGCTTCTGCCTAGTACTCTTTTGGCAAACACATTTCGTACAACAAACATCTCGTCATCTCCATATGGTATGATCATTCCTCTCACTTACTCAATCTTGTTGCGGAGTATATAGAGCAGTGAGCTAGTGTTCAATCTCGGCTTCTTATAGATTGAACTGATGACATGTGTACTCCATACCATTATTAGACCTTAAAGATTGAATTTTGTAGACCAGTGAGTTGGTGTTCAATATCGGCTTCTTATAGATTGAACTGATGACATGTGTACTCCGTACCATTATAATACCTTAAAGATTGAATCTTGTAGCCACTTTGAATTTCAATCCACTGCTTGAATTTCCAAAAGATAGTGGCTACTTCTAACTTGGACTTGAAAAAGTAAATCCAACACATTGTCATGTAGTCATCAATAAAAAGTATATAATACGTACTCCCTTTGAGTGATTGAGTACTTTTAGGACCTGCCAAATCTATGTGGATTAACTTCAGTTTTTCAGTAGCTCTCCAAGTTGCTTTGTTGAAAGGAAGCCTTGTTTGCTTGTCAAATCGACAAGTTTTGCAGTCTGGTAATTGAGCTTCAAGGTTAGGCAGCCCTCGAAGTAGATCTTTCTTCTACAGGTTCATTATAGCATCATGATTGAAATTTCTGAGCCTTTTTTGCCATACTTCTGCATTGATCTTAGTTCCAGAATAAGCTTTCTGCTCATGCACGATAGGATCCAATGTAAAGATCTTTCCCTTCACCATTACTTCAAATAAATTTTTTCCATCTTCATCCTTGATTTGACAATTATTGATTTCGAAGAGAAGTTTGAAACCATTCTCAATCATCTGGCTAACACTTAATAGATTGTAACTTATATTAGGTTCAAAATACACCTATTTGATTAGTTTTGTACCTGAAGCAGCTTTAATTTCCACAATACCTTTGCCTTCGGCAGAAAGATACTCTCCATTGCCAACTTGTACTTTGGAAATTATTGTAGGATCCAACTCCTTGAAGAGAACATGGTCAAATGTCATCTGGTTTGTGCAACCACTATCAATAAGCCACTTGTCACTTGAACTGCTAGTTGCATAACAGGTTGCTACAAAGAGTTGCTCCTTATCATCCTGATTAGCTACCTATGCAACATCATTTTGTTGAGTGTTGTTCTTGCAAATCTTTTGATGATGTCCCATCTTCTGACATTTGTCACACTGCTGGTTTGGCCTTCTCCAGCTTTTGAATGGTGGATGACCCTTCTTTCCACAATGCTTGCAAGGAGGAAAATCATGTTTTGCTCCCCTGTTGACCCAAGGAGAATGAGAACCTGAGTTTTCCTTCTTGTTCCACTTCTTCTTTCCTTTTTCTCCTTGGTTTTATTGAATTACTACAGGTAGTGCCCCCCAACAGATCCTTCAAACCTCATAAGTCTTCTATGTTCTTGTGCCCGTAAAGAACTCAATAGTTCTGCTAAACTAATTGTTGACAGATCCTTAGAATTTTCCAGTGAGGAAATAGTTGCTTCAAACCTTTCGAGTACTGTTACAAGAATCTTTTGAACCTATCTACAATTTGGAAATTCCGAGCCAAGTCATCTTACATTGTTCGTAATGTTGAATAACCTGTCAGAATACTCTTTGACTGTCTAAGAATCCTTCATCTACTAAAGTTCAAATTCTCTTATCAAGTTGGGAATCCACATTCCTTTCATCCGTTCATCTCCTTCACATTCTTTCTTCGAGAATTCCAGATCACAAATGCTGATTTCATTGTCATAATTCTAAAAATTATTTCAGATGAGACTGCATCAAATAACGTACTTTAGCCTTTAATTGTCTAGTTTTCTTCTCCTTGTGATTCCTTAGTTGCGCCATGGTTGGATTTGCAAGCAAGGGAGGGACTTCGTAGTCCTCCTAACAGCTTCTCGTAGATCATTTGCCTTCATATGTGCCTCCATTTTTGCTGCCCATACATGATATCCTTTGCTTTGAAGACAGGTGGTGCTATGCAGTGAAAGGAGTTTTTGATTCTATGTAAAAAAGGGAATAAGGAAATGAGTTTCCCTTAATTATAGTCCCTCAAGAAGAGAGCTCCGATACTACTTTGTTGGAGTTTACAAGCTTAACTTCAACTAAAAAAAGTCGAAAATAATGGCAAGAAGAAGAACAGAGAATATTTGTTGGAAAGATGATAATTCATTGAACTCCAATGATGTTTAAATACAGAGAAAATGCAACAACTAGGGCCTAAATTTTCAGCAACTACTTTTCACATGATTTCATGATAAATAAACCACTAAAAACGAAAGGTAACTCCTACAGAACAGCAAGCTAACTCCTACAAAATAACAACTAAGTTAAATTACTGAAAATGGATTAAAAACAGGAGAAAATCCAGCAGCTTCTGTTTCATTATTTACTGCAGTAACTGAGGCATCTAATCAACAGATTCAAACTTTGGAGCATGCGAAAGGAGAACAGAAAAGCATAATTCAATCTTGATTCTTAGGGTTCTTTTATTGTTTTCAGAAAAGAAAAACTAATGTTTGAAGAACATGTTTGTTTGTTCTAGTACTTTTTAGGAAGAAGATGAATGGTCCTTAGGTAAAATTCCTGATTTGCACATAAATAGGTCCTCAGACCCCATCACTTCATGTATTTTTAAATACATAAAGACAACTTTGTTAATTTGCAAATTAGAAATGTCCTCAACAATGAATTGTGATCCCCTTAGTAAAGCACAAACATCATCTCTATAGAGAAATAGCTATAAGGTATAGAGTACCTCACAGATTTTTTTCATACAAAATTGTTGATAGTCCACTGTTTCTCCAATAAAATTGTATAGAGGCATAATTCTTTGGGGTGGTTCAATGGTTTGGGCTTGAGACTTTCATGTTAGAGGTCTCAAGTTGGAAACCTTTTGCCAACTAAAGCAAAGGATTATCCTTCTAGGTCGAGCTCGTCGCGCCGAGTTCCGCCTAGTGCGGATTACGTCTTCTGCATGGTTAGCAAACTATTACATAGGATTGGCAGTTTTACCTTATACATACTCAAAGAATAATGCCTACGGGTTTCTCTTCTAATAAAAAAATAGTGTAGAGGCAAACCATTAAAAATGTTCGTCATCACCATATTCGTTAGCGCAATAGACTGCCTCATTTTTCTATCCTTATATTTCTAAGAGATGAAGTTGCTAGATTGCCCAGAGGTGTTAGAACTATAGTTGATATTTGTGTATTGGTACGGGAATCACAGTTAATTATTAAGGACATATTTAATTCACAAATCAACAAAGCTGTAGGTAAAGCATTGGATGGTTTGCACTATCGAAAATGATCCGTGTGTAAAAATATGAGGAGCGATGAACTCTGCGGACCTATTTATACGCAAATCAGGAATTTTCCCCTGTGACCATTCATTTCCCTTTTCACCTTCTTTCCAATTAGTACCAGAAAAAACAAACTAGTTCTTCAAGCACTAGCTTTTGTTTTTTTGATAAAAATAAAAGAACCGCAAGAATCAAGAATGAGTTATACCCTTTTGTTCTTCTTCCTCATGCTTTGGATCTTTCAACCACAGAAGCGACATTGAGGACAAATGTTTATTCAAAAAATTGCCCACAAGCTGAATTCATAGTAAAAATTGTGATGAAGAAACAGCGAAAAAGAGAACCATGGCTGTAATTTTGTTTGCCACAGATGGTCCATTGCACACTAACCATCTACATCAAGCAAAATAATATCAAAGATCCTTTTTCATTGCTTTCTTCATCACATCTTTGACTACAGATTCATCTTGTGCGAAACTGTCGGAATAAAAATTTGGCCCCAATGTTGTCACCTTGGCTGAAAGATTCATACTTCCATCTTGAGAAAGAAGAACAAAAGGGTGTAAATCATTCTTGATTCCTGGGGTTCTTTTATTATTTCAAAAAAAAAAAACTAGTGTTTGAAGAACTTGTTCGTGTGTTCTAGATTTCTTGGGAAAAAGGTGAAAAGGAAGATGAATGGTCCTAAGGGTAAAATTTCTAATTTGATCATAAATAGGTCCTCAAACCCCTTTGTTTCACATATTTAACATATGGACCTTTTTTATTGTCACGACCCAGATCTAGGGCCTAGACGTGACACGGCGAATTGGAACCGGAAGGGTCCCCAAACAAGCCTCTTAGCATATCATTACACATACTTGGTCATGGAAGCTACTAAACAACAACAACAACAAGAGAGTATAAATAGGGATAAAGGTACTAAGGGAATCCTTTGATATCATAAAAATATAAAGAGTCAAGCTTATAGCATAGGTACATCATAATATTCTAACAACACCTTTGAACTTAGAATGGAGCGAGAGCCAAGACACTCTCCGGGCTCACCCTCATAATTTCAAATATCAACATAAACAAGTCTTAGAAATAACAAGAGAAAGTAGACAATGTCCTCGAATTTGAGGACTCACCAAGCTTATCTTGAAGACGTCAAACTAGCCATAGGGAGGAGGATAGTCAAGTGGAGCTCTGATTCCTACATTGTAATATCATGTAGGCATAGAGTATGTGTTAGTACGTTTGAATGTACTAAGTATGTAGGATGCAATGCAACAAAGGATAGGCAACATAATCAAAATGCATAATTATGAGTAAAGGATAAGTAAGATACCAATATGGCATGCATGAACGATGTTTAAGGTAAAACATGCTCGAAAATAATCATTCTTGTATAGCTTATTAGACACAATAAGGTGACATGATTACGTCAACCAAATATCTTATACTAGAGGGTGAGTAGTATAGCGTAGGTCATAACCCCTTCTAGTAGGTAATGGTTAGTACATGAGGGTACAGGGATGTCATAGTTCATAACCCTACATGCACACATAATATAAGACAAAGTGTCGAATCACACATGAAGGTGAGGCGTACCACATAGTTCATGACCCCTTCATGTAGGAATTGGCCTTGTACTAGAGGTTGATGCATACAACATAGTTTATAACCCCATCTAGTAGGCTTTAACATAAACCTTCACATAAGAATCAATAACTCATAAACAACCGATACCCTTAGACTCATAGATAATTCCATGATTTCAAAACATACTTGGTAGCCCACAAACATCATGGAGTCACTTGACTTATAAACCATGCAATAGACAATCAATAACTCAAGAATCCTAAACGAGACATTTTATCAAACACTGGGCCGGTGTGTAATGCTAGCTCAAAATCATGCAATTCAAGAGTGAAATCATGTGATAAAAATCAATGTAAATCAACCCACCTACACTAGGTAATACCCTCTTGCAAGATACATCAAAACCCTAATCAATTAACACAATAGATCATAGCTCCATAGCTCAAAACATGCATAGTTGAATAACATTTCATAAAACCTAATATAGTTTATACTCAAAATTCATAATAAGATATACCCATAGAAAAACCAACTTGAGAACATGCAATTTATGTAAAAAGGATGATTGGGCACCATGGGTAAAAGGATCCAATGGTTGAAACCCACATATCTTAGACCTTGAGTTTCTTGAAATTGGTTGAGAAAGACTTCAAGCTTAGAAAGGGGTCTTGGAATCCAAAACTTTCTCTTGAGTTCCCTTGAATTCCTATTAGGGTCTCAGTGAAGGCTCTTGAGAGAATTTGAGAGTGTATTGAGGTTGAGAGGAAAGACTTTTATCCTTTAGAGTAGGGTTTAGGTCTATTGGGGGGAGGGGTTAAGATAGCATCGGAAGTCCAAAAAGGTTATTAGAATAAATTAAATTTATGAAAACGCCATCAATGAGACAGAGAGAAAAATTGATAAAGTGTCACCTCACTTGAGGTTACACGGGTCATGTGGCACTCCACTGTTCGTGCGGAGTGCCCGTGAACCAACTCTTAGACAATTTCTGGAAATTAGAAACTTGGAACACTTGGAATTTTTGCCTAAGTGTCCCCTCACAGACTAGTTCACGGGCCGTATGACTTCACACGACCCATTTATTGGTCCGTCAAAACATAATTAGAAAATTTCGTGAAAGTTACGAGATGGTAATTTCACACTTAGAAAAATTTTTACTCCGAAAGCCTCACGGCCTGTGCCACACCATACGTCTTGTGTGGCTTGTCATGGCACATTCCTTGTGCCATAACATGGCCATTCTGTCCCCAGGCTAGTCACACGGCTCGTGAGATTCCACACGGCCCGTGTGGCTGTCCGTGTGGCATCATTGCACAGGAGGGTTCTATGGAAATGGCATAATTCCTTCATCCAAACTCCGAATGAGGTGAAACCAAGTGTGCTGGAAAGCTAACTCAAAGATCTTTCATTTGGTATGTCATGGGTCATCCAGTTCTTTGTGTGCTAAAAGTTATGCTCGTTCAAAATTGACCCTTACACAAACCAACACCCAAAACTCAATTTGTAAGGAAGTCTTGAACTTGTCTAAGTGCTAGAATCTCCCACGACCCTAATACACTCCCCACCTAACAAATGAGGCTTCAAAACGTGGGTATATAAGTGCATGGAGTTACAGGGTGTCACATTTATAGTGCAAATGGTCCAATGTTACACATACAGCTTTGTTAATTTGCCAATTAGGAATGTCTTCAATAATGAATAGTGAGCCCTTTATCAAAACAGAAATGTCACCTCAGCCACGATTGCTGAGTTGTGAGTCTGGACCATTTCAAGAGACATTAGTGAGCATTAGCAGCACTAAACACTCGGCAGTCTCCTCTCCTTTTGATGGCCATCTTTTGTATCCAGATATTGGCCTTGTACAATGTAGTTGCTTTTATCTGTAGGATGCATTCCTGGTGGCTTCTCTCTCACTAATCGCCTGGACGGGCTGGCTGAGACCTTAAAGCCTTGGCAGAAGGTGACTGATGTGGACAATGATGAGCCAAGTGTCGAATCTCATTACAATGGTAACAATCCCCGGTCTTCTACCTTTGAGATGGCTGTCCTGAAAAGCCACCACGTCTAGGTGCACTTGAAGAGATATCATGGCCCGTTAAAGTAGGTCTAGACTTGTCAACACTATCAGATGCTGGCATAGCTGCATAAACTTCCCAACCCTAATACCCTACCTCTGGAACCCTCGATCTCGTGGTGGGTGTCCACTAAACTGGTCATGCTGATGGAATCTCTTCTCGCCACCCTATCTACCATTCCTGATGCACTCTATCATGTAAGCGTGATCCACCACACTTTAAAATATGCCTCTAGCCAGAACCAAGAAAGCTGTGGACTCCTAAAGATACCCCGCTAATACTTTGATAAAGCAACGAATCCTCTCAAACTCAGTAGGGATATTGGAAAAGGCATATCGAGACAATGTATGAAATCTGGCCTCATAGTTCTATACCGATATAGAACCCTGTTGAAATCTATAAAACTTATCTCAACAGCTGTCCGGAAGGTTATATGGAATGAACCTCTCTAGAAATACCTCTGTAAATTCTCTTATGTCATGACTGGAAATCCAACAGCTCGACAAGCCAAAACTGACCTCCACCACTCTTTGGCTAGGCCAGTGAACTGGTAAGAGGTGTAAGCAACTCCATGTGTCTCAAGGATGGCCAAATTACATAGCCAGTACTGACACTCTAACAAGAAATTATAAGCGCTACTACCAGGTTACCATTAAATCTCGAGGGACCCCGTTATACAAACTGCTCAAAACATTTCTACTCAATTATGGGCATGGCAGGACAAGAAGAACATGGTTGCACCAAATTCTAGGTGGTGTAATAGAAGTAGCAATAGTTGATCCCTAAAAGTGTGAACCAAAACTCGACCGAGATGTCTAATGTGGAACCATATATGTCATAGGAGGATCCGTTGGCACTGAGGAAGGACCCACATGAATCATAGTTGGATCAGCTGGGGCTATAGAAGGACCAACCGGTGTTATAGAAATCATTACATTGATAGTAACTAGAGTACGGGGTGCTCCCTCCAATCTAGGCAATACCCAAAAAGCAACTCCTGAACCAAGGGTGTAGGCTCAGGGGATGAAGATGGTCAAACAGAGTCTGTAGGCCTCTCTGACTCATACTCTAGCTCTGGGCAAGCTGACCTAGTCCACCCTCTGGGTGGAGCTACCCCTCTAGCAATTCATTAGCCCTTGACCCTGTCATGGGCCCTGCCTCGACACTCAGGCTCTTTTCACTAATCATCGAGATCTAGTAATCGACATCTATGCAGAAGGAGTATATTAGACACTTTCAAAACAAGTGATATGAAGAAACATAAGAATAAAAGCTAGACATGATAGTTTTTCCTAACAAGTTCCCTGTAGCCTCCTAAATATAGGTATGGACATCTACATGTCGATCTGCGAGCCTTTACTAGACTCCACACTATTGACTCATAAGTCCAATGAACCTAGAGCTTTGATATCAAACTTGTCATGATCCAAAATAGATTGCAACTAAGAAGAATAAAGTAAAGCGCAAACAACTACAACGTTTAATGCAAAATCCCAAAACTTGGAGTCATGAGTACAAGAGCATCTAAAGTAGTACGAATGAGTCAAATACAACTGTCACAAACGAAAGGCATAACATTGTCTGATAATATCTAATAAA
This sequence comes from Solanum clarkiae, assembly GCA_011800125.2. Lineage (NCBI taxonomy): Eukaryota > Viridiplantae > Streptophyta > Magnoliopsida > Solanales > Solanaceae > Solanum > Solanum clarkiae. The sequence continues at coordinate 5,228,747 of JAABOM020000049.1, forward strand.
ATATATAGAAGAGAAAGCAATAAAGAGAATCTCAAAAGACCCATGGTGACTCAAAGTGTTAGTCTCACTGTTAAGATCTAGATAAATAGAAATAACTCTGCTAGAATGAATCAACTGCCCTATATGGGTCCATGTGTTCGATCTACATGGAGGAAACAAAATAGGGGTAAGTACACCAAAATGTACCCGGTAGGTTCAATCGGCTGGGTAAGAGAAATTGAATAAGCACGTAATAACTAAGAGTTTTTACCATTTGTATCACAAGGTTAGTAAACAATATAAACATAACTAGGAGCAGTTAAAGGCTGTAAGTACAATCAATGATGCAATGCATATGAAATATATAAATGTAATGGCATCACAAGTCATGTATGAGGTGGAATCACAACCGTCGCAGGGCCGATGTATAGATTGATAGAGCCGAAGCTTCTCGATAGAACTTGGGTGCGTCAGAGGCCATGTACTCAAATATTTCAAGGTGTTGTAGGCCATAAATAGAAGTATCTCGAGACATCACAGGCCCCACACTGAAGTATCTCAAGGCATCGCAGGCCATGCACTCAAATATCTCAAGGTGTTGCAGGCCATAAACAGAAGTATCTCGAGGCGTAACATGCCCCATACTGAAGTATCTCAAGGCATCGCAGGCCTTATACTATAATGTCTCAATGTATCATATTGTCTTAAGTGGTACAGATGCAATAAGATGTGTATATACTAATGCAACCATTCAAGTATGAGATATGTGCATACCAAGGTAACCATTCAAGTATGAGATATGTGCATACTAATGCAACCTTTCAAGTTTGAGATATGTGCATACCAATGCAACCTTTCAAGTATATAAATAATAGAAATACAATTGATAAAGGATATGTACAACAGTCACCAGAACAAAAGGGCTATGTCAAGTGCATCAACTAGCACCAAAATGCGATCAATATGTCTCGTATTACCCCTCTCTCATCCATCATGAGAAGGTAAATGAAATGAACTCCGCAAGTCCCCATCTAAGCTCATAAACCTCAAATATATCACAAATATCATCAATTTTACACCAATACTATCCAAATGTTATCACAAGTCTCATATTATCAAAATAATATCCAGAATAATCTCAATTCTCATAATTTCATCTCAGTATATCAATAGGTTCAACTTTTACTCAGATTTCGGCACAACCGACATCACATTTCCATAAAAATTCCATCATATCATGTCATTGGCTGATAAATCAATATAAATCTTACAATTATCACATGGACATGTCCGATGAAACAAATTTAGTCCCAAAAAGTTTAGTCGAACCTACCTCAATGCCGAAACTGCAATCGGTCAAGCTTTCAATCAACTCAAACCTCCAGATGATCCTCGAATTGATCAATTGCTATCATAAATAGATACTAAGCATCAAGAGATGAATTTTGATACTCATATTGGCACGAATTAAGCTTATAGGAAAAATAGTCAAGATTAGGGCTAAAAATTTAAGGTTCCCAGATCTTGAAATTGACTTAAAAATTAGGTTCTACACGAAAAAAGGAGTTCATGGGTGAATTTCACTAAAATAGAGCTCATATCAAAAGAGAAATCATCATTTAAAGTTTTGAAATCATCGACTAAAGATCCCCAATTTTACATATTCAAAATTCATGAAATTCAAGACAAAATCAAGATAAAAGTCATGAAAATTAATCAAAATAAGGTTAGAAACACTTGCCCAAAAGAATTCTCAAAAACCTTCGTCAAAGATCGCCCCAAAAGTTTAAAATATTTGAAAATGGAGTAAAAATGATGTTTCATGGTTTTAACATTGTTCAGGCTGAAAATACACTCCGCGGATGCAGGGTGCGGCTCGCGAACACAGGATGGGCCCCACGAAAGCAAAATAAGGACCGTGAACATAGTAGGTTAGTGATAACTAACCTCCACGAATGTGGAGGCCTTGACCGTGAATGCATATCAACACCTCCGCGAATGCGGATTTCTGGGCGCCTATGTAGAGAACAAACGGACCTGCAACAGGAAGCTTTGCATCAGCAATACACAGCTAATTCTAGAACTTTGGAATGGACCCTCAGAACTCATTTGGAATCATAATTACACAAACCAAGTATGTATCCATACTAGAAATGACAGTCTAGACTCAACAGAATAATCCAAATTCAATTCCAAGGTCTCCTCGACACAATTACCAATGCAGATCAAATAAGCTAGTTAATTCTAAAAATTATAACGAGATTATTTCTAGTGTTAGTTTCACCATTCAGAGCTACTAGAACTATTGAAATTTCGATCTGAGCTTCCAAACTTCTAATGTTGAGCAAAGTCAAACTTTGGCTCCAAAAACAACAAAAAATACAACTTTGGGCCTAGAAACTTAATTTTAACTTCGAATTCAGTTCTGTAACTTCTCCTAGCCCAGATTTAACATTCCAGAGCTAATGGAGTCGACGAATTTCTTATCTAACATCCAAAACTTAGAATGATAAAAAAAACTAACTTTTTCAACAAGTTAAGCTTCTAAAAATGCCAAAACCCATATTTTTCAACTTTTAAAACTCAGGATTTCAGTTCCAATAATACAGATAGTACAAAATAGCCCTAAGGAAATGTACAAAAGGAAAAAATAATAATTTTCAAAGATAAGCTAACAAAAAATGAACAACCAGGTCATTACAGACTCCCTCTACAAAAGCTTTAAAATTTTAGTTTTTACAAGTCATGATATTTTAATTTCTTTTGACACAAATCTCCATCACTCTTCTCTCACTCTTCCAAAATTGGACCCTTTTTTTCTTGAATATATTAGTTCTTTATTAGCTCGCATGAGTTTTTTTGCTCTTGTTTATTTTCTCACTATTTGGAGGCCATCAAGGTTTATGATGTTTTAATCACGATTACACTCGTGGGTTCGATGTTGCACCCTATAATTTCACTTGGATTGTAGTAAAATTTGTTTATTTTCATTTTTTTGCTTGTTATTCCAACATTTCTATCATAATTTAATAGCAATTCCTTGTTTGCTTAGTATTCTATAATTAATATTTAACCCCCCCCCCTCCTTTTCTTCTACAATATAATGATGAATTCATCTACTAGATTTTTACAATTGATTGATATAAGGATTTATGAAGAAATAAATAGAAAAAGGATTAGAGTGAGTTGGTATGGTGTTAATGGGTCAGGTTTTAATTTCAAATTAAATTAATTAATTAGGCGGTTTAACTTTAGAATATGGACTTCTATTAAGAGTCGATGAGGAAACAAGGTTTTGCAAAACCATCAAACCTGACCATTAAGAGTAGAAAGAATGGGTTCTTTTTATATTGACAATGACATGGTTGATCCCAACTATTAACTGATCGCATAGATAAATATTTTCCCAAAATTTTGATAGCATATTTGAATTTTTTTTACTAGTTTAATTTTCGTGACATGGACCTCTAATAAGAAGCCACGTGAAAAATAGTTTCGCAAAATCATCAAACCTGACCATTAAAAACTAATAGCACAAATGGATCATTTTCATACAATCAGCTTGTGTACCTTCAATACGTTCATAGGTATGCCTGAAGACTCAGAATAAATATAAACAACTCAAAGTTTAGGATTTTTGGAGTTCTTCCTACTCAACTCTTATCATACTTTCAACTCAAGAAGATGAACAAGGCAATGTGGACAGACTCAATCCAACATTTTAGGTAGTCTTACATACTTGAGAGATTTAGATTCTTGAAGAACTCACTAGATTCTCTTGAAACCCTAGTTTTTCTCCTCTTGAAACCTTGTTCAAAATCTTGAGAATGTGTTTGAGAGAAATAGGATTTAATGGTGATGTTTAAGGATTTAGTTAGGTGTAAAAGCATCAAGTTTAGGCTTAGAAAAAATGTGAAAGAACTAAAATTTCCAGTCTTCAAAAGCTTCCTAGGTCATCTATGGGGCAACCCACGGTCTATAGAAGCTTCTACGAGGCAACCTACGGTCCAAACTATGGCCTGAAGGGGATCCAAAGACCCATAGTTGGGTCCACTGGGATTTAGACTCAAAAACTAGCTTGGAAATCATTTTCATGAGCTTGAATGAGGTCTCAGAGTTTGAACTATGAACAGTAGTTTAGGGGTCGTAGATGCTGACCCAGAGAACACTGGTTTGACAATCTTCACTAATACGGGCATAATTTTTTACTCCAAACTTCAAATGAGGTAAGCTTGGTGGCATAGGAAAGCGGATTCAGAGACCTTTAATTTTATGAGTTATGGGCCACCTAATTCTTTATATAATAGGAAATATGGTCATTGAAGTTGACCCTTTTATAAATTCTTTATATTCTAGGAAATATGGTCATTGTACTAGGCTTGATGTAAAGGATACCTTATGAACCTAAACCACATCTAATACAACTTGAATGCTTAAGAATTGATCATAATACATATATACAACTTAGGAGTCATTAGATTACCTAACTTTTATAAAATCATATATCGAAACTCAATCAGTTAGGAAGCTTTTAACTCAACTTTCTACTAGAGGATTCTTGTGACCTTAGTTCCTCTCCAAATCTATTTTCGCACTAACTAATTTATCTTAATGCTTATTCTCAATTAAAAATCATCATGTAAGACCTTATGCACATATAAAGGATGGCTCGACTTTAACTAAAAAAAATTTAGCATGTTACAATATCCTTCACCTTGGGTATCATTCGTCCTTGAATGATGAGTAAAATAGGAAACCCATCAAGAGCTCAAATACTCGGATACTCAAATACTCATACTCAGAAATAGACTCCAAACTTGAATCAGATGTTATCTCCAACATCGTAGTTAGGAACGAGTACAATCAAGAACTTGCATACTCAAATACTCAGAGCCTCAAGACGGGCATCAACTCAGAGATAAGAACTCATCATACTAATAGACGTCATATTTGAATTGAGAAGAGGGATACCATATTGAATGCTTCCATCAAAATTTCTCATAACAGTTGGGAAGAGAATTATAAGCATGATATAAGAATAGGACTGTTATGCTTCAGCGATATGACTGATAACTTTTAAGATTATCAACTTTTCTCAACTGCGTTCTTCTTCTCGAATACTATACTTCGTTGTCTGAAGCTTATAACTCTCACCAAGGAATAAGTCTAATTTCATGCTTTCACACAGTTCAAGCCTAACTCAAAGTCACCATGTGCTATCCATAAGCTAATCATTCTCCTACAACTTATCCCCCAAGATTCCTATTCTATACCTTCATAGGGACTTTCATTTAGAGAATATTACTCCTTCTCACTACTCTAATACCTTTACTCGAAACACTCATTTAAAAGTCATCAATAGCCTTCTACAATCACTTACATAATCACATTCATACATTCAAGCCTATTATATTAACCACTACATGGCTTCTTCGAAGTCAATAACACTACTATCGAAGGCTCAAGACTTACTTTGGTTCATTACCTTATCATCTCCCCCTTAGCTCAAAGGTCATCATCTTATCGATTGATTCTCTAGGTTATGGATCTACCCCATGACTACTCTGTTCTTCTCTGCAACATTTATACTTAGCATTCACTAACACCACAACGCTCCAAAATAAACTCTCCTCTTAGGTGGTAATTTAAAACTCTTACATACATAACTTGTCCTCCCAAGGATAATGTATGAAGCATGGTTTGGGGAAGAGTGACTGAGTACATCTTGCTCTAGATCAAATACACAAATTTGAATAAGTTTCCTTAGGGGCAACTCTATTACACAATATAGTATTTGAAAGAGAGGAAACTCTTCTTAAATTTCAATAGTCCATCATTTATAGAAGTGAGGCCCTCACAACAATAGATAAGATCCTGCAGACATGGTTTCACAAACACCCTAGGACACTTGAACTCTATGTTCTGATAACAAGTTTGTCACGCTCCGGGAGAGTACCCTTGGCATGATCGGCACTTGAAGAACCATTATTGATTCCCCCAAGAGAACTACTTAGCCTCATCACATCGTTCAATCAGTGAAAGTAAGTCTAGGAAGTACCCAGATAACTAAGTCTTTATATCAATAGAAATTTTCAATGAACAAGAGTTAGAATGTAAATAATATTTGACTGTCACTAATAACTATCTACGAAGCCTTTATCCAAGTCTAGAAGGTGCCAAGACAAGTCCCAGGCAACCTCAATGAAATAATACTAATTATGATGAAATAAAACAAGGCTCCTCTAAACATCAAGGAGGGCTCGCCAAGTCTGGAATGCAAAGATTGGTCTTCAACGATGCACCTGTTGAGAACCTCTATCATATATTTCTGCATCATAAAATGATGCAGGCCTAAATGGATGTCAGTACATTGAATATACTGGTATGTTGTCACCTGCTCATGATCAAGAGGTGTTACAATACTTCAACCTTTCTAACTACTCGTGATCAAGGGGTGTTACAATACTTCAACCTTTCCAACTACTCGTGATCAAAGGGTGTTACAATACTTCAACCTTACCACCTACTCGTGATCAAGGGGTGTTACAATACTTCAACCTTGCCACCTACTCGTGAACAACGGGTGTTACAATACTTCAATCTTACTACCTACTCGTGATCAAGGGGTGATACAACACAACATGATATAAACAGAAGACAGTAATATCCACTCAAATATGTGCATAAATATAACATCATAATGAGAGTAATACAGCATAAGTCTCACATAACATGGAAAAATAACATCAAATGTCACAGTCTATCATAATATCTCAGGTAATCAGAACCATATAATGCTCGACAATGCTAAAACAATATCGTATTTCACTTGTCCCCACAATATAAACCCATCATCATTATATCCCAAAAATAAGTATATCATAAGCGTTTGGACCATGCTCTATATATATATATAATATCCAAAATCATAATACATAGACTGGACCTTACTCTGCCCAAAAACATATAGGCATCATGATTACATCCTAGAATCAAGTATAACGCAAGGACCGGACATCACTCGTCCACAAGGTATGTATACAAGCATCAAACTGTCCCACTAATCATCAGTTACCAAAATATTTTCCCCATATAGCTTCACAAGCCTCAATTAATCATAATAATATCTCACAGGACCTCAACCCACAATTTTTCATCTCAGATTAACAATAGAATCGCAATTACTCATAATTTAGCTTAACCAGAATCGCATTACCATTAATATACCATCTCAGTTTATGTCTCATAATTACCACATAAACATGATTAATAATTCAAATTCAGTCTCAACTAGGTTAGCCGAACCTACCTCGATGCCAAAACCACACTCAGACAAGATTTTGATCGACTCAAATCCTCAAATAGAGCCTCTAACTAGATCAACCACTATCAACAATAGCTACTACTCATCAAGAGAAGCATTTTGATACCCATATTAGCATATTTTAGGCTTTGGGACAAAATGGTCAAAACTAGAGCTAAAATTTGAAAGTTTCAAATCTGAAAATTGACTTCAAAATTCAATTCTACAGGAAAAATGGAGTTCGTGGGTGAAAATCCTACTAAAATTGAGTTCAAATGAACAAAGAAATCCTCATTTAAAATTTCAAGATCAAAAATCAAAAATCCCTAATTTTGGACATTCAAAATCATGAAATCCGAGCCAAAATCCATGAAAATTAATTAAAATGGTGTTAGAAAAACTTACCCAAAAGATTTCTCCGAAAACTCTCTTCAAAAATCATCTCCCAAAGCTTAAAATATTGAAAATGAAGTGAAAAATGGGGGTTTTACGTCTTAAAAAATGACTCAGCAAAAATGTACACTACGAAGGCGGATGGCTGTCTGTGATCACAGAGAAGAAACTGTTGTATATCTCCATAAAGGCAGAGGTTTATCTGCGAAGGCGAAGAACAAAATGGGGTTGCACAAGATACCCCCACACCAGCCAATGCCAAAACTTAAAATGGACCCTAGAACTCATCTGAACTCAGAATTTCAAAAAATTGTAAGTATCCATACCAAAAACAGCGATCCAGACTCAACGATATCATCGAAATTCGATTCTAAGGTCTCCACAACACATTTACCAATACAAGTTAATAAAACTAGTTTAAAACTCAAAATACCAAAACTGCCCTCGAAAACTCCAAAAATATGATGAGACCATTTTAGCGTTAGTTTCATCATACGAAACTATTAGAATTGTTGGAATTCCGATCTGAGCTTTCAAAATCTGAATGTTGACCAAAGTCAAACTTTGGTTTCGAAAATGACTAAAATACCACTTTGGGCCTAAAAATCTCATTTTAACTCCAAATTTAGTTCTGCAACTTCCTGTAGTTTAGTTCGACATTTCAGAACTAATGGAATTGATGGATCTTTGATCCAACCTCTGAAACTTAGGATGACACAAAAACTTTTCAACAACTTAAGCTTTCAAAAAGATCAAAACTCATATTTTCAACTTTTAAAACTTAGGATTCCAGTATTAACTATTTAAATAGTTCAAAGTAGGCTCAAAGCAACTTATCAAAGGGTAAAACAGTAATTTTTATAGATAAAGATAAAATGACCAACCAAATCATTACTGTTACGCCAAAAAATGATTGACTAAAAATAAAATTAAAAATTATTCGAAAATCGAGAATCAATCTAGACTCAATTAATTTGACCAAAATTAATTCTCGAGATTCGAAAAGACACAAAGTCGCCACCTAATTTTACGGATAATTAGGAAACCAATAAAATATTTTAAAAGACCTAACAGAAAAATCTTTTAAAA
>JAABOM020000049.1:5239809-5265030 GCA_011800125.2 Solanum clarkiae
AAATGGTTTGTTCAATAATTTGGGTGTTCTCTTAAGCTTCCCAGCAACTAGTGGAGTGATGTATGATAGTGTAGAACGAGGGTCAATTAATTCACATACATTATGTGAAAAGATGGACAATGTACCTGTGACCACATCAGGTGAAAAATTTTGTCGACTTCCCAGTGCATAAGTACGATTCTGAACCCTGCTAGAGCTAGCTGTCCCTCTAACACCTCTACCACGACCCGTAGGTTCTTGCTGACCCCTACTTGCTGGAGGAACTGATGATGATGATGCAACAGCTAATCCCACAGATTGTGCCATGCCACCCATACGTCTCCTTGGACAATCTCTTATCATGTGCCCTGGCGCACCACACCAATAACAAACATTTGTCCCAACCTGACATATACCTGGATGACTCCTTCCACACTGTTTATAAGGCTGTCTACGAGTCATTGGTTGGCCTTCCGAATAACTCATTGTCCGGGCAGCTTGCCCTTCACCTCATTGACCAAACTGATTATTTCGAGGCCCTTGAAATTGTGGTGGTGCACTGGCTGCAGAGTAGGAGGATGATGACTTAGGCGGTCTATTAGAAAATCGAGGCTTAAGCTCACCTTGGGGTGGTGTAAACTGCCCTGTAGATCTGGCTCTCTTGGCCTGCCCCCTTTTCCAACTCTTGTTTCCTTATCCTCTGGCTCTATTCCTCTAATTTTCATGCAAAAGCTGCATTCTCGCTATGTCCATATCTTTGTTCAAGGAAGCAATAGTGCAGTCTCTGACCAGATACGTATCCAACCTATTTACATATCGATGAACTCTATCTGACATTGTAGCAACTACATTATGAGCATATCTTTCCAGGGAATTAAATTAAAGGCTATACTCCCTCACACTCATATTCCCTTGGTGGAGATTTAGGAATCGATATGCACGGGCCTCTTGGATCTTTAATGGCAAATAATGGTCAAGAAATGCCTCTTTGAATTCTTTTCAGGTAGTTGGAGGTGCATCTATACCCTTAGATTGCTTCCAAGCTTCATACCACAATATAGCAACACCTTTCACCCTATATGTCGCTAACTCGATAGCTTCGGTACCACTCACATGCATAACAACTAAAGTGCACTGAATTTGATCAATAAAGTCTTGAGGATCTTCATTTAGATCTGACCCAGTGAAGGATGGAGGGTCCAAATTAAGAAAATCACGTATCCTCGTGCCAGCTACCCTATTTGCACCACCTGTACCCATAACTGGACATTCTTGTCTTTGACCTTGGCCAGCAACTATACTAGTCAATAATTGGACTGCATTTCTCAGATCCTGCACGGTACCATCAATAGGTGGTTCTGGGGGAATTTCACTACTCTCGGGTTCATCAGAAACTGGAGGAGTTGGAGATGTCTGTGATAAAGACTCCTCTCGAACCTCATCTCATTGCCTCACCTAGCTGGGTATACCAACCGCCACTTCTACTCCCTTCCCTTTACCTTTTTTCTGCCTTATTTTTGGTATACTTGCTGTAAAAAACAATTTAGGGATTAGACATAATGCACCTATACTTGACTTTATGGAACGATCTAAAGAATGGAAAGAAATTAACAACTCCTAAATGCCACGTAGCCTCCTGCTTATAAAAGTGGTGCACAAAACATTGACAAACAAGATTCTACATAGATACGACTTTGTAGAATCCCTAGGACGACCCGCTCTGATACCACTTCTGTCATGCTCCAAGTCCCGTTAATGCGGAGTGGCACCCGTTGTCGATAAGGCCCGGGAGAACCAACCTGTATCTATGCTCTTTCTATACGTATTATAAGGGATTTCTATGTTTGACATGCCTTTAAGAAAATAAACAGTGATAACAAACCAAAAGGAAATGCATATGACTAGGTCGTTAGGGCCACAGTGTCTAAAGTACAAGGCATGATCACACTTTAATTTACATAGTCTACAAAGCCTCTAGATAAGGAAAAGTAACTTATAAGGATCGGGACAGGCCCCGCCTCAACGAACTGTGCTATACAAACATGTAAGCTCTAGACATACACAAAGCTCTGAAGCAACATGGAGCTTAGTAACAGCAGCTGAATGTCTTGTACTCCTACTGGGGAGATCTACTAGCTCCTGTACCTGCAGCATGAAATATAGGTCCCCCGTATGGGACATCAGTATGAGATAATGTACTGAATATGTAAGGTAGGATATAATGTACATAAAGTAACAACTCAAATAAAACTATGCAATGGTGTAGGATAAGAGACCACCTTTAGTTATACTTTGGAATCATGTACTTTATGTTCTTTATATCACTTTATCTTTACTGCATAATCTGTGCACAGTTGTAATACAAGGAACCAAATGATCAGTGGTGAACTGTATGGGGTTCGTCCCTGGCTAGGTTCTTCCTTAACCCCTCGAGCTACCCCCATGATAGGATCGTCCCTGGCTAGGTGTTACTTTCACCCCTCGAGCTACCACCCATCAAAAACTGTGTATCGTGATCGTCCCTAGCTAGGTTCTTCCTTAACCCCTCGGTCTACAACCCATGATAGGATCATCCCTGGCTCGGTGTTACTTCCACCCCTCAGGCTACCACCGATCAGTAAACAATGTGCTTTATCTTTTAATTACCTTTGAGATGATTCTTTTGATGGTCACAATATTGGAGATGTAGGACTGTATATATGGCATGTGACATGTAGATAATCATACAAGAAAATATGACAATGAAAAGAGTATGTTACATAAATAATGAAATGCATACGAGATGAAATAACTTGTGGACTTTATTTGGCAAAAAGAACCTATGTGACTTGGTGTCCATGTATGTATGCATATTTGAAGGTGACTATGTATGGGAGCATATTAACATGTGCAAGAGTGTAGACACAGTGAATAGTTGTATCGGAGTTGGTAAGTGCCTTTATGTGCCAAGGAAGAATCTAGATTTCATGCCAAGTAATACGAAATCAAGTAGCCTTACATACCTTGTTGTATGACTTTGTTATATCTCGAAATAACCTTTCCTTCCTTCAAATACTTATCTACAACATATTAGATGATAAAACTAGTATTAGCAGCCAATAGATACACTTTGGAAGCCCAATTTCATAGAAAAAAACATACAGGCAGCAAGCGGACAATTATAAACCCCAGCGTATTCTTTCACCTGTTTCACCTCTAAATGCATTTTCTAGTACATATTCACATGTACACATCATGTCCAGCCTGTTTTAGTGCCATAACAGTCTTGCAACAGCCCACAAAGCACAACACATAACAATTCAACACAACCTAAAAATGGACAGCATAATGTTACCTTCCTTCGCTACATTTTAACGTCGACAATTCCAAACCTATTCCAACTCTAACCAAAATGTTCCAAAAATATTTACACATGAAAACAGACCTAAAATATTCTTATTACAGCACTCAATAATTCATGAAGGACGTGAGCTAATGACCTTCCATCCAATAGCCCACAAGTTCATATTAAATACACAATTGCGATATCATATAAGGACTAACTTTTGTGGACTATAAAAGTGGTTAATCAGCCTTGTTACATTACTGTAAGACCAACCTCAGTTAAATACATAGATAATACTTCATAATAAATCCAACCAATAAGAGAAAAACTTTTTAATTAACAAGAAAAGTGCACAAGAATCCTTAACATACAATCTATCCGGAATTTCCAGCATATGTGTGATTAACTTGTTCCTTTGGTTTTGATAAACAAACCATACTAGGTGCATAAGTATATTTACTAACCTTCAAACTCAAGGTTTAGAGCTTCTCTAGGGACCCTTGTGAGGTTGTAAAGCTTGTCTTTCACCCCTTTAAATGAGAGCAAACCAATACCAAGAAGGCATATTTTTTCTTGTCTAAGTTGAAATGAATTTGAGTGCTGGTTTTTATCCCTTTTTAAAGACCTAGCTTGGCTGCCTTACTCTTGTCGTTTTGACCATCTTAAACCACATATTAATAAGCTGCTTATCCACTAGCTTGGCCCTTACACTTGGCCCTAAATGGGTCTCCAAGTTGATGGGCTTGGGCTGCCTATTTTCCAACTTTCGTTTCACTTATTTTGGGCCCAATTCTTTAAGTGTGTTGTGATGTATTTGGGCCCTTTTTAATATCTTTATTGATATGAAAATATAGTACATGTGTGATGCTAAAACATGGGCTAAATTTACACCCTTAACACAGACTTTATTCATAATCGAATTTGGCCAATTCGATGTCAAGCCTCGTCTCCGTTTAGCTAGCAAATTTGAGTTGGGAAAGTAGGTGACTCACCTACTAGCTTACTAATTCCTACAATCACCTCAATTCTCTTACTTCATTTAAGGTCGTAATCTCCTCAATTTGACAAAAACATGCATACACTCAACCCTCTTAAGCGTTAGACACACATATAGACCATTAACACGAGATTCAGGCACTTTTAAATGTTAGTGCTAATTTTACTGAACCATCTCATATTTCATTTTCATTGTACTAGTATTGTAAGATGTGGGGTGTTACATTTTTATATATAATATATTGATTTATTCTCGGAGTAAAGAGGAGCATGTGAATCATTTACGGGTGGTGTTGCAAATTTTGAGGGATGAGAGGTTGGTTGCTAAATATGATAAGTGTGAATTTTATTTGAAAGATGTTGCATTCCTAGGGCATGTAGTGTCAAGTGATAGGATTAAAGTGGATCCCAAGAAGACGGAGGTGAGAAGGAACAGACCTAGGCCCTTAACTCCAATGGATATTAGGTGTTCCTTGAGTTTAGCGGGATATTACCATAGGTTTATGAATGGTTACTATTCATTTTCTTCCCCTTGGACAAAATTGACCCAAAAGAAGGAAAAATTTATTTGTACTAATGAATGTGAAAGGAGTTTTCGAACTTTGAAAGACAAGCTTATATCCGCTCCTATTTTAGCTTTACCAGAAAGGTTAGAAGGGTTTGTGGTTTATTATAATGCTTCAGGGATTGGCTTGGGGTGTGTTTTGATGCAAATTAGCAAGGTTATAGCATATGCCTCTAGGCAATTAAGGTGCATGAGCTAAATTATCCCACCCATGATCTTGAATTAGCGACTGTGGTGTTTGCTTTAAAAAATATGGCGTCATTATTTGTATGGGGTTCATGCAGATGTGTTTACTGACCACAAGAGTCTCCCATATGTGTTCACACAAAAAGATCTTAATTTGAGACAAAGAAGGTGGTTAGAGCTCCTTAAGGATTATGACATGAGTGTGCACTATCATCCCGGCAAGGCTAATGTTGTGGTCGATGCTCTAAGTAGAGTGTCCATGGTTAGTCTAGCTCATATTGATGATGGTAACAAGGAGATCTCTAGAGAAGTACACCAGTTAGCTGGATTGGGAGTTAGGTTGAATGAAGTTGAAAATGGCGGTGTAGCGATTTTCGATGGTTCTAAATTTTCTTTGATTGAAGACGTCAAGTCCAAATAAGACCTTGACCCTGCCTTGCTAGAATTGAAAGTTGTGGTAAAAAAATGGTAAAATAGAGGTTTTGTCCCAAGGGGAGACAGTGTCCTTAGGTACCAAGGTAGACTATGTGTGTCTAATGTTGATGATTTTAGAGAGTTGATTTTAAAAGAGGCACATCACTCATCCTACTCTATTCACCCCTGTTCCACAAAAATATATAGAGACTTGAGGGAGGTGTATTGGTGGGGTGGTATGAGAGAGATGTTGCCAAGTTTATAGCTGGTTGTTACACTTGCCAATAAGTGAAAGCCAAACATCACAGGCTGGGTGGCCTAGCCCAAGACATAGAAATTCCTACTTGGAAGTGGGAAGCGATCAACATGGATTTTGTGATTGGTTTTTCAAAGACTAGGAAACACTTTTATTCTATTTGGGTTATTGTTGATAGAATGACTATGTCGGCTCACATTTTACTGGTTAAAACAACTTGTGGTGCTGAAGATTAAACCAAGTTGTATATTCATGAGTTGGTTAAGTTGCATGGGGTACCATTATCCATCATTTTGGATCGTGGTGCTCAATTCACTTCTTATTTTTAGAGATATTTCCAATAGGGTCTTGGTACCAAGGTCAATCTTAACAAGACCTTTCATCCTCAAACAAATGGTCAAGATGAAGTACAATTCAAACTCTTGAGGTAAAAAGCCCCACATGTGCTTCAAAAAGTCCCATAATCGTAATGTCCATAAATATCAAAATTTGTGTGATTTCAAAAATTCGACTTCATATTGTAGATCAGGGGGCAAAATTGAGTGGGAAATGGGTACAATTTGAATTTTAGAAGACCCATAGCAAAAAATAATTTTCGCTAATTGTTGCGGGACAGCGTCTGTCCGCACCCTAGCCATAACACGCCAGCGGCGCGAAGTAGTGTAATTTTGTGTCCACGTCTGGTCCACGTTATGCCAGGGGCGCAGACCAGTGCAACATTTTTCTTAGTTTTTCTGTTTTAGCCAAGAGCATTGGAGTCATGGCCCCATGCCTATTTAAACGTGAAATCTCTCATACTTAACCATTTTTCAACTCTATATCCCTCAAAACCCTCTCAAAAACCTCTCCAATACTTAACCAATATCTCATTCAAATTCAAGGATTTCAAGCTTAAATTCGAATCTCAAGAACTCAATCCAAGCTTCAAGTCTCCTTGAATCTTACTTCAAGAAAACTCAAGTTTGAGCTATGTGGGTTTCATCCATTAGGTCCTTTCACCCATAGAGCTCAATCTTCATTTTTATGAAAATTGCATATTTTCAAGCTGTATTACTTATGGGTATCTCTTATTACGAAATATGAGCATGATTTATGTTGGGGGATTTATCAAGTATTGTTGATTACTCATGAATATCTATTTAAGCTTACATTATGAGTAGATCTTTGTCTATTGAGACTATGCATGTTTTGAGCTATGAAACTATGATATATTATGAGTTTTGATGATGGATTTCAAGGTACTCTACATGAGGGTTTTACTACATATTGGTGGGTTGATTTGCATTAATTTTTCTCATCTTATTTAACTCTTTAATTGCATGATTTTGAACAAGTGTCATCAACCCACCATGTGTTTGATAAAATGTCAAGTCAAGAATTCTCAAGTTATTGATGATCTATTGCATGATTTACAAGTCAAGTGACTTCATGATGTTTAAAGGCTTTCAAACATGTATCTAATTCATGAAATTATCTATGATTATGCAAGTATCAAGTTTAGCCCTATTTTCAAGATTTTTACTTCTTGTGAGTCATTCATGTTAAAGGAAGGGTTCAGTATTATTATTATTATTACTCTCATGTTTCAAGCTTGGCTCAGTATTAGAGGTCAATCATGTTTAAGAGCTACTCATTTTATGTTTCCGTGTTTCTTACAAGCTATTAAAGTTATAATTAGTTCAAGTATTCTGTGGGATTAGACTTAGCACCGATTGAGTACTTTAGATGGGGGTTCGACCCAACGGGTCTTTATATAAATTCTTTAGTCTCTAAACTATGTGTTAACATAGGATTATACTTTACCATGGCTATACTAGTGGATCCATTTAGTGCACTTTACCATAAAATCCTTTTCAAAATGGGACGGGTTCCCGTAAGGAGGGTTACTTCATACGAAATGGGGTGGGTTCCCGTAAGGTGAAGTATGGTTTACTTTAGCAAGTAGACTACCTCTTTACTGATGATGGGTAATTATCGGGATTCCAAGTTATATCTCACTTGGTTTTACTTTTATCGGTTAGGGTCTCTTCCCACACATGTATTATGTATTATGCAAGTTGAATGGTTTAGAAGCATATTTTATTACAAGTATAGATCATGCATGCCATGTTGAGACTATATATCCATTGCTTATGAGTATACATTTTGAATATATTGGCTTATGTCTTTGTTGCATTACATCCTGCATACTTAGTACATTCAAATGTACTAACGCATAATTTATGCCTACATGATATCACCTTATAGAGACCGTAGCTCATCTTGATCATCAGCCACGTTACTAGTGAAATTCTATGAATATAAGCTTTGGTGAGCCCTCAAGTTCGAGAAAACTATCTATCTTACTCTTGCTATTTTAAGACTTCATTGTTTTGAACACTTGATATTATGAGGGTGAGCTCGGAAAGTATCTTGGCCCCCACTACATTCTATGTTAGAGGTGTACATTGGATATTATGATGTATTTATGCTTCGAGCTTGACTCTTTTATGCTATTATGAATATCAAAGACTTCCCTTAGTCCCGCTTTCCCTTTTGTTTAATATCTTATTTTTGTTTGTTTTGCTTTCATTACCAAGGATGTGTGAATGATGTGCTAAGAGGCTTGTTCGTAGCCTCTTTGGTTTCCCCATTTACCGTATCACGTCTAGGTCCTAGGCTCGGGTCGTGACATAAGGATATGCTTAGGGCTTGTGTTTTGGAGTTCAAGGGTAGTTAGGATGAACATCTTCCACCTATTGGGTTTTCTTATAACAATAGCTATCGCCCTAGTATTGGCATGGCTCCCTTTGAGGCTTATATGTTATGGATGGTTTGATGTAGGGGAGATGGCTTTGTTAGGGGCGGATTTGGCTATGGAGGTTTTGGAGAAGATGAGGTTGATAAGGGAGAGATTGAAAATGACTCAAAGTAGACGAAGTATTATTCCAATGTGAGGAGGAGAGACCTTGAATTTAATGTTGATGAACGGGTTTACTTGAAGTTCTCACCCATGAAGGGTGTGGTCCGGTTTGGCAAGAAGGGGAAATTGAGCCCAAGGTTTGTGAGACCTTATGAAATTTTGAGGAGAATTGGTAAAGTTGCTTATGAATTGGAGTTGCCTATGGATATGAGTATGGTTCATCCGGTCTTCCATGTGTCTATATTAAGGATGTGTGTAAGTGACCCAAGTGCTATAGTGCCCTTAGAAGTTGTGGGTGTTGTGGAAGATAATTTGACATATAAGGAAGTCCCAGTAGTGATATTGGATAGGAAAGTGAAAAGGTTGAGAAATAAAGATATAGAGTCTGTCAAAGTCCTTTCGAGGAATTAACAAGTTGAAAGTGTCACTTGCGAAGCCGAGGCGGATATAAAGAAACCTTATCCATACCTTTTTCACTCTATTCAAGCCAAAGGTAATACATTAAGTCCTATATGTGATTTCAAGTCTTAAGCTCTAGTGCTCATATCATTTTTGCATGCATACATGTTCATGTTGACAAGTTTTGATGGCTTATGATGTATATGTGTTTGAAACTTTTTGAAAATGATGTTTAAGTACATTTGTTGCATTCATGTCAAGCTAGAAGTCTCATGATTACATCTCTTGCATATGTTTCTTTGATATTCGGAGACGAATGTTCACAAAAGGGAGATATTATAGCACCCCTCATGTGCTTTGAAATGCCCCATAAGTTTATTTCTTGCATATCTGAAAATTTGTGCATGATTTCAAAAATCTGACTTCATATTCTTATTCGGGGAGCAAAATTAACTGAGAAAAGGATAGCCCTTGAATTTTGGAAGACCCCTAGCAAAAAATAATTTTCGCAATAGAGGCCGAGGCAATGTGTCTGTGCGCTCCATGTAAGATGTGCCTAGGGTATGAAGTAGCACACTTTGAAGTGTGTATAGTCTGCGTCGCGACTAGGGCACGGATCAGTGCAAATTTTTTCCCATTTAAACATGAATAGGTCTATACTTAGTCATTTCTCACCTTCAAACTCTCAAGAGATACTCTCAAAGTCCTCCCAGTACACTATCAAACCCTCTATTCAATCTCAATAATCTCAACAATAAGCTTTGGATTCCAAGAACCCAAGTCAAGTATCAAGCCTTCCTCAACTCTTGCTTCAAGAATTCAAAATTTAGGTATGTGGGTCTTCATCCATGGGTCGTTTCGCCCATGGAGCTCAACCTTCCTTTTTGATGAAAATTTCATGATTTCAAGTCGTATTCTTTATGTGTATCTCTTATATAAATGTAAATTGTGTTGGGTCTTTTCAAGTATTAATTGATTATGCATGAATATCCATTTTAAGCTTATTCCATGAGTTGATTTATATCTATTGAGGCTATGCATGAGATGTGCTATGTGAACTATGAAATATTGCGAACTTTTGAGATGGATCTCATGATACCCAAATTAAGGGTTTCACTACAATGTTGGTGGGTTGAATTGTATGACTCTAAAATAGATGAATTTACTCTCTTGTGGTTATTACTCTATAAATTGTATGGTTTGTACATGTTTTCAAACACCCACCATATTTGATTAAACTAATGACAAGAATTTTCAAGTTGAAGATTAATTATTACATGATTTGCAAGTCAAGTGATTTTATAATAATTATGGGCTCCCAAGCATGTATTAAACTCATGAAAGGTTTCTATGATTTATAAGTGATAGGTTGAGCCCTTATTCTATAATTCTACCCTCTTATGAGCCAATTATGTCTAATTGAGGGTTCAAGCATAATTACTGTAACACCCCCACACTTGCCTAGGAATACCCCCATAATCATAATTTCCTTATATCTCAAATTGGGGATATTTAAACACCCCTCCACGTAGCTCGAAAAGACTCTATGATGTACTTTTTTCAATATCTCAAAATCCATGAAAAATTTTCAAATCTGACTACATATTCTTGTTTAGATCATAAAATAGTGTGGTAAAATGAGTACCTACGAGGTATACTTTGTCCGTGCCAAGAAAAATGATTTTTGGTGAAACTTTGCAAAAACAGTAGTTGTCCGCGATGGGTTCGCGAAGCGGACCTAACGTAGACCAGCTCAAAAATTTCCGAAGTTTGCTCTTTTTCACTCCATGGCAATTGGGTAATAATCCTTTACCTATATACATGAAAATCCCTTATTGTCTAGCCATTTTGAGCCCTAAAATCCAACCAAAAACGACTCAAAATTCTCTTTAATTTTCATCAAATTCTCCATCCATCCTCAAGGTTTTCAAAAGTCTTGTTGGAATTCAAGGAAACCAAGTCAAGCCCCAAGTCCTCCTCAAGATTCAAGTGTTCCAAAGTTCATTTGAATCTAAGGATTTCATTCAAGCTACAAGCCTCCAATTCAAATCTTCTTCAAGAAACTTTCCAAGGTCATGGTATGTTTTACCCATTGGGTTTTTCCACCCATGGTACCCTAATCTCCTTTTTACTCAATTTGCATAACTTAAAGTTGATTTTACAAATGGGCTTACTATTATGAACATGTCTATGAACTATGTTAAAGCTATGCAAAGTTGTGATTGTTTTGCAACGTTTTGAGCTATAAATTTTGGATCTACTGTAAGATTTGATGAGGGTTTGGATGTATATTGGTTTAGGTGTTGCAAGGTGTTGATTGGTGGTTTTGCAATTGATTTTCTTGAATGGTTTCACCTCTAAATTGCATTGTTTTATACTAGCATTACACACCCGCCAAGTGTTTGATAAAATGTCCAGATGTGGTTTGTTGAGGAATTAAAGGTCCAAAGCAAGAGATATGATAAGAATGACTATATGAAAATGAAATGAGCTTATGTATATGATATACTCTATATAAAGTGTTGCATTAGACCATACTCAATCCGTGGGGACAAGAGCCAGGGTAACCATATTGGGAGTTTATACTCATCAACCATGCAAGGGGTTTATACTTCGCCACCCTGTTGGTAAGGTGTGATTACCATATTGGGAGTTTATACTCATCAACCATGTGAGGGGTTTATACCACACAAACACTAAGGGGTTTATACCTTGAACAGCTAGCTTGGTCTCTTCTTCACATATGATATCCTATATGAGTATGAGTTACTTAAGCATGTTTTACTTAAGCATTGACCATAAATCTCATGTTGTTATATTATACCTATTACTTAAGATTATCCATTTTGGTTATGATGCCTATCTATTGTTGCATCGTACCCTACATACTTAGTACATTCAAACATACTAATGCATATTCTTAGCTACAAGATATCACCATGTAGAGGTCGAAGCCCAAGTTGATCATTCTTCTCCTCCACGTGGCTAGTTCGGTACTACTCAAGCTAGTTGGTGATTCCTCTACTTCCGGGACCTTAGTATATGTTTCTCGTATTATGTATTAAACACTCTTCTTTACTTTCGATTTAGACTATGAGGGTGAGCCCAGTTGCTTTGTCTTTTCCCTCTCTCTTATCTATGTAGTAGAGGTGTTGTTGCACATGTTATGTATCTATAATATGAGCCTTGACTCTTTATCCTTGATTGTGATGTTGTGCAAGCTTTCCCCTTAGTCCTGTTGCCCCTATTTCTACTCTTTTATGTCATTTAAATGCTTTCTCGACCAATGATGTGTAATGATAAGTTAAGAGGCTTGTTTGGGGACCCTTGGGGCTCCCCATTTGTCATGTCATATCTAGGCCCTATTTTGGGTCGTGACAAACTTGGTATCAGAGCACTAGGTTGTTAGATCCTCGGAGTCCAACACACTGCGTCGATTAGAGTCTTATTCATGGTTATATTATGCATCACAACTATGAGTAGGAGGCTTTGAGCCATTTTAGGAAATGTTTTACTTCTTCACGATCCATGTCGTGCGATAGAGTTAGGTCCCTTAGGGCTTCCTGCTAACCCTTAACCATTACATTACATGATATTTCTCAAGCTATCAAAATGGTGCTATGACGAATGTGGAGATTTGTAATGCTTTATGGGAGGTTGCAAAAGGGGCGGCAAAATTGTCAACTCACCTTAGTCATCAAGTGGGTGCTCTCGAGACTTCTAGTGGTGAGAGGGGAGGTAGTGAGGTCAAGAGGGCCCATAATATGGGTAAGTTCCAAAGCTCCAAGGAGAGAGATAGAGGTGATGTGGTGCCTTATGCTAGGTGCATAAAATTTGATAGAGGCCAAGATTGCCCATGCTTGAGAGGTACCAATACTTGTTATGGGTGTAGTAAAGTGGGTCAGAAGCTAAAGGATAGTTCATATGTTTGAAGGAAACGTAAAGGTGGCCGATCTTTAGATCAAGGTGGTCGTGTTGATCAAGTGTCTCAAGGAGGGGATGAGATGCCTGATGCTATTACTGGTAAGTTGAAGTTTCCTCAGCTTTGTGTACATGCATTGACAGGCCGGTGTGCTACCATTTCTTCTCTATTCTTTTAAGTTGCTAGTTGGGCTTCTTGTATGCCCAAGTTATTTTGTGGATCCTTGGTGTATATTCTTTTGTTGGGTATATTGTTGCTAGAAGGTTTATAGGTGTTGATCCGGATTTGTATTGCATTAGGTCTTGCTTTTTGGCTTGTTGGAGTTGGCATGGTAAATTTTGATGTCATTTTAGGTATGGAATGGTTACATGCATGTTGTGTTTTCATGGATGGAGGGACCTGTAGAGATAGATCCAGAATTCCTAATGAACTCGTCTTTGAGTGGGAGATTGTTAAGTGGTAGCAAGGGAGGTAGGTCCATTTCTTGTCTTAAGGTACAATTGGTCTCTAAGGGGTTGCATTTATCATCTTGTGAGAATTAGAGGTGTTGAACCTAAGTTGTTTTGTCTATAAAATGTAGATGAGGCTTTGAATGTCCTTTCCGATATTTTGAATTTTGGGGTAGTATCCTTTGGTTTGACTAGTGCACCGAGTATGCCTATAAGTCTCATAAATAAGATCTTTAGTCCCCACTCTAATAAGTTTATGGTGGTTTTGGTGATGATAATATGGTTTGTTCCCTAATGAGGTAGTGCATGTGAATCATTTGAGGGTAGTACTACAAGTTCAAGGAAGAAGGGTGGGTGCTAAGTAGGAGAGATGGGAATCTTGGTGATAAGAAGTTGCCTTCCTAGGATGTGTGGTGCCGGGTGATGGTACTAAGGTGGACCTTAGTAAGACGATGGTGATTAGAGATTGGCATAGACCTTTGACTTCATCGGATATTCGAAGCCTCTTGGGTTAGTGGGCTATTACCGGAGATTGTGAGTAGGTTCTCTTCTATTGTTGCTCCTATGACTTAGTTGCCCCTAAGTAAGGCCATGTTGTGACCGACGTTTTGAGTAGGGTGATTTGATAGGTCCAGAAGTTGCTATTTCTTGTGTTATTCCTTGGTACTAGTAGGATTCATATGTATGTGAGTTGATCCTTGATTCCTTCCAATCAAGGAGACCCAAAATTATTTTCAAGAAAACCTACAGGGATTTTACTTATTTTAATTTGGGATTTGAATATTATGATTCCTAATTGATGCATAGGTAGTGTTTATTTGATGATTTTAATATGATTTAAGCCGTTATATGAAGATTTACTTTGGGCTTATAAAGTTAAAAGTATGCATGTTCCCTTTTTAAATGATTTATGCATGAGGGATTACACTATTGATTTAAATATGGAATTAACTATGTTTTCACTTCAACTTCGTAATATAAATGTTGATTTTAAATGAAATCATAATTACCCATGTCATTTCCTCATTGTTCATAGCATATGCATTTATGTACACGGATTATTTTAAAAAAATAAATTATGATATGGGTAAGCCCAATTTCGTTTTATGGTATAATTTTGATAAAAAGTTGGTTATGACAATATTATAATTAAATATATGTCTTTGATTTTGGCTCTTTAAGCATTTTGGGTGGTTGCACCCTTTTGTACATGAATGACCTATTCCTATACATGAGTATTATGAGTATGAAATTATGATTTTGGTATTTGAGCCTAAGTATGAATTATTACGAATGGTGTTCGGCTTTTAAGCCAATTGTGCATTGAAATGATTTGGAAAATGACTATTGCCTCTTTGAAAGTATGTATATGTATATTATAAGTATTCTTGTGGGATGACGACTTAGCACCGATGGATTGAGAGGGGGATCTATAAGGGTTGCCCCATGTTCTTGTTGCATAGAGCCTTGTATTGTGATCTTGGTTGAACTTAGCTTGATGGGTTGGAGATATTGTGGTAGTTTAGGCTACTTGCATAGCATACTTCCAATGATTGTAGAACCCGTAAGGTTGTAATATGATGGGTAAGGATGGTCGATCTATTTGGTCAAGTATAATGGGTTAGTCACCACTCTAAGATTGATCTTTGCTTCGGGTTTGCTCCCAAGTGTAGATGAGGGTAGGTAACAACCCTAAGTGTCCTATTGAACCAGGAATGAGCATGTGGGTTGTTGGTGGAGTTCTTTGGTGGGCTTGTGCACCGGTTGTGTCTATTAGGTTTCATGAATAGGGTCTTAAAACCCTACCTTGGTATGTTTGTGGTGGTCTCTAGAGATGAGGTATTGATTTACTTAGAGCTTGTGAATCATTTGGGGGTAGTGTTGTAAGCCTTAGAGGATGAGAGGTTGTTTGCTAAATATGATAAGTGTGAATTGTGCGTAACATGATGGTGGTTAGAACTCCTTAAGAATTATGATATGACTGTGCATTATTTCCCCGATAAGGCTAATGTTGTGGTTGGTGCTCTAAGTAGGGTGCCTATGGGTAACCTAGCATATGTGGATAATGGTGGCAAAAAGGAGACTAGTGAGGTCCATCATTGGTCAAGTTGGAAGTTAGGTTGAGGGAAGTTGAGAATGGTAGTAAGTGTTCTTGATGGTTCCAAATCTTCCTGGGTTAAGAGGTCTAGATTAGGTAAGGCCTTGATTCCGCCTTATTAGAGATGAAAGTTTTGGGTGAGAAGGTGATAGAGTGGAGGTTATCTCCTAAGGGGGAGATGGTGGTTATGGTACCAAGTGGGTTAGGTGTATTTAAGGTTGATAATTGAGTTGACGATTATGAGTCATTATAGAGTATAGAAGGAGGTTATAAGGTTGCACAAGTTTGGGAATTGCCTATGGTAGGGATATGGTTTATCGGGTTTGTCATGCTTCTAGGTTGAGGGGATGTGTTGGTGACTCTAGTGCTATAACACTCTTGGAAATTATGGGTGATATGGAGGACAAGTTGGCCTAGAGGAAGGTCCGGGTGGAGGTGTTGGATGAATGAGTGGAGAAGTTGATTAATGAGGATGTGGTGTTCATTAAGGCCCTTTGGAAGAATTGTCAAGTTGAAAGTGTCTCTCGAAAAGCCAGAGTGGGCATGGAAAAGCGATATACGTATCTCTTTCATTCTATTCAAGCGTATGATAACATGTTGAACCCCTTCATGTGATTTCATGTCTTATGCTTCAGCCCTTATATCATTTTCGTGCACCCATGTTCATGTTGGCAAGTTCATGACGATTTTTGACACTTATGTTGAGATTTTGAAAATGGTGTTATAAATGTATTGTTGCATTCTAGTTGGGTTTGAGTTGTTCATAATTACTCTTCTTATGTATGTTTCTTCGAACTTCCGGGATGAATATTCCCACGGGGAAGATATTGTAACACCCCACACTTGCCTGGAATACCCCCATAATCGTAGTTCCCTTATATCTCAAATCGGGGATATTTAAACACCCCTCTGCGTAGCTCGAATAGACCTTATGATGTATTTTTTCAATGTTTCAAAATTCATGCAGAATTTCGCAAATCCAACTGCATATTCTTGTTCAGAGGGCAAAATTGTGTGGGAAAACAAGTACCTACAAGGTATACTTTATTTGTGCCAAGAACTTTTGGTGAAACTTTGCAAAAACAGTAGTTGTTCGCGAGGGGTCCACAGCGCGGACCAGTTCAAGGAGTTCCAAAATTTGCTTTTTTCACTCCAGAGCAATTGAGTAATAACCGTATACCTAGATACACGAAAATCCCTCATTGTCTAGCCATTTTTAGCCCTAAAAACCTACAAAAAACCTCTCAAAATCCTCTCTAATCTTCATCAAATTCTACATCCGTCCTCAAGGTTTTCAAGAAGTCTTATTGGAATTCAAGGAAATCAAGTCAAGTCCCAAGTCCTCCTCAAGATTCAAGTGTCAAAAAACTCATCCAGATTTAAGGATTTCATTCAAGCTTCAAGCCTCCATTTCAAATCTTCTTCAAAAAACTCTCCAAGGTCAAGGTATGTAGGTTTTAGCCATTGGGTTCTTCCACCCATGGTGCCCTAATCTCCTTTTTACTCAATTTGAATGACTTAAAGTTGATTTTACAAATGGGTTTACTATTATGAACATGTTTATGAACTATGATAAAGGTATGTAAAGTTGTGATTGTTTTTCTACGTTTTGAGCTATAAATTTTGGATCTATTGTAAGATTTGATAAGGGGTTTCAATGTATATTTCTTGAAAGTGTTGCAAGGTGTTAATTGATGGTTTTACAATGGATTTTCTTGCATGATTTCATCTCCAAAATTGCATGATTTTATATTAGCATTACACACCCACAAAGTGTTTGATAAAATGACCGACTGTAGTTTCTTGAGGAGTTAAAGGTCCAAAGCATGAGATATGATATGAATGACTACATAATGATGAAATGAGCTTATGTATATGGTATACTCTATATAAAGTGTTGCATTAGACCATACTCGATCCAGGGAGACAAGAGCCCGGGTAACCATGTTGGGGGTTTATACTCATTAACCATGCGAGGGGTTTATACTTCGTCACCATGTTGGTAAGGTGTGATTACCATCAACCATGTAATGGGTTTATACCACACAACCACCAAGGGGTTTATACCTTGAACAGCTAGCTTGGTCTCTTCTTTACATATGATATCCTCTATGAGCATGAGTTACTTAGGCATCTTTTACTTAAGGATTGATCATACATGTCATATTGTTATATTATGCCTATTGCTTAATATTATGTATTTTGGTTATGACGGCTATCTATTGTTGCATTGTACCCTACATACTTAGTACATTCAAACATACTAATGCGTACTCTTGCCTACATGATATCACTGTGTAGGGGTCGAAGCCCAAGTTGATCATCCTGCTCCTCCACGTGGCTAGTTCGGTACTACTCAAGCTAGTTGGCGAGTCCTCCACCTCGGGGACCTTAGTATATGTTTCTCTTATTATGTATTGAACACTCTTCTTTACTTTCTAGTTAGACTATGAGGGTGAGCCCGGTTGCTTTGTCTTGTCCCCCGCTCTTATCTATGTAGTAGAGGTGTTGTTGGACATGCTATGTATCTATGATGTGAGCCTTAACTCTTTGTCCCTTGATTGTGATATTGTGCAAGCTTTTCCCTTAGTCTCGTTACCCTTATTTCTACTCCTTTACATCATTTAAATGCTTCCACGACCAATGATGTGTAATGATAAGTTAAGAGGCTTGTTTGGTGACCCTTCGCGCTCCCCATTCGCCGTGTCACGTCTAGGCCCAATTTTGGATCGTGACAATTACTATTTTACCCTCATGTTCAAGTTAAGCGCACTACTAGGGTCAAGCATATTACAAGTTTCTACCCTTATGTGAAATGCAATACCTACTAGAAGGGGTTAAGTTCATGTGTTGTTTTCTACCTTCTAGTACAAGGTATATGCCCATGTAGGGGTCAAGTATGTGAATGAGCTACTCATGCCATGTTATCAAGTCTTTAAAACTTATTCATGTTACAGTTAAATCTATGATTATTTCAAGTATTTTGTGGGACTAGACTTAGCACCAATTGAGGCTTACGGTGGGGAGCTCGACTCAAGGAGTCCTTATATAAAGTCTTATTCTCTAAACTATGTGCCATCATAGGATTATGTTATTTCCCTAAAAGGGCTTAGTATTGGATCTATCTAAGTCAAGTTATCCACAATATGGGGTCAAGTATGGTTTACCTTGGCAAGTAGACCACACTTCTCCGGTGGGATGTCATGCATCTGGATTCCAAGTAGTAGCTTGCTCGGTCTTATATGTCAGTTAGGGTCTTCTCCCACATATGTATGCTATATTATGCAAGTTGAATGTTTACATGCATATTTTATTACAAGCATTGATCATACACATCATATTGAGATTATATCCATTGTCTATGATTATGCATTTCGATTACTATGGCTTATGTCTTTGTTGCATTGCACTCCGTATACTTAGTACATTCCAAGTACTAATGCATACTCTATGCCTACATAATATCACCATGTAGGGACCAAAGCTCCTATTGATTATCATCCTCCACGTGGCTAGTTCGGCTCATTTGAAGAAAGCTTTTGGTGAGTCCTCAACTCCGAGGATATTATCTATTTTCCTGTCATGCTATGTTGAGACTTGTACTACTACTTCTCGGATACTCACTACTTGAGGGTGAGCCCGGGTGTTTCTTGGCCCCCGCTCCATTCTATGTAGAGGTGTTGTTGGATAATATGGTATTCTATGTATATGAGCTTGACTCCTCTTATTCTACTATCGTTATGAAAGACTTATGTTAGTCCTGCTTCCCTTCTTATTAATGTCACTTGTCGTCGTTTATTTTGCTTCCGCGACCAAGGATGTGTGAATGATATGCTAAAAGGCTTGTTTGGTGTTCCTTTGGGTTCCCCATTCATCGTGTCATGTCTAGGACCTAGGCTTGGGTCGTGACATAACGGATGGTTGTGGCAATAACAATAGTTCGTTGTATCATCATTCACTCGTATGCTGATGGTTCTTAGTTATAGAAACTCCCTAACAGTCAAAGTATATTATCTTACTAAGTTGCATATGCATACTGATGATTGATGAACACTTGTTTATGTTAAACTTGCATATCATATTGATGTTGAGTTGAGCTCTACTAATTATTTCTTGGGAAAAAGCATAAAGCCACACCTGAAGTTGTACTGAAAAGTATATTACATGCTTAAACTATTGGAACGACTTATTACACACCTGAATTACTTAAAAGTTAATTTTATTTCCTACCTGACGCACATACAACCAGTCACATGATAGAGAGCGTTTCACACTCGCACCACATCATCACCACGTCACTGCCACATCACTGCCACGTCACCTAAATTGCTTCTTCTTTTATACATCATGAGTCCACCATTATTGTTGTCATTATAACCATATTTATGTCTCCACCATCATATATTTCACTACTCACAACTAAATTCACCATCAGAATCTTCCCATAATGACTGTCACCATAAAAAAATTGATAACAACCATAGTAAATTGGACTAAATTAGTCTTCGGAATCAGGTCATCACCATTGCCACCATTGAAATTCATCATAATCATAATCATAAATTTCTAGTAACAACTTCCCTTAGAGTCCAAATTCAATAATCAATCCTCAATTTTGAAACCCTAATTTTGGCTGAAGAAGAAAACCCACCAATTTTTTTTTTTATTCACAAAATCCCAAATTTGGGATTTTTGATTCACTAAATCACAAATTTAAACCATAATAAGATAAATCAAGTCTATAATTAAGCAAAAGTCACTTCTCATAACAACAAAAAAAAGACATTTAAGTTAAAAAAAATGAACAGACCCATTTGGAGGTCATCGAAGCTACCACGGCTGCCATCAAATCCACCAATGGTTGCAGCTATAGCTACCTTTGGCTCCTCCTTGAGTACAATACCAGGTAATTCACTCATACCCATTGAAGCAAGCAAGTCAGTAATCTCCTTTTCAACTTTAATCCTATCAGTATTAATAGCAAATTCATTTGGAACGAAATCCATACGACGTTCTCTCTTTTCTTCTTGTATCTTAAGAGAAATTCCTCTAATAAAATCTTTTTGGATTCGCTTCATCTGATGAGTGGTCAAGTTGTGTACAACAAAAAATCTTCATAAGCCATAGCAAGAAGAATTTGTGCATAAGAAAAGTGAAGAAGAATAAGAAAAAAGGGTTGTGTGATGGAGAAGAAGAACACAAAGTAGGAGAAGGGGTTGGGGTTGGGAGAAAAAGTACTTTTTGACTTAATATTTGACCAAACACACTTATTTTTTTATTTATTTTATTTTAATTTTATGTCATCTTTGAGGGTGGTAAGAATATCACTTTTAATAAGAATAGGTATGTAATAGGTCGTTCCAATAGTTAAAGCGTGTATTCTACTTTTCAGTACAACTTCAGGCTTGACTTTATGCTTTTTCCTTTATTTCTTTGAGTACCTCTGACACATGTTGTTCTACTCATCCATGTTACATATCGTATATTTCATATACTGGCATCATTTGACGCAATATCTCTTTATATGTAGATACAGGTCCTAGGGATCCTCAACAAATGATTCATCAAAGATTTCGAGTATTTACAGAATATTGATAAGTCCTTCTTACATTTGGAGGATGTATTTTATTGCAGTCTATGTCTTTCTTTTTATAGTTTTTACGTAGCCTTCAACTTGTCTGGAATCCTTCTTAAAAAAGTTGATAGATGTTTCATAGATTGAGTCAGATGTGCTTTGGAGTATATTCTTTTGAAAACCACCTTTATTGATATAGTGCTATTGTTGAGTTATGTTTGAGTTACTTGTTTATTGGTTGTGACATCCAACATGAGTATTTCTTGATTCTATTAAGTATTCCACTAATTGAATAAGTGATGAAATTAAGTATCATTTGGGGACTAGAATGGTTTCTGAGCGCTATCCACGTCTAAGGTACCCTCTCAGGACGTGATATAATATATGCTTGATATGCTAAGAGGTTCGATTGAAGTCTTTAGAGATTCTAATATCCATGTCACGTCTAGGATCTAAGCAGCATTGTGACAGGCATGGCACTTAGTGAGAGATTGAAAATGTCCTTAAATGAAATCAACCCAAATCTTAAGGCTAAACAATTTATGACTACAATGTCAAAAGTTGAGACACTTGATGACTACCTATTCCAAATTTTGGCTTGCAATGGTAGAACCTTGGTAAAGACCTACAGCTACAATGGTAGCTAGTGGGACTTGCCGGAGAAGACGATGTAATAGTGGTGAAAGTCCAACTGTTTAATCTTGTTTAGGTTGTAATTAAGACTATTATTTCTTTGATTAGCTATATTTGTCGATTTAGATTTTTGGTTTAGTTGAAGTCTGCTTTATTTTTTGAGCAAATTAGATTATTGTCTAGATTGTATTTTTTATGCAAAAAATAGCCCACTTAAAATATAAATCATTTATGACAGTAAATGGCTATTCGGTCCTTTCGCCTAACAAAGTTCCGCCCATTTTCGTCTTCTTCTCATTTTTTCTTTTATTTCTTCTGGCTTCTTCTTCTTCTATTTTTTTTTTAAAAAAAAAAATTCAACATACCGCAAATGTAAATTATTTTAAGTAAATTTTACATCAAAACTTTCAAATATCGAGAAGATTTCATATCAAAAAATTTGAGAAGGATGGTTTTGAGTTGATCGAAATTGATAGTTAAGCTATATTCAACTTGTTGAGGGTATCATAATGTATAGTCAGTATATATCTCATATATAAATACACTATATTGTATAGTTGGTATATACTTTCTATGACTTTTGACAAACTATTATATTTAGTCAATATATACCTCCTATATATTTTGACCATTTTTATGTAAATAAAACATGACTATATTTATTATAAACTAATTATTTGATTTAATACATTTGAAACTAGCCCTTATTATTTTTCTAATCTTTTTACTAGGCCTTTTTTGTTTTTTTTAATAAAAAAATTCTTCTTAAAAATGGTTGTTTTTGTCTCTCTTTTGTTATAACAATCAAGCAAGATTTGAATAGCCAGAAAATATCAAAATAAGATTGCAAAGAGAGGTTGCATAGTACAAGCCCAAAAACTTGAACGCTATTTTAAAATGATTTTCACTAGACAAGAAAATAATTTGTCTGCGATTATTATGTAGTTATGATGATTTGAAATGTTTGAAGGCAAAATGGCAATAAATGTTGGGACAGAGGATAAGATTAAATGAAGTAACTAGAACATCTAATAAAGAAATTACTTTCTGCATATACATATTATAATCAATAGCAATTGGATGAATTATTATTATATTTCAAAAGCACGCAAGTTTCTTTCTTTTGGTCTTTTAACGATAAAATGCAATCATCCATTGACATACATTCCGTAAGTTAGATATGCAAAAAATCTTAATGCTTTTTCCAAATCTTGACTCTGTTTAGATCGTTAGGGCAAGTAGCTCGTATGGCCTTGGCAATCAGGTGGTCGCTTCACTACTCTCAACTCACTCGATAATCTACTTTCAATGACTTGAAAATAAAATCTTCAAATATCTATTGGAAAAATTTTACCAGGAACTAGTTTCTACTCGGGGGCAATGCAATGTACGCGAAAAGCCATCTTTTGATTCAGTTGTCGTTGTTGCAAGATTATATGTAGATAATGTTGACTCCAGCTAATTATTTGAAATTTCACAACACACGTTACATTGACACCCTAAGAGAATAAGTACAAAGTTACAAGATAACAGCTTGTTTGGATTGTGGTTACCATATGATACTATACCATATTTGAATAGACTACATAGTTTAATGATTATTTTGTTATTTGATTTGACTAAGTGGTACTATATATAGTTACGAAAATGTCCTTGTGTACAGGGCATGCTGCATTTTCTGTTCAAATTTCTGGCTAGACATGGATTCTCTAGGACAATAAACACGAGACAGGAAATTCAGGTGACTAGAATTTGAAGTTGTCTTTTTCTGATTCAACCCTACAGAATTATTCTCTATGGAATTGCATAGTGTGAATGTGTTGATCTGTGTTGTCATCTCTCTGGAATTTCACATCAATGTTTCAACTTTCGAGAAAAATTAATTATTTTAGGAAGAGGATCAAAGAAAAAAATAAACTGATGCTCTTGCAAGTTTCTCAGTGTGTATAAAATTTAATGATGAACAAAAGGATAAATTAGAACTATTTAAAATTAAGTAAAGGTATAATTAAAAAGAATACGTAAACAATGGGGTACCACTGAATTGGTGGTCTCAAAAAGTGAGAGTTTTCATGGTTATAAGACCATGAAATCAAACTATACCATGTAATTAAAGAAACCATTAAAACAAATCTCGTCCTCTAATTTAGCATATCATACCACACCACGGAAAACTACCCTCCAAACAAGCTGTAAGTGGATTACAATTCAATATGACTTGTAGCCATTACAAATACCAAAACCACAAATAAATAGGTATGCAGAGCCTGAAATGGAGAAACAGTTCCGGGGAAGTATAATTTAGTCCAACTCTTAAACATACAATAGTTCTAAGGTCAGAGAAGAGGGAATAGATGAAGAGGAGCAGAGAACTGAAATTGATCAAAGGAAGCATACTGGAAACAACAAAGAAAAATAATCCTTTTGACTTATTATCTATAAAATTAATCACTAGGTAATCTGCTCAGCAGTTGCATAAGGAAACTCACCATAAACAATAATCTACAATAAGTCAAAAGTACATCTATCGCCTTAAAGTCCTTCACACTATCATTGTATACAGCTGAAATTCAAAAGCAATAAACCTAAACAAGGCGGATATTGACCAACTTCAATACATGTGACCTAAAAACAACCATCTATGAATGACCCTCCAAAAGTTAACACACAATGATTTACAGACCAATGTCATTCATTATCAGATGATAGCAGGTCTATTAGTTGCCCGTTTAGGTCTAGCTCTATTACCTTGCCTTGGCATCTCGGTCGTCAGTGCATACATCTTCACAGCAAATAATTCATCAGGAAATTCCTTTTGATCCTAACAAAGACAATGTCTATTGTTAAAGCAAACAAGAATTGCACCCTTCAGGGAGTATTAGAAGCTTACACACTTCAAAGTACAATTTAGCTAATGCTATTATTGTATTCTAGATGAGGATACAAAAGAAAAAAGATATACTGATCACGATCATGAAGAAATTTATCTTGTAACGAAGTCAAAATGCCATGCACGACCAAGATCAACTAACAAAAATCACAGTGACCACAGAAGATGGTATATGTATGCCTAGCAGTAAACAAAACCGAACCGAAAATCGCACCAAACTGCAAGCTGAGTCAAATTGAGAAAAAAATCCGACTTATGATTTGGTTTGACTTTGTTTAGTGCTTTGAGAAAAAAAAAGAGACTATACTTGGTTGGGTTGATTTTAACTTTAAAAAGTCCACCAAAGACCAAGCCAACCCAACATGACACTATATATATAATTTTTAAAATTTAGTTTTACACATGAAAGTTTAGTTTGATATAATTTATAAATATTATTTATACTTTTTCATAGTTTTTATTTTAAACATATTATTCAAGTTTGACTTAGAATTTTAAATGATCTAATAAAGATTATAGTCGATGGATATTAGTAACTCTCATAAAGCTCAAATCAAATATATATTAATGCTAACAAAAAAAAACACATTAAGAGGCAGTTTGGATTAACTTATTTTAGTTGTTTTTATGCT
>JAABOM020000049.1:5265130-5279335 GCA_011800125.2 Solanum clarkiae
ATATAAATTTCTTAATTCAAAATATTTAAGAGTTTAAAGAAGTATTTCTTGATATAAAGATAAAATTTCTCTTCTATTCTTGTGACGAAGAAAAATGACGTTACTTTTATTTTATTCTTTACTTAATTTTCTAACATTTTTATTTTTCAATTCAAAGCAAAAATCATAAGTTAGGAAAAAAAATCAGAAATCCTAACTTATAGTTTTTGACTTATAAGTCAAAAGCAATAAGACAATTCAAATAGGATCTAAGAATGACAATAATGTTGAATATTTATTCTTTTATTTTATGTTGGTTTACACAATTAAAATACACAACATAAATAGTTTTTCTTAGTGTTTAGTCATATAATTAACACTTGTTAGACTTATTTTAGCAAATGATTTAATATTCTTAAATTATGATAATTTTCATTATGGCATTTATTTACAATATTTATTTTATGCGATTTCATTTTTTATTTTTGTTGAATATTTTAGTATCATCACTCATATTGTATTTTGTGTTATTTTCTTAAGAAACACCTTAGATAATTGTGTTTTGATAAGACTAGAGACATATTTGAAGCACAAGTTAATTATATGATTGTATCAATACTTTATCCGAAAATCACAAAAAAAAAGGAAGAGAAATCTGAAAAAAAAAATAAAAAATAAAAAACAAGGTTGAAAAATCCAAATTTTATTAGTTTGATTTAGTTTATAAATTTAAAAATCTGACATGTCGCATGTTTCTCTTCGTGATGCACATGAAATATGGAAGTAATTCCATGTTTTTAACCTCCATACGGTACAAAGAGGGACGAAATGACAACGAAGCAAAATGATGCGCAAAAATCATCAGAAGGAACATTTTGTTCCTGAAAGTTACAACACATAAGCTTTCCTTTTTCTCAAAGGCATCGAAATTTAGAAGTAAAGGTTTCATCTATACCTTGATCTTGTAAATGTATAGTCCACATTGCTTGAACAGCTCCTTAAAATATGAATCTGATCTTGTGATGCTCTTATCTTCTTTGTCCAACACAAATCCTTGAAAAATGTATATACTTCAATAACTTGCATAATGTTACATCTCAATCATTATATGTACATTGTATCGCAACAGAATAGCTGAGTTGAAAACTTAACCCTAAACAGAAAATCATCATATCAAGAAAAAATTTAATGCCCAACACAATCAACAAATGGAAACTGTTTGATGCCAAATGAAAAATCAATATGGACCATGATATGACAGAGAAACATGTACAAACAGAAGGAAATAGGTGAAACTAATTTCCATATATCACAGGCTAGAGAACTCAAAGAGATGCTACCTGTTCTTGCAATGTTCTCTTTTAGAACAAAAAGTCCACCAGGTTTCAAGCCAACCTAGAAAAAGAATTAAAATAAACACAAGATGTTTTAACTGCTTTTTTGGAGAAACAATAAAAGCACAAGTTTTTAATAGACAACAAGTGAACACATCAGTATTCTCTTAAAAACTAAAGTTAAGAAAATCCATGCCCTACATGCATGTGACTATTTTTGTCAAAAGCAACCCAAATTGAAAATAGATAGAGACATTAAGGGGTGTTTGGTATGAAGGAAAATGTTATCCACGGAAAATATTCTCCTAGAAAATATTTTATTGCAAAACAAGTGGGTTTCTTACTTGTTTCTAGTTTTTGGTAAGTTATTAAAAACTAATATCCCAAAAGCATTCATATGTAAGCTAGCAAAATATTACTCACTCTATCGCATTTTATGTGGCATCCTTTCCTTTTTGATCAGTTCCAAAGAGAATGTCATCTTACTCTAATTGGGAACAATTCAACCTTAAAATTCTCCTTTTACTCTTAACGAAATGATTTTCATCCACACAAATATCTAAGAAGGGTGCCATATAAAACGGGGCAGACAGAGTATGATGGTTGGATGGGGTGGGGAGTGAGGGGTTCAGGGGTTGAGGATGTTGGGTGGATGGAGAGGAGACGATGAACTTGAAAATTACTGATGGAACTTGTTTTGCTACTTCCCTGCACCCTAGCTTCATGGCTAAATCTTCATCAAGGAAGTGATGTGCACTCCCACTATAAATAAGAACTTGCAAAGGTTTTTTCTCATGATAACCAGCAACTCTGATAGTCTGGTATCCACTAACACCAGTAAATACTTGCAAGGATATAGTCATACACTCATCCACAGAATCAGAATTGACAGTTCGTTCCTTCATGACCTGAAACTCTGACCAAATTCCTCCTCATATGCAGCTTCACCTTCCTCATTTACTTCCACCAGAAGGAATTGCTTCATAGCTTTAAGAACATGTACTAATTCTCATCACAAAGGAAACATAGTCCTTTTGCCCTTTCTTCATCCATCTCTGCAGTGAGCAATGTCCTACCAGAATTGCCATTTTTTTTTCTACTGAGTCTGTTATAGGATGATTCAAAAGGTTCTGTGAATAAATTGTTGACAGGAAATAGTCTTTGATACTTCTGAAATTTAGGGGGATTTGGTAAAATGGGATTCTGGTTTTCACCAGAAGGTGCCTGCGCTTCAAAGATTTCTTTTTGCAGCTTAGTAATCTTGCAAGTCTGCGTTAGTGTTCTAGGTGCTTGAATTCGAACAGACTTGTTCAGTGCAGGCTTCAACCCTCCCAAGAAGCAACTATTAGCATTCTCATCGAAGAGATTAACCCCAGTTAATAGTCTATCAAATATTGGTTTGATAATTCCTCACACCACCAGTTTGTTGTAAATTTTTAATTGCTTCCATTGGGTCTTCAAACCCGTCCCAAAACCTCTCATTTAAGGCCAAAACCTACTCGTTCCAAGTAGGTTCTACAGTTTAACCAGACCTAATGTAGGATATGTGCCAAGCAATAATCTCACCCTTCAAATGAATAGAAGCTACCTACTCATGATATCGGTCCACCTTGTACAACTATGTCCTCAAATCATTAAAAAGATATCAAATGATATGGCTGTACAACCATGTTGCCCGTGTTCCTCATGATAACCAGCAACTCTGATAGTCTGGTATTCACTAACACCCTTCATTAATTAAAAAGTATTGGTCCACCTTGTACAACCATGTCCTCAAATCGTTCCCAGAAAATCAAGGAAAATCTAGCTCAGAATATCGAGTGAAATAGTTACCATTCACAGCAGGCAGTGCTTGGAATTGTTAGCTGGACTCATCCATCTTGTGTCCCTCAAATAGTTACCTCCCACAGAAAATTCAGCTCCAATGCTCCACCTCTTTACCCTTCTGTTTCATCCCACCAATGGCCTGCTTGATCTTTATCATTTTCTTTTATAGGTCTGAACATTTCTATCATTCATACTGGTCATAACCTCCATCAGTTTCTACAGATGATCTTGAACCCGAGGAAGCTTGCCTTCAACTTCCTCAGAAGATTTGTCTGAATTCTTATAGCTGACCACCATGATCGAAGCCTAGAATCAGTTGCTCTGAAACCAATTGATGCAACAAGATAATCGTGACTAGAAGAATTAATCAGGAGCTTAATACTCGAGGAAGATGGGAACTAACTCAGGGAACTTGAGATGTTAGTTGAGAGAAAATATAGAGAAAAGAGGAGAGATTGTATCTCATAACATGAGAGCATGAGTACAATTACAATCTGTACTTATACACAATTGAAAAGAATGAAAGAATCTTGCATCAACCACTCAGATCTAACAGACTTTGACATGCTAACTGCCTGACGAACCAATGGCCAGCTCATCTCCTTTGCAATCTTGCATCAACTGCTCAGTTCTTTTAATCTCAACCTTAAGGAGTTGGATCAATATTGCATTAGTGAATATAGGATGCAAAGTATTTGTTACTTCAATTGTAATTTGATTATTATACTAATAGATTTATATATGCGTTGTATCTTTTAATTTTCTATCAATTGGCAACTTCACTTTGAAGAAGCATGTGTTTTGCTTCTGATTAATTATTCAAGCCCACATAGACCTTGTCGCTTTTTTGCACTACTGTGCGTGCTTCATAAGTTGATTGAAACTTGCAAAACATTCATATCATACTGGACCATGGACATATGATTAGGCCAATAGCTACTTATTACAATCAAGCCCTACTAAAACTTATTTCAGAAGATCACTTCACCTTTGCTCTCTTGAAGAATGCAATGAAATCATCATCTGCAAGATGCCCAATGCACCACTGAACCCAAATAACATCATATCTTTCAGCATCAGGAGTAAATTCCTTGAAAAAAAAA
The DNA here is from genome assembly GCA_011800125.2 of Solanum clarkiae. Lineage (NCBI taxonomy): Eukaryota > Viridiplantae > Streptophyta > Magnoliopsida > Solanales > Solanaceae > Solanum > Solanum clarkiae. The sequence continues at coordinate 5,269,374 of JAABOM020000049.1, forward strand.
AGAATAAGGAAAACAATGAGTAAACACCCTAAAAGTGAAGAGATAAAAATACTAACAAACATTATGGCAATCTTTCCAATTCAAAAATGTTGTAACAAAGTGCAAGCACAAATAAACCAATTAAACACCCTAGACAGACCAAAGTTGAGCAGGTGACAAAACTATGAACTGTGATGAGCTAATATTGCAGTTTAAGTTTCAAATCTATATACATATGTGTGTGTGTGTGCGTGTGTGTATTTAGTTACCACGAAAAACGTTTCAAATCAATATCAATGCTGGTCTGAATCAGATTGTTCAAATATAAGAGAGTAATATAACCAAAGGTTGATGGTGAGCCACCGAGATTCACTTTTTAAGTTCAATGATAAGTCATGAGTTTTTAATGCCTCATGATGACACCCTATGAATAGATATAACTGGATTTTGAGATATGTATGAAACGACCAAAGGAATTTCTCTTAAAAAAATACAATTTCGCAGAAAATGGTTTCTCGGAGAACAAAACAAAAGAAGAGTTAGAAAAGGAAAGTATCTATTTCTATTCTTAACACCACAAAGTGGGGAATCATTTTGTTCTAAGCAATAGTAACAATCCAGCAAACAATTGACTCTGTTTTCTCCTACCAGAAATCAACAAACAACAACATACCCAGTGGAATCCCACAAGTGGGGTCTCTCCTTCCAGAAATCATAGTATCATATATTAAGAGAGAACAACTGCAATAAGAACTTCATTACTTGAAACAACCATGTTCCAAGAGAAACAAATTGAGCATATCTCCTGCCACAAATTGTTCTTTTTTTCACCTGATGTCAAGAGTACTAGATGCGAAATAAAAAGCTGAATTGTTGAAGCAAATTGTTTACCTGCAGCCTATGCACCCCTAGGGAAAAAGAAGTAAAAATGAATATAGAAAGCAGTAAATTTCCAATTTTATGACTCAAGAGACAAGTGGAAAAGAAATTAAAAGTAAATAGATATAAACCCTGTTTCGCACATGTGGATGTGGGTATGAGTTGTGATTATATGGTCCATACTGGCTCAGATTTGCAGGAACTTTTAAGCAAGATAAGGACCTAGGTTGTGAATAGGGATGCATATGGTTTCACTTTGAGCTATCTTTTGTTAAAGCAAATTGTTTACCTGCTGCCTATGCACCCCTAGGAAGACAGAAGGAAAAATTAATATAGAAAGCAGCACATTTCCAATTTTATGACTCAAGCGATAAGTGGAAAAAGAAATTAAAAGTAAATGGATACAATCCTGTTCCCCACATGTGTAGGTGGGTACAGGGTCGTGATTATATGGTCCACAATGGCTGAGTTCTGCAGGAACTTTTAAGCAAGATAAGGCTCTACATGTGAATAAGGGTGCATATGGTTTCAGTTTGAGCTATCTTCCAGAGGTGTCGAAATTCAGGAGAAAAATGCTGTGGAGACAGTTCATTCTTTTCAAGCCACTGGAAATTTTGAAGAGTGTAAATGCTCCTTACATAACAATCATATCAATGAAGGATGAGTTACAAGCATTACGAATTTTGAACCTATGTGCAGCAAGCAGCTACATGAGTGTTGCACTATTGCTAAGGAAAACATTGGATGTCATGGCTCAACCTCCCAAAACACATTCATTGAAAAAAGACAAACTGTAAATGTTTCAATAGTTGTAAATGCACCAGTAGACTCCTGGATTTTGAAAAAGAAGGTGTAACGGCTCAGGCCCAAGATATTTTTCATTCTGGCTCAACCTTTGAGGTCTCAAAATTTTGCCTTCTTAGGTATAGTCTTCTTAGGTATAGTCTGAAATAATGGAAAGACTATACCACATCTGAATGGAAAGACAGACCAAGACAAAAGATAGGAAACTATCAAGGTGCAGACAAACTAGAGCAGCAAGATAAATTAAATCGGAAGAACTGTTCTATTTCACTTCAAGCTTTTCCAATAAATAGAGTAGTACAACTGAAATAGAAAATGGACTGCTAAAAAGACTGCTAACATGCCTAGAAAATAGGAATAACTATAACTAGTTATTAAGATAATGACTAAATGGAAAAGTAATCTCCTAATAATCCGTTGAAGACTGTGATCCACTCCAAACAGATCCTGAGAATGTAACATCATCTCCTCCTGGATCAGGAGCTGCAAACTCCCAACTTTTCTCTAAGAAATTCAAATTTTCTGACATGAAATGACTTGGTAAAATGTCCGGCACTTGAACCGTTAATTTGCAATAAAGTAAAACCACTGCATCGTTTTTCTAAACTTTCCTCAAGAAATAAAACTTGATATTGAAGTGCATGATCCTTCCGTGAAACACAGGATCTTTGGATATGGCTATGGCAACTTGATTCTTTGTGCTTCTTCTTTCTCTAGCTATAGACCGATCAGCATTTTCCTAAGCCATAGTGCTTGATTAATATTTCCATCAATCTCAGATGGAGCCAAAGATTCACTATTTTTTGGCTTTGGAGTATGATGGAATAAAGCAAAATGGCTCTTTAAACTGTCTGCGCTTCTTTCAGTTGTGAAGTAGCAGTTAGTCAATGCAATGTTCGATGCTCATCATGGGTCATCCAGAAACAGTCTCGCTATGTTTTTAAACATAGGGGTCAGCCTCCGTACATCCGACCCCCCCTTACCCCGCAATGGGCGGGAGCCTTTGAAGCATTGGGGTAATATTGTTGTGTATTGTTGTTATAGTGCTTGATTAATAATAGTTGTTGCTACTATAGTTGTTTGAAACCCACTGGGTGCAAAAATTTTTTGAGGGTCATCGGATTGGGTAAAACCTGAACTAACCATGGTGCACTTGCGGGAAACTCCTTGCCAAGGGCTTGTGACTATAGTTGTTCGAAACCCACTGGGTGCAAAAAATTTTTGAGGGCCATCAGACTGGGTAAAACCTGAATTAACTATGGTGCACTTGCGGGAAACTCCTTGCCAAGGGCTTGTGCACCCTGGATTAGTCGAGGCTCTAAGAAACTCGGACACTAGGTGCAAATAAAAAAAAATTCTTCTTCAGGTATTGACTGTGCTACTATTTCCTGTTTCTTCGAGCATCACGAGAAACACCCTGATCCAAAAGTGAAGCAATAACCAGAAGTACTTTTCATATCACCAATTGACCAACCCCAATCACTATCAGAATATCCAGAGTTTGAAATTCTGACTTCTGCTCAATTTGATGCCATAGGTTCGAGTTCCTTTGATATACCTAACCACTCTTTTGGCAGCCATCATGTGCATCTCACTTGCACAATTTAAAAACATGGATAGAACACTCACAGGAAACGAGATGTTAGGCCTTGTTATTGTGAGATACATCAAGCATCCAATTAAGCTTCAATATACTCCTCCATCAACTAGTTCAGCTCCATCATCCCTTTTTAGCTCTTCTTTATGATTCATTGAAGTACTCACACTTTTGCATTCTTCCATGTTAAATCTTTTTAGAATCTCCTTTGTATAATTCTTTTAACTAACAAAGACTTCATTCTGAGGTTGTTTGATCTCCATTCCTAGAAAATAAGTCATCTCACCAAGATCAATCATCTCAAAGACTTTCATCATCTCCTGCTTGAATTTTTCAATCAGTGTAACATTATTTCCTGTCACAAGTAAACCATCAACATACAGAGAAACAATAATAATGTTAGAACCAACTTTCTTGACATAAAAGAGTCAATCCACTTGGGTTTTTTTCAAAACTTAAGTCTAGCAAATGATTATCTATTAGGAAGCACCAAGCTCTAGGAGCTTGCTTTAGTCCGTATAGCGCTTTCTTTAATAGATAAACCATATCTTCATGTGCTGGTACACTGAATCCTTCTGGTTGTTCAACATAAATTTCTTCCTATAGTAGACCATTCAAGCAGGCAGACTTCACGTCCATATGAAAATTCTTCAAATTTTTCTATGCCATTATAGCCAAAAACATTTGAATTGTATCCAATTTGGCTACTGGGGCAAAAGTATCCAATCCCCAAACTTGTGCATAACCTCTCACCACCAATCTAGCTTTGTGCTTGTTTACCGAGCCATTTGGATTGAACTTTGTTCAAAAAAATCCATTCAACTCCAATTACTTTTCTATCTTGAGGTCTTTCCACTAGCTTCCAAGTTTGGTTCTTTTCTATCATGAGCCAGCTCCTCCTCCATTGCATCTGTCCATTTTTTATCAATTTTTGCTTCCTACACCCTACAAGTTCAAAACAGCTACATTGCATCTCTAAAAATTAGTGTGTGACCTTGTTCCCCTGATAGGTTGAACATCCACCAATTCTCATAATCAAGCTATGAATTATTGTTCTTAACTCAAGACTCCACATTCTAATCCCATTGGTCATCTTCAAGGAATTGAATGCGCTACTTACCATAATCTTGCCTGATTGAGGTTGAAAGATCCTGTAAGCTTTAGCAAATAAGTTGTAGCCTATGAAGATTCCCAAATCTGCCTTCTTATCTAACTTATCTCTCTTAACCTGTGGAACATAAGAAAAACATAAACATCCAAATATCTTGAGGTTTTTCATCCAGGTTTGACACCACACCATGCTTCAAATGGAGTCTCTCTTTATGCTGCCCCCGTAGGCAGTCTATTCCACAAGAAAGCTATAATGTTTGTTGCTTCAGCCCAAAACTTCTTTGGTAAATTCTTCTCAAAATTATTGTTCATATTTTCTCGAACGAACAAAAGGATGAGGCAGTGATCCGGACTATTCTCAATAGTTGGGAACATTTGAAGGTTAACCCACAAGGATAGCATCAAAACATTTTTTGATGTTGCCCATCATGTTGAACTAGAAGACAAGCAACTTGGTGCTGCTAACGCTGCTTCTAATGCCTTGGTGGCAAAATCAAATGCTTCTAATTTGTCAAGCTCTTGGAGAGCTACTGTTGGAATAGGGAAAAGGACATGTGATAAGTAGGGATGCTGTCCAGTACACTGTTAATCAATATTACTCTTCCTCCAAAAGAAAGATTTGCATTTGCCAAGCTGCTAGCCTTTTTCAAATTTCTTAATTATTTCTGACCAGGTCTCATTAGCCTTGAATTTTGCACCTAAAGGCAACCCAAGATAAGTTGTTGGAAAGGAGTCCATGTTGCAACATATGATTCCTGCTAGATTGTGCACTGAATTAACTAGATAGATAGTGCTTTGAAATATTTGTATTTGATTTTTGTTGATATTAATGAAAATCTACCATTTAAACAAAAACAAAAGGTGAAATTCTTTTTATATGTCTATAACATACCCCCTCATGTGGAGATCGGATTATTAACGAGATACACACATGGAAATATTCTTGTTGAGGGATAACTGTGAGCTTGAACCTAGGACCTCCAGCTACTCAATTAACATGATAAATTGTGACCACGAACCAGTGGTATACCTACACCCCGCACGCACACTCACTATATCTATATACGGAGAAGGGCCGGTGGGGGGCATTTGGTAAAGTCGGGCCAATCGGGTGTCTTCATTCAAGACAATTTGCTTCTCGTATCGACGAATTAGAAGAGATGTCAACCGGCAAGTGTATCTGGGCAATCAGCTCTTATCCCTTGGTGTCAAAGGGCGAGTTCCTTTCTTGTTCCCCCACCTTTTAGCATTCTTGGGGGTTCGCCTTGCGCAGCTTTACATCTTGAGGTTCATGCGGTTGGTGAGAGGGTTGTTGTTAAGCATATTTTGGAATGTTGTTGACACACGTCGAAGGCAAAGAGGTTTTCAGCAACCCTAGAGCTGATTACTCAAGATAATATAAGTGAATACCGGACAATTTCCTTGAAATAGACTCGAAAAATCATTCTATCTCTGTTTACCGCCTCAAGTGAGCAAAGTAGGTCCCTTGTTTTTGGCAGGAAGAGTTCCAGCCACACACAAGGAACCTCCAGCTCTTAAGGATAAACTAAGATATTTGATTGACTGGCAGGTCAGCCACGTAATTTATCCCTCAAGCTGAACGAACTTGACCTGCGACGACGGCTCAAACAAAGCAAACCATTTCTTTACCCAGCATTGCTACTCTTCTTACTGTGTCTAAAATGCTGCATGCTCTGCTCCCAAAATGCAAAGAAACTTGCGAAGGCAGATCCGGGTTGGTTGGTCCGGAAAGAAACTAATTTTAATATGTTAAGAGGAGGGCACACTTTTAATTATAAATTTCTTGTCTATACACGTGTTTTTTATTCATCTCTTATTTTTAAAATTAGTTAATTTTGAGTGGGAAAAATTTTATTTAATAATATTTCAATTTTTTCCAATAGTCCTACATTTTGAATTGTGATACTTGAGAGCTCATTCATAAAAACCTCCTTATTTCCACAAGGCAGGGGTAAGGTATGTGGACACTCCACCCTCTGCAAACCTCACTCGTGGAACTACACTGGATATGTTGTTGTTGTACTCTGTATTTTGGCACTTTACCATCACCAAGTTACGACTTTTTTGAAAAAGATCATACGCTGTACTTAGTAAAAATTGACTTTGATATATTAAACTGACTGTTATGAAATTTAAGCCAGTACCTGAAGTGGGATACAATAAAAGTTGGCAGCTTTGTGCAACTCTGACACCATTAAGTTTTCAGGAGCCAAATTTACCCGAGCAGATTCCAAAAAATGTGATACAGGCTCTAGGAGGTCGACCTGATTAAAAAAACAAAAATCTCAGTTTTTGTCAAAGGAATATTAACTGAAGTTAAATCATAGGAATAATAGTTTCTTAAGCAGGTGAAGTTGTTTATCATGTTTGTGAAAAAACCACAGCCATCTAGATGAGATGCCAGCGAGAAAATATGATGCAAAATAGTGGGCAGAATATACACGTTGCTTACATATACCATGTGACTGCTTTATGGGGTGGGTAGAGCCCTGTACTCAAGAAAGGATCCCATTCTAGGAAACTAAATATTACAGAATGGCAACTTTGCAACCTGGCACAAAACAGTCCAGTCTGAAGAGGCTATAGAGGAAAACACAATTCAAAAATTACTTTTTGCAAATGCACACTGCACCGCACAGTACCTATAGCATTTACCAAATTATTTTTCCAATAAAAAAAATAGAGAAGGATGCCTACCTTGAGAAACCAGTTTCTGATAAGACTAGGGGTGTTCATAGTTCGATTTGGATCGGTTATTAGTTAAAACCATAACCAAACCAATTTAGTCGGTTTTTAAATTTCTACAACCAAACCAAACCAAATGAAAAAAATAACCGTCAGTTTGGTTATTGTCGGTTTGAATCGGTTTGGTTTCTTTTTTTGGTTATTTTTCGGTTTGAAAGTAATAAGTTTATTGAGGGCATACACGTCTCGAGAGATACAAACACTTAGGGGTCGTTTGGTCTGAGGAATTAAAATAAATAGTGATGGGATAAAAAAATAGTGAAGGGATAAAATTTTGGTTTGTTGTTTGGTTGGCAAGTTTGGGAAAACTTATCCCATCATTTATACCATAGTGATGGGATAAGTTATCCTATATACATGGTGGGATAACTTATCCCATGATAATTAATCCCAGGATAACTAATCCTGGGATAAGTTATTCCCAACCAAACGACCCCTTAGTATATGAATAATCCACAGAAAGTTACTGTGGATTCAATTAAGCAATAGTACTAGAGTTATTATTACACGAATAAAGTGATTTAGTTAAGCAATACTAAAGTCATTATATACCAAATATCAAATATTTATAGGAAAAAAAACTCAAGCTCAACATAAATAACTACTGGGGGAAGGGGTACAAGAAAATTATATGCCAAAACACTAACAAGAGAATTTTCAAATATAAATGGTAAAGTTAAAGATTTAAATTTATTAAAATATAATAAAATATTTATATACTATTTACGAATACTATATAAATAATTATAAAATTTATATATATAATTATTCGGTTCGGTTTGGTTATTTTTGTGATTTTTTTTAGTAAAACCAAAACCAAACCAAATAGAATCGATTTTCAAAATTTAGAAACCAAGCCTAACCAAATCAAACCAAATATAGGATCTTTTAATCGGTTTGGCTCGGATTGCGGTTCGGTTTGGTTTTTTAGCCATAACGATGAACAAGCCTAGATAAGACCCTGTAATGTAAGTGTGCAAGTTCTTCATATATTTAAATACGATATGCAGTCTACTTCCAAACTGTATTATTTCATGAGAAACAAAATAGCAAAAGGGAATTAGGTTACAACTACAAGAATCTCAACATCATGCTTACGTGTGATCCATCCTTTTTTTTTTCCAAAAATCATGAATATTGAAACTGGAAAAACCATTATTCTCCGAAAATAGTCTCTCTATCTCTATGAGATAGTGGTAAGGTCTGCGTACATTTTACCTCCCCAGACTCCACTTGTGGGATTTCACTGAGTATGTTGTTGTTGTTTAATAACCATCATTCACAGTATTCTCTTTATCAGCAGTTACACTTGATAAGAAGCAATAATAGAACAGGTATGATCATTTGCCTATCTACATGCAATGCCTTTCTTCCTCACTAACTGTTAAGCTTCCCAGTAACCTAACTTCAGAACAATCATAGAATATGCATCATCAACTAACTCATCAGTCATCAAAGGTCCAAGAATTTTTTTAGCACCAATATAACACTCAAGGAACAAGAACAATACAGTTGCACCTTGATCTGAAGGTCCGCCAACCGCTTCAACTCATACTTGCTGAGTTGTTCGCACTATTTGGTGGCTGGCCATATAGGTGAAAGCTATCATTAAGAAAGTCAGAAGTTATACTCTATATAACCATTCATCTGTAAATGCAGTGTGGGGAACACAAGAGGCCTGGAGATATCCTGACCGAAACAGACTTCAGCATCCACAACGTTCTGTACTGAGTAATTTCTTTATGGAAACACTAAATTGTGTGGACTCTTCACTTTCAATGTTGCACCCGTGTCAGATTCTCTGAAAATACACTACTTTTGGCGAATCCGATACGCACCCGCAGACACTTTTGAAGAATCCGAGCAACATAGTGGAAACATCAAACTGATCGTGAATTTTAGTACAAATAATTTGAAAACCAGAGAACAATTGAGACCTATTAATGAAAAATTGACACAACTTGGACCCTATATATGTAGTATGTAGTGTTGTAAAAAGATCACTTAAGTCCTAAAGAGAGGCTCAAAACATGTTGAGTGTTTCCCTGGCTTAGTATGTGCATTTGTGTCATCATCAAGGTTCTAAAACATATTGTTCCTTGCCAATGAGCCTCTTCTGGAGAGGTTGTACTAAGCAATTGATATTTCACTTTATAATTTTAAAGAAAAGAAAAAAATTCTTTGTTCAAATATTTGTTATTCATGCTTATAGTTATTAGCTTTGGACTGAACGTATGTGTGCATGTGTGTGCATGTGTACACTAGTATGCGGACACGTGCTTCGCAGTGTATTCCAAGTTAATTAGTTCAAATTTTTTTGTATTTTTTGTCGAATATTCAAATATAATTTATTTATTTTTAAAAAAAGTGCAATCCAAAACTAATATGAATCGTGAGTATTCCATTGAACTCGAATGATAAATTATCATCATTGAACAACTACTCATTAGTTAGAAAGGCACACTATGTGTAATGAGATTAATTTAAACAAAAAAGTCAAATATCCCTCTTCAATTAAGAGCAATTGAAATTTCAAGATAATATGTTGACCAATTTTTCCAGACGAAAGTTTTGGAGATTTTCGTCAAATTTTACTTTCATCATTGAAATTTAAAATAGTATGTTATCTCCCATAATTTTTTTTTTCAATTTAAAATTTGTGTTTGAAATAATAATTCCTCCTGTTCATAGTAAGTGTTGTTTAAATATTTTTTTTAAAATATAATATAAAGATAAATATTCAAGAAATAACAGATAACTTCTAATTATATTATCGAAATTGGGGGGGGGGGGGGGGGGACCCCCTTTCTCTTCCATTTTCCAAAAA
>JAABOM020000049.1:5283614-5305176 GCA_011800125.2 Solanum clarkiae
GGGGGGGGGGGGGGGGGAACTCCTTTCTCTTCGAATTTCCAAACAGGAACATGGCAGAGCACATTATCCATGGCGAATGGGCATGGAAGCAACCAAAGATTCACTGGGAATGGTGGTCTCCAACTGCTAGTTGTTGCACAAAGCGTGGAACTGCAACATGGATAAGGGCTGTGAGGCTGCCACTTCATCTATGGACGGAAAATATATTCAAGGCCATCGGAGATCAGTGTGGATGCTGGCTGGAAACAGAGGAGGAGACTTCTTTTAAGAATCACTTAAAATGGGCAATATTAAAGATAAAAGGTGATGGAGGAACAATTCCAAAAGATGTTAAGATCGTGTATGAGGATCTAACCTACCTTATTCCGATCTGGCCGAAAGTCCAGCCGAGAATGGTCGTGGAGGAAACAGAGAAGAGGATGGACAAGGACTGTTGGGTAATAGACGGAAAAAAAAAAGGAAAAGACAACAGTTTCATCACTGAAAAGGAGCAATCGAATCATGTGGAGATGAGGTCAAAGAAAACAATTGGCGTGGGCCATCGCTCACGTGAGAAGACTTACTCTATTAAGTGGAATGGGTCGTGTTTGGGTCTCTTTGCAGACTTAGATTACAAGCCCAGTGTGTGATAAGGCCCAACTCTTGAAATTAAAAAAGTCGGATGGCACGGATGCAATAAAGGCAGACCCCATGTTAATTGAGATTGAAGCAAATTCCACAAAAATAACTTTCTTCGATAGCGAGAATCTAAGTTGCGTGGACTCTTCACTTTCAATGCTGCACCTGTATCAGATTCTCTGAAAATACACTACTTTTGGCGAATCCGATACGTACCTGCAGAAACTTTTGAAGAGTTCGAACAACATAGCCGAGAATGGTGAACTAAACGCTGACCCAGCTATAGAACTTCAACAAAAATATATAGCAGAAGTCACAAGAACGGAGGAGGGAGATGATTATGTGGATGCAGTAACAAGTGTTGAAGAAGAAAATAGTTCTGACCTCAATAACCTAGAGTCAAACATGCAACTTGTGATTTGCAATGAGGAAGAGACCTGGAGCATTGAAGAAGTAGAGCCACTCAATTATCAACCAATTAATGAAGAAAGCGATGGGGAGATCGATGCATCATTGTGGGTGCATAAGAACATAATTAAGATGAGCAAAGAGATCGGGGTTGACTTTGAGGGGTGCAAAAAGGAAGCCCTTGCATTTTTCAAGAAGATAGATAGCAAAGGACACTTAAACAATATAGAGGGAGAAAGAGAAACAGGGTAAAGCAATAAAATCAAAGACATGCAGGACCTCAAGGGATTGATGATAGATATGAAATTCCAAAGCAAAGGCACGAGAAATAGGGAGAGGGGAAAAACTCTAGAAATATGATGAATGTTTCTACAGTTTCATGGAAAGTGAGAGGGCTAAATTGCAGGGAGAAGCGGAGGATCATAAATAGTGTGATCCAGGACTAGAAAGCTGATGTAATATCTTTGTGTGATACAAAGCTTGACGGAAACAGTGGGGATGTAATCAAACAGGTTTGGGGAATATAAGAGTCAAATATGGGGAACTGGAGGCCAGTGGCATTGGGGGAGGTAATTTGATGTTGTAGGACAACAAAGCTTGGGGAAGGGAGGTAGTGGAGATAGGCACATACAATTTGACTGCAGTTTTAAGTCGAGGATAAATGGATTCACTTGGCATATGAAAGGGGTATAAGCACCTACTTGCAACATGGAAAGACGGGAAGTGTGGTGGCAGATAGGAGCTGCCAGGGGTCTTTTTTCAGGGCCCTAGTATCACGGACTTAGAACTCTCGCTAAGACTCTCATGCGGCACTTGTCAATTTACTCACGACTCTTCCACGATCTTGCAAATACAAGTAAGCTTTTCAACTTGATAACTAAGGAACGCTAAATTAAGAAGATAAAAGAGAGCTTTTGTAGAAAGAAAACTTGTATTACTCTTGGAGAATGCTTACAATTTTTGGACGGTTTGCAAATGGAATGACCCCCTCTATTTATTCTACCTACTTGGGGTCAAAGTGTAATTAATATTTACATTACAAGTCCCTCAATATTTACACTTTAGTTCCTCTCTAGAATTCTCCACACAGGTCAAAAGAATTCTAAGGACTACAAGACTTCTCCACAACGTTCCATAGTCTTCCCTAAACCACTCAAAGGCGATTCTTCTCCCTTACTCAAGATCAAGTGGCGGGTCATGACACTTTCCCCCACCTGATGTGGCGACGAGCGCGGCGCACTGCTGCTGCTGCAAGAACTCCCGCACTTTGTCCTTGAATTGCCACAAGTCTTCATATCTCCCATGTGGTTTCTTCCGGTGATTGGCCCATCTAATGCACAAGGGACATGGCAATAGCAGGTTGTCCCCGTTTTCGCTTGGCCTGGTAGTCTATGATGGCCTCTATGTCACTATCATGCGAGGCGGTGACTGTGATAGGCACCCGACTCGACTGACCTTGACTAAGGTCATCCTTGTCCTCATGATACGGCTTTAGGACGCTGGCATGGAAGTCCAGCTGGTAAGAAATCTTGCCCACCTTGGCAACAATCTTAAACGGGCCCTCATACTTTCAGACCAAGTTTTGATGTACGCCTCGTAGTGCCTTGAATTGTCTTGGTTTGAACTTTACCAAGACCAAGTCTCCAACTTTATAATTCGTGGGGCGACGCTTATGGTCGGCAAACTTTTTCATCTTCTTGGCCGCCTTGTCTAAGTAAGACTTAACGGTGTCTAGCTGCTCCTCAAAACCCTTAGCCAAGTGGTATGCCTCAAAACTCTTGCACTCGAACGCGGCTGGTAGTGAATGTGGAGTCTTGAGGCTGTTGGCCTGTGGCTAGCTCAAATGGCGCCTTCGCTCCACTGCAAAGTATATGAGAATTGGGTTACATCAAGCAATTTTGCCCAATCCTTCTGGTGACAGCTCACGAAGTGCCTAAGATAGCACTCTATTAAGGCATTGACCCTCTCCGTTCTGTCCGTCTATGGGACATTGTGAAGGGGGACTTGATGGAAACTATGCAAAACTTCTATTCCAAGGAGTTCTTTGAATAGAACTTCAATGCAACATACATAACTCTCATTCCAAAAAAGAATGTTGCTAAGGAATTGAGAGATTTCAGGCCAATCAATTTAATTGGAAGTGTCTACAAACTGATAGCTAAAATTCTCACAGAAAGACAGAAGAAAGTGATGCACATACTAGTAGATACTCAACAAATGGCTTTCCTAAGAGGTAGGCAGATAACTGATACAGTCCTAATTGCCAATGAGTGTATGGATTCAAGAGTAAAGGAAAAAACTCCAGGAATCATGTGCAAACTAGACATAATGAAAGCATATGGTCATGTCAGTTGGAATTTTCTACTTGAAATCACGAAGAGGATGGGTTTTTGTTTGAAATGGATTAGATGGATAAAGTTTTGTATAAGCACTGTCAGATTTTCTATATTGATCAGTGGATCCCCTGAAGGGTTCTTTCCCTCAGATAGATGACTAAGGCAAGGTGACCCCTTCTCACCTAATAAGAGTTTGTCATATGGGGAATCAGCTTAGAAGATTTTTCACTTGGGAGCTTATCTGGAAAGTAAAAATCCCATATAAGGTGGCAGTATTTACTTGGTTGTAAAAGAGGCAGCATTAACTCAGGAGAATCTCATGAAGAGAGGGCTATATATGTGTCCAAGATGGCTTTTTTGTGAGCAACAGGCAGAGACAATCAACCATCTGTTTCTTCACTGCAGGGCGGTTAGACAACTGTGGAATATGTTTACCAACTTCAGGGGCATAGGTTGGACTATGCCAGAAAAGGCAGGTCAGGCTATAGAAAGTTGGAACAATGAAGGTAATGACTGTACAGACAAGAATAGATGGAGAATTGTCTCAGCAGTAATTTGGTGGACCATTTGGAAGGAGTGGAATTTGAGATGCTTTGAGAGAATTAGCAATCCTTTACATAGAATTAAAATGAATTGTATTATCATTTTTTGCTATTAGTGCAATTCTGAGTATGTAGCTATTATAGATATATTAGGTTTTTTGTAAGATGAAGTAGGATCTAGTTTTTGTTTGATCTGTTTGAGTCTACTCATCTGTTGGTAGCTCTATGATGTAAATTAGGGTTCCAGCCTTTGGTGCTGAAGATTTATATACAAACTTGTTACCTTTGTCAAAAAAAAAAAACCATCATTAGAGTAAATATGATTACACCAAAAACACAATCAAAATGCAATTCGGTTTGACTTGCCGCATTTTACTCTCCCTATTCTCAAAAACTCTTAAGATTCCTCTCTTTCCATAGAGTCCACCAAATAGTAGAAGGAATGATTAACCAGTTGCTTTTGTTCTTTGCTTGTAATCTTGCTTCTTTCCAGTTGTATAGAGCCCCTGAAATTAAACTAGGCATGGCCAAGACATGTTTTTGAGCCTTAGGAAAAGACTCCACAAATGGACAGTGATGTTGCATTGGATGAACAAATGCTTAAATGTTTCAACAGTTTCCCCATAAAAGAAACATCTAGAGCACAGTGGGATCTCCGTCTTCATCAAATTCTCCAATGTCACTACAACTTCTTTAATTGGTAATCACACAAAGCAGACAACTTTGTATGTAATCTTCGCTATCCATCTGTGTTTCCAGGGCCATTGGGGTACCTGCAGATGGGTGGTTCAACTTCCTGTATGCTGCACTTGCTTTAAATGTCCCTTTACTATTCCCCACCACTATAATATGTCCTGCTATGTCTCCAAACCACTAAATTGTTCAATGATATTGAAAAATTCTGATACTATTGGAATTTTCCAGTCATTGAGATGCATTCTAAATACAATTCCAGCCTTGAGGGGTCCATAATTTAGTTGTTGTACCCTGTGGATGAAGAATGAGTTGGTCTGTAAATGTCAGGGAAGAGTGTGTCTAGATTTCCTACTTCATGCCAATCATCCTACCAGAATCTAGTTTTAGTACCATCTACCACTTTGATCTTGGTGTTTGTTTTGAATTCATCCATAGTTATCTAATGGATTTCCCTAAGCTAACACCATAAGGAGTGGTAACTTTCTTCGTCATCCAACGCTCACTTTCTTCATATTTTGCTTTTATGACTATGCCCCATAAATTATGAATATCATTGGAGTACTTCCAATGCCACACTGTCCTCAAGTAGTGCGTACGGAGGATAAAATGAGATATCGGTTGAGACCTACAACTTATTGGTACTCATGGAGACTTAGCCAATATAAGGTGATTGAACTAGTTAGGGAATATGTTTGTCACATCAGTAGGTTTAACTAGGCTGGTGCTTTCCTCAGGCTATTTTAGCCTTACTTGTAGATTTATATGCTAGAAAAGAGATAGCGAACTTCGAATATTATTGTTCACTTTCATTATACAAATTTAACTTCCTTTTACTTTTACTTCTTTTTTTAAATAACAGGTAAGATTGTATTCTTTAGCATTAAGTGTATGTTGACCATCTCCAAAGAATTTGTAGCTATTACAAGTCTCCTATTAAGTCCACTACAATTACAACAACATACCCAATGGAATCCCACAAGTGGGGTTTGGAGAGAATAAATGTACAAACCTTACCACTACCTCATAGAGATAAAGAGGTTGTTTCTGAAAGACCCTCATCTCACAAATATCATCCCCAAAAGCCTCCTATTAAGTCCACTATTTGGTCTATATCTACTATTCACAATTGTTTACACCAAAAAAGTAGAGATACCATACAATTCCATTTGACTTTATGAATGGAATTGCCCCTATCTTCAAAACATCTACCATTTCTTTCTAATATAACAACAGTGACCACCATGTGCATGATGGGACTAATCTCCACCATCTAATCTGACTCTTACTTCCACCCCTTCTTGATCAAACAACTCAATAGATCTTAGGTGTGCTTTGGCATGGTCCAACTACATCATTAAATGTTGAGGAATGAGTTCCACAATTGGGTAGTGAAGTTGCAATGTAAGAAGAGGTGCTTGTTCGTCGCCCCTATAGTGTTGCACAAAAAACATCTGGGAACTAATTGTCTCCCTTTCTTCTATAAGACATCCTGAGTTAAACATGCTCTCTCACTCACTAGCCAAGTGAATCATTTATCTTGGTAAAGATGATATTTTTCTAGAAATAATTATCTGCATCTGTTAAGGCAATGTTATTTCCTTCTAACTTTCCCAGTGAGACTACTCCCTCCCAATCATTTAGCAATATCCTAGAGGAGATGTCTCAACCCCAAACTGACCAACAATCACTTACTCTACTTTCAAAGTCTCTACAGATTTGGAAAAGATCTAGAAATTGTACCTTAGGAGGTACTTGATCAATCCATCCATCATGCCAAAACTTTATCTTGTGACATACCTATCTTATGGCTAAGATGGACTTCCATCAATGGCCAAAGATTTCTAATGGTCCTCCATACCCCAGCCTAAGGGGTTCAAACGCAGTGTTGGAGCACCAAGGACTGAGCTCACCAAACTGTCCCAATTACATCTCTCCATAATTCCCTTTCCTCTTTTGTATATTTCCATAATCACTTCATAAGTAAGCTCTCGTTTTGCAATTTGAGATTTCTGACCACTAAACCTCCTTTGTCTTTGTTCAGCAATATAGTTTTCCAATTCATTAGACAATATCGATTCCCTTCTTTACTTCCTTGCCATATCTCTTCTAAGCTTGTCTAGCTACTCCACAACATTTGTTGGTATTGCAAAGAGGAGACCATCACATAAATGGGCGATGCATCTAGAACAGAGTTAACAAGAATCAAATACCTCCTAGACATAAGTACTGAGCCTTTTATCTGGATAGCTGCTTCTTTGTTCACTCCAATATGCCATCCCAAATTGCATGATTTGTGTGCGCTACCTAAAGGCATACCCAAGTAGGTTGTGGGTGAATGTTCTATTTAGCAACCCAAAAGTTTGGCCATATCTTGAATTTGGTGAACTTCATTTACTAGGAATAGATTGCTTTTTTCCCGGTTAACCTTCAACCCAGCTACAGCTTCAAACAATACAAGGATCACTCTAAAGTAGCTAATTTGTTTAGCAACTGGCCCATAGAAAATAATATTGTCATTTACCTACAACAGATGACCGACTTCCATCTCCCCATCTACACTATCCCCAATTTGAAAGCCACTGATCTATCTGATTTCAGCTACTAGTCTCATCATGCTAACAAACCTTCTACGGCCAGAATAGAGAAGAGAGGACAGATGGATCCACCTATCTTAAGCCACTTTCTGAAGCAAAAAAGCCCATAGGTTCTCCATTCACAAGCATAGAGAACCTCACTTTTCTAATACAGAATTCTATCCTCTTCACCCATTTGCTCCCAAACCCCATTGGCCTAAGAATATTCAAAAGGAAACCCCAATTCACGTGATCATAAGTTTTTTGAATATCCAACTTACACATAATTCTTGGACCCCTCCATTTTAGAATCAATACATTCATTGGTTATTATTGTTGCATCCGTTATTTGCCTCCCCTTAAAAAGTGTCATTTGGTGCCTATTGATTAGTTTATCTGTCACTTTGTTAAGTCTCTGCCAATAATCTGGAAATAATATTGTATACACCCCCAACCAGGCTAATTGGCCGGAAGTCTTTTAACTCTTAAGGCTCCAGGTTCCTTTGGGATCAAAGCAATGAATGTTGCATCAAAATTCTTCCTAAATACCTGATTTGAATGAAAATATTGGATGGTTTTGGTGACATCTTCCTTCAACAGACTCCAAAAAGTCTAATAAAACATCATTGAGAAGCCATCTGGACCAGGTGCTTTCTCCATAGCACACATATTCAAGCATTGCACTATTTCTTCCTCCTCGAAAGCTCTTTGTAACCAATCATGTTCCTCATCACTGATCCTTGCAGCCTCCTGCAGTCTAAAATCAGGTCTCCAATTTTCTGTCTCTTTATATAGATCTTTGCAATAGTTTTGCACAGCCTCTTCAATACCCTCTGGGCCTTAGATAATAGTGTCATTCACTTTAAGTTGCTCCTTATTTGATTAAGGATATCATCTTTTTTTTGCTTCCGATTCCTCATGAACCAGTTTCTCCATTTAAATTTATTTCATGCCATAATCATACCAAAGAGGGCCCAATCAAACTTTCAATTAATTCTTTAGAGCCTTTACTCTAATTTCATCATGTTCGATAGAGAGAGAGTTTCGATCAAGCACAAAACGGTCTAAAAACCAAAAGGGTGATTCGGGTGTTCTAGTTGTTCATGATAACTCAAAGAACTACACGCTAGGGGAATCAATAGTTTCTGCTGAAGGGGCAATATCACAAGAACATTGTACAGAGTAGGAGGATTTTTCCAAAGCCCTGGCAGTGATGTACATGTATCTTGAAATGTAAGGGGATTGAGTGGGGATATTAAGAGGGAGACGGTGCAAAAACTATTGCATCAAGGGGGACAGACATATATGTATTCGTGGAAACATAAATCGAAGAATCACTAGACAATATGTTTAAAAGTATTTGGAGCAACAAATGAGTGGGGGAAATTCATAAAGAAGCACAGGAGAGTTTTAGTCTTATGGGATAAGAGAGTTTGGAAGGGTGAATTTTTGGGGTGGGAAGTTAGTGTATCACTAGCAAATTTACGGGTTAAATGAGAACTTAAGCTGGCACATGGGTGCAGTATATGAAAACTTTGAGTAATAAGGAGAACACTATGGCATGAGCTGAAAGATATGAAAGACAGTTCCAATGGGCCTTGGGGAGCATGTAAGGACTGCAATATCACCAGGTTCCATCCGAGAGATCCAATTTCACCAGAATAAGTGGAGCTATGATTGAATTTTCATCATGCATTGAAGAATTGGAGCCGGTGAATCCTCCTATTTTTTGGAGGATCTTTTACTTGGAGAAAAGGGAAAGATTATGAGTGTGTATCCTGAATAGCTAGATTTCTTCACTGCACTGAGTGGGAGGTGTGTTTTATCAGATAAAGCAAACAGTCTTCCTAAACTAGCATCAAATCATAATCCCATTCTTTTGACCTGTGGGAATTGGGATTGGAAAAAGTCCTACTTCAAATTTTGAGACTTGGTTGCTTGAAGTCAGTGGCTTTAAGGACAAAGTGAAAGAATTGTGGGAGTTTTTCAAGGTGAATGATAGATCTGATTATGTTCTTGCTGATAAGTTTATAATGCTTAAGGCTAAGATAAAGGAATGGCGCAAATATAACAGGGGAGGATTCATACAATCGACATTACTTGTTTAGGGTTGAGGCACAGTAATTGTTGCAGTATAACGCTTATATAATATGCAAAATTGAATTCTAAGTCAAAAAAATTGCATTCACAAAAAGTTAGATGTAATAAACTTACACTTTAGAAAGGAATAACGATTATTTGATACAATAGTTGTCTTAGTTCAAATTTGACAACTTTTAAGTTGAGCTTAAAGTATTTTTTCATATCAACCAACTTCTTCAATCTATCAAGTAGCGACCAATGGGTGAGTCCTCGATAGAACTCCCTATTACCATAGATACCAAATGCATTAATCACTAAAGAACCTCACTTCAAGGATTTTCTGCTTAATCTAGAATATATTACTTTACATTCCACGAATACAATTACTGTGAAAAATCTACCATTTATCAGCCAAAGACAACACAAACATAGGATACTGCTGTTGTTTTCAGCCTAGATATGATTTAGAAGGTTAATTCACGCTGAGTGAATGCTTAGAAAGTTAAACAAATTTATTTAAACCATAGTTTAACATAACAGCTTCACAAGAAAATTAAAGTGTTGGAATATCTTCTTCGATTGTAGAACACAGTATACTTGCACAAAAACATAGAATATACCTCATTAAAATATCTTATTAGAAGATTCTTAGTAACCCTTCCAATGCCAGATCCACAATCTGCACCAATTGAAGCAAACTGCCCATACATTATAAACCAATAAATTTGAAAATCTCGTACACAATTTTTATCAATTTTGCAGTCTGAAGCAAACAAAAAGTTTCCACAGATATTAAAATCAGCATATAATTCCTCAGTAATGCTCAAAATCTTTTTAAACTGTGTACTAAGGTGTAGATAGGCTGCACAAGAATTGTCTTAAGAAACCTTGATAACAGAGTAAAAATTTGTCTAATACTCACTTCCATTTCAATTTATATGGAAATTTTTATTGGGCACAAAGTTGAGGGAATAAGAGAGACTTTTGGCACCTAGCACAGTACCTTTAGAACTTGTGATCTTAAATATGTAATGACATTTCTATGGGTACAAGAGCATATCATTAAGGATAAAATGAAAAGTTTGAAGCTAAAGATTTTCCAAATACTGAGATATTATTCTTTCTGAAATAGAATAAAAAGGGAAGATTTTCGCATAAAGTTGAACAAAGAACATAAGAAATAAGAAATTTGTTAAAACATTGTAACTCAGAGACAACTTTACTTAGCCCCTTAGCAATGGTTTAGAGAAAGCAATGGCAAAATGAGAGGTTTGAAGCTAAAGATTTTCCAAATTTAGAAAGTATTCTTTTCTAAAGAACTAAAAAGGAAAATATTCCTCGTAAAATGAAAAAGAGGGTGTAACAAGTTTGTAGAAACAATTTTAACTCAGAGATAACTTCATCTCCGCCCTTTAGAAATGGTGTGGAGATAGCAATGGTATAAAGTTCTAGTCTTGAGTACTTTAGGGTGGAGAAATTTCTTCCATGAAAAGAAATTATCAGGTAAATAATTGAAACGATATTATTTTCTTAGTCAACATAAGAAGCATAACATTGAGGTGATATTAGATGTGATTGTGGTTCCTTCTTTTTTTTTCTTTTTTTTTTCTTTTTTGATAAGGTATGGTTTATTAAAAATGAACCAAGATGGTAATAAAAAGCTACAAATGGCCTGCATGGGATGGCCATGCATTCAGTCACATCTTGCTTCCTACTTCCTAGTAAGTCAAGGAAATTCAGATATCTAGGGTCAGCATTCTAAGAGACTGAAAAGCATTCTAAGAGAATGAAATGATTGATGGAGATGTTACATATAGAATCAAAATTGGACGGTTGAAAAGGAGAAATGCTACTACATATAGATTCAAAATCGGATGGTTGGAAAGGATAAATGCTAGTACATAGAGATACAATATCGGAAGGTTGGAAAGGAGAAATGCTACTAGAAAGTTATATGATGCAAGCAAGCCAACCAAAGTTAATGGCAAATTTTACGAAATACTAGCAATGTTTTATGGGAGTGAATATTGGATTCTAGGTCCATCACATCCATAAGATGAGGGTAACATTCATGGGTACTTAGATGGATACGCAAACTAAGAAGTTTAGACAAAATTGAAAACGAACATATAAGCAAAAAGGTGTGAGTAACACAAATTGAGGATAAAATGATAGGAGGTCTACTAAAGGTGGTTTGGTTATGTCTTGTGTCAACCTTCAGATAAACCATAGAGTGAACATGTTAAAACAGAACGAGGTAGACCTAAAATCACATGAAAGGAAATTATTTCGAAAGACCTACACTCTTTGAGTGCAAACTTAGCAAAAGATAAGGCACAATGGGAAAAAATTGTGCAGGTAATACCAATTAATCAAATATTCTTTTTATGACAGAGAAACCTATCCGGCCCATCCCTGAAGTTAAACCGCAACATTTAGAATTTGAGATAACGATCCCTTCCCGCTGGCCTTCTTTACTTAAATCCCAGGATTCACTTGCATGGTGCAAGACCTCAGCCTTAGCTTTTTAAGTCTTTTAGCCCTATCAGAAATTCTTATGCCAGTAGGAAAATTTTTATTTTTAGTTTTATTTTGCATATTGTTGGTTAGAGTCTTTGGGATGAATTAAATGGAGAACATGGGCAGCAAGGATTCATATAGCCCAACCCACTTTTGGGATAGAAAAGTGGTCGTTGTTATTGTTGAAATTATTTTCTGAATCATTTTTCAATGTTTTAGATATAAAGATACCTGATCTGTGGCCATTGTCGTAAGAGATAAAAGAGAATTGAAGCAATACCGAGAGCTACAAGACGGCAGCCTGTTCCAGCATCAGGGAACCTTTCGGCCAAAATGGTATTGAGAAAATCTTCACTTGCCTTTATATCGGCCGTATTCACGTGCCCATATCCACCCAGCACTCCATCCACTGTAGCTTCCACGCCCTTGGTATAACAACAAAGAGAACACATATAAGGCATGCAACAACGAGTACATGAGTAGAAATAATATAATATATGATGGAAATAAAGGGCTTTACTTGCCAGAAATTGATGGCTTTGTTGTACCACTGGAACTTCTTCTGGGGGTCGTCATCCCCAACTTGTTCTCTCCACATCTCGTCCGCGTTTTTGAAGGTACGGCCGTCCGAGTCTAATCCGCCCATTTCCATTGGGTCCGACAAGGAAATGCTCTCCTCGCTGCAAACTGAGACCCAATATTACCAAAGCTGAGACCGCTAGCAAGAATCAGGGCTATTGCTGCGCCCATTCCCTATGTAAAATCTATATTGAAAATTTAGAAAATTATTCTTTAACATATTCTTGTTTTAATTTTGACAGTTGCTGCCAAATTATTTTAGAAAAAATTACACAAAGTAACTATCACTTTTTTTGTCTAAATTTTGAGGAAAAATTATATAAATACATAATTTATGTTTACATAATTTCATATAATACTCACTCTTTTAAAAAATTACAAAAATTTCTTAAATGATACAAAACTGTAACACCTATTGATACAAATTACAATCTCTACTTCTCTAAGTATCATGGTTAAAATCCCTTAATGTTCCTATCTTTTTGACATGTATCACTGGTTTCGTTTTTGTATCAACAAGAAGGGATTTTTGGTAATTTTGAAAAAAGATGGTATTAGTTGGAATTAGCTGCAAAAAGTATATGTAAGTTATACAAATTTTAAATATTATCCCAAATAATCTAACTAGGTTAAATTAAGGAAACCTAAGTTTGTGCCCTTTTTAAAGCAAACTGTTTACATCCAGTACATCCTTTCACATTTTATAGCTCATACTATTAAAATTCGTTCCCCTAATATTAAAATTTGTGTGCTGACGTCAGCACTTACGTTGTATAATATACCAACAGGGTACACATATACAAATAGAGTATCATAGAGGATTAAGTTCAGTCCTATATGACATCGATATGGTATCAATATACCAACAGAGTATTACAAATAATATATTTTCTACTAATTTAGACTTCAATAAATAATTTTGTAACTTTAATAATTTTCTA
Source organism: Solanum clarkiae (assembly GCA_011800125.2). Lineage (NCBI taxonomy): Eukaryota > Viridiplantae > Streptophyta > Magnoliopsida > Solanales > Solanaceae > Solanum > Solanum clarkiae. Next base: position 5,296,910 of record JAABOM020000049.1, read on the forward strand.
GTCCTATACTATACCGGTATGGTACAAATATACCAACAGAGTATCACAACGAATATATTTTCCATTGTAAATTTCTTCATCACCTGCTAATTCCCCTTCTTACCTCATCTTCGTTGCTTTTAATTGAGGTAGAGGTAAGTTTTCTCCTTCTTCATTGATTATAATGTACTTGCAGTGCTTTGAATTTTCTTAGGTGATTTCTATGATTTTTTTACTGTATCATTTTTTTCTGACTATGTGTTATAGATCAATTATAGTTGTATTCTTCTTGTGAATTTTTTTTGTGTTTATAACGTTGTATATTGTGCATTTTTAGTATAATATTTTAATTCTTATTCGGTGAATTTTTTATAATTCTTATTGCGCCCTTTTTTTGTTCACTGAATGTGTTATAGATCAAATATGTTTCTTCAATTGATTTTTAGAGGTTTTCATTGTGTATTTTGATTGCTCAATTTTGTTCATTCCTCAATAATTTTTAGAGTATCTTTGTGTGGTTTTTACTTTTCTTTCATATTTGTTTAGTATTATCATATGTGTGCATTATATATTTACTGATTTTGTACTCTCTGTTTTTTAAAGTTTATGAATCTCAAAAATGGTTCATTATGTTGATGGCAAAGTTTTAGATTAAGAAAATAAGATCGATAGGATATTTTATGATGTCTGATATTGTATACAATGAGAAACCAAAGATATCTCTATTGCTAGAGGCAAGTCTTAATTTTCTGAATAATAAAGAGTATAAATACATTGATGTGATTTCGATCATAATTGCAAATTCAGTGGGTGAAATTAATCAACAAACTAAAGTTATATTAGTTGTGAGTGCAACCCTTGTTTCTCCAAAGAAAAAAAATCTAAAACATATATTTCAAGAAAGAAAAAGAGCTCTAAACATGTTGAAGCAATTCTAACTATAAGTCAAAGTTCAAATATTGAAGTACCTACCAATCGAGTAACGTAATCATATTCAAAAAGCATATGCAATATCAGAATAAAACTAAAGTTAAGGTTGTTGCACGTTGAAGAAAAAATGATAAAGTATTATAGACGATGAAGAGGTAGATGAATGTCCAAAAAAGAAGTTTGAGGATACAAATAGCACCAGAGGATGTGAGGAAAAGATATTTCACGAAATTTGATTTACTATAGTTTATGAAATTTAATTTTCTTTGCTCAAATTTTTGGTAATCCCTCCGACTATTTTTCATTCCCTTTTCGTACTTACTTTGATGGCTTTTGATCATATATTTGTGTCATTTTATTCTTTTTTTCTTTTGCTTTTGTTTCTACTACTTTCTAGATCCTTAGCTTTATTTTATTATTTTTTTTAATTTATATTTTTTGACAAATACAATATAAGTGAAATATTTGTTATTTTTTGTATATGCAGATAATTGGTGCTTTGGATATTAAACTGAATAAATATGGCCATCTTAGGTTGTGTCCATATTAATATTGATTTGTGAGCATGTGTAATGACCTCAAAGATTATTTTTGACAATTTCGATCAAATTATCATTTTGCCCTTCATAAAAGTTGCCTTGAGTCATTTTTAGTCAAATCTAAATGTCGAATTTTGAAGACCTAGTGAAAAGTTGGAGTTTTGCTAAAAAAAATAATTTTCAAAGGCTTAAAGTTGGAAATTTTGAGTTTTGAGGTCATTTTGAATTTCATGGTTAGAATCTGATTCTGTCAGTTCCATCAGTTCTAGAATGCCGAATCTGGAGAATTTGCAGAACTGCATTTGGAGTAAAACAGAGATTTTAGGCCCAAAGTTGCATTGTTAGTTCATTTTGGATCATAAGTTTGACTTTGGTCAATATTCAGAGTTTGGATACTCAGATTGAGATTTCGCCGATTCTAGTGATTCCGGGTGATGAAATTAACATTAGAAATGACTTTGTTGTTCCGAGAATATTTGAAGTTTCTAATTCTGAAACTAGTTTAAACGATCTTTCTCGGGTTCTGGGTCTAGGAGGTTCCGAATTCAAATTTTGACGGTTCCATTGAGTTCGGTACATAGTTTCTGGTAGGGTGCAATGTACGATTTGTGTTCTCGGGATCCCAAATGAATCCCCCATGGTCCAGTCTTAATTTTGTATATGCGGTGTTGTGTTGATTTTTACTGTTTTTGGTGCATCTGATGTTAATGATCTACGTTCGCCCCTCGTTGATTGCGTTTGTGAATGTCAATGAGTGTAGACCTCTATATTTGTGGGAGATTGGTCCGCGTTTGTGGAGATCAATCATCCAGACCTGCGCATTCGTAGGGTTATTACCCTCAGCTTCCACGTTCATAGAGCATAAGTTTTTCCTGAACAATAACCTCTTTTAAAGACGTGTTTTATTCTTTTTTCACCATTTTTAACACTCCAAGTTTAGTTTTACAGAGAAACTTCAAGGTTTTTCAAGGCAAATCGATTGGATAACTATTTTCTAACCTATTTTATTAATTTTCATTGATTAATTTGTGTTTTTACTTATAATTTTGGGATTTTAATGGTGGAATTTGAAGATTTTTTGGCCTTTAATTTGTAAACTTTATTTGATGATTCTTCCCTCATTTTAACTTCATTTTTTAAATGATTTGTACCATTGAACTCCTTGTTTACTTGGAAAACATTTTCATGTATTAATTTTCAGATTTCGACTACTTTTTCCTGCATGAGATTTTTGACCATTTTATCTTTTTTCTTTAAAATGATTGATTTTAGCATCATTACATTTGTTATGTGACTGTGATGCCATATTTGAATAGACTCCGATGATTCAGAGTACCGTAGGAAGGGGAAGGCTTTGGATTTAACTTGATTCGAGATCTTAGCTAAGACAAGTAGAATTCTAACCCTTTGTTAAGTATAATTGAACCTTGTATTCTCTTTTGTGCATGTAAATGAGTACTTCGGAATAAAATAATATCATCTTAGACTTTGATCATGAGATTTGATTTGAGTAATTGTTCATATAGTGATTTATTGGCTTGTGGATTACTTGTGGACTCGTAATATATATATATATATATATATATATATATGATCTTGTGAATTGCATAACATTGATATTAAGGGGGGAGATTATGTTGTGATATGATTGATATCGAGAATGACATGATATTGAGATATTGATGATATTGATATCTTTATAATATTGACACTGGGATATTATTGAAATAATGCATATTCCATCCTCTATTGTCTGTGCATTTGACACTTGTAATGGCTACGACCAAGAGATTAGTAAGGTAGCATGTCGGTTGGTGGCCAAGGTTTGGACTAGTTGATGTTAGTCGAGATTTCTGCTGGCGACCCGAGATAATATGCCGGCTAACATTAGGTCCGAGGTTATTTTCAGATGGATCCGAGGTCTTTTCCAGATGAGTAAGCATTGTCCAAGGTCATTGCTAGTAATATGCACATATACATGACCCTTGTGTGGCCCTTATGGGTTCCGGTCTGATGAAATTGATGAATGTGTATCGCAGGATAAACATGCATCACAATCATATGACATTCATCGCATTTTCTACATCTCATGGCATCCACTCTATCTCATATGATATCATATCTGTTGATGTTTTTATTGTATCGCTTGTGAGATTGTATACTTATTGTGTCATTGACATGAGTAACTGTTGGACACACACATATATATGTGTGTGTATGTGTGTGTGTGAGAGAGAGAGAGGGAGGGAGAGAGACTGTATTGAGATATTATGCCAGGTGATGAGTATATCTATTTTATTGTGAAATGTATATTATATCATGCTGGGACTTTTCTGAGTGCAGGATTATAGTTCAGCGGTATGTGGTTGGATATTAAGAAGTACTTGTGTTCTTCATTGCTTTACTTTAGGTTAGTTCCATTTTGCTGAGTACTTGTGTTTAGGTGCTCACCCCTTGCTATATTTTTGTAGGTTGTGAGCGCGATCTCTCTTGTTAGCTTCCTTTATTTCAGGATTGAGCTTCAGGACCACTTGTAAGGTAGATGCATGTACCTTTAGCAGGCCTACAAGGATTTTATCTTATGTTCTGTTTGAGGACTACATATTAAGATTTGTATTTTTATTTGCGTATTCTTATTATAGAGGTTTGTACATGTGACACTAGTTTTGGGAAGGTTGTAGTCTTGATTTCCTATGCCTATCTATCTTTTGAAGACTGTTTGTCTTCCACTTTATTTGTTATGTTGAGTTCTGTAGGATTTGGGTTGACTCATGTTGTGGGCTTAGTGAGTGCCATCATACCCAAATTTCGGGTCATGACAATTTGGTATCAGAGCCCCAAATTCATAGGTCTCACATGTGTACAAGCCCAGTCGAGTAGAGTCTTAAGGATTGGTGCAGAGACGTCCGTACTTATCCTTGAGAGGTTACAGAACCCATCGGAAATCCTCTTTTACTTCATTCTAATTGATTCGTGCATGGGTTTTGTTTAAATGCTAAGTTGTCATGTATTCTTTTGACATATTGGGAGGACTAGAGTTACTTTGCTATAGGACTAGGAAAGACAACCCAGACGTTGTTATTGGGATCGCAACTAGGATAGGGGTCGTGCCAGAGGATGAGCTAAAGGCTGGGGCCGAGGAGCCGCACCAGAGAGAGATTTTGAGCGGGATATCTCCCTTGAACCAGCCATAGATCCTAGACAGGAGCAGGTTTCTCACGTATTTGCTGCAGCAACAATACTCCAGGATATGCTATTGAAAGTTTTTGGGTACTTGAGACTTAGGGGCAGGTAGGTAGTCCCATTGATACATTTGGTACTTCATAAACTCAAGTTAGGGTACAACCCCTGGACCAACAGTAAGCCCCCAAGGCACCGGTTCAAGTGCAACCATTAACAACACTGATTATTGAGATTCCCTAATAGCCACCTTGACTGAGGATAAGAAGCATAGGTACGAGAGGTTTAGAAAGATAGCCCCACCTTAGTTTCAGGGTGGGAAGACCAAGGATGCACATGAGTTTTTGACTACTTGCAGAGAGTTACTTGATGCTGTGGGGTTGACCGAGACCCATGGTGTGAGATATGTTACCCTTTAGCTCCGTGGGCCAGCCAGGGAGTGGTGGAGGACTTTTACAAGATCCCTAGACATTTCTAGATCCTTTTATGATTAATTTGTTCCTTAGAGTGTTTATGAGGAGAGTTGTCTAAGGCACGAGAGTTGTCTATGATTAATTTGTTCCCGCTATGAGGTTTAGAAAGATGGCCCCACCTTAGTTTCAGGGTGGGAAGACCAAGGATGCACATGAGGTTTTGACTACTTGCAGAAAGTTACTTGATGCTGTGGGGTTGACCGAGACCCATGGTGTGAGATATGTTACCCTTTAGCTCCGTGGGCCAGCCAGGGAGTGGTGGAGGACTTTTACAAGATCCCTAGACATTTCTAGATCCTTTTATGATTAATTTGTTCCTTAGAGTGTTTATGAGGAGAGTTGTCTAAGGTTCGAGAGTTTGAGGCACGAGAATTTGAGGCAGGGCACCATGACTATTTGGGTATGAGATTCACTTTTGTAAGTTGTCCCGTTATGTTAACCATTATTCCTACCGAGGGGGAGAGAGTTCATTGATTTGTGAGAGGGTTGGCTTATTCTATCAGAAAATCACATTTTTGAGTATCTAGAGATGAAGCTTCATTCTAGTCAGTTGTTAGTGCCGCCAAAGAGGCAGAGTTGATGTGGAGAGGGGAGTTTGAGGACCCCACAAGATTTCATACTTTAAGATAGTACTCAGGTGCATTATCAAGAGGCAGAGGTATGGACAGAGAAGGAGGTTAGTTTCACCATTGCGGGGGTCATGTAACCTTGTCAGCTTCAGAGGGAGGACAAGGCCCTCGTGATTCTTATAGTTCAGGTCAAAGTTCATCTGGTTGAGAGGAGAGGCCTACAGGTTGGGGAGACTACAACATCCCTCCTGGTCCTTCACAATATTGGTCCACCCCTATATCTTGCTTTGGCTACGGATCTCCTGATCATATGATTCGACAATGTCCTAGGAAGACTCATTCTGGGCCCTACCATTCATACTCCACATCACCGATTAGAGATCCGACACCACTAGGCAGAGGTTCAACCCAGCAGACTAGGGGCTATGGTAGAGGTCAGATTAATAGAGGTAGACATATCAATCGTAGAGGAACAAGTGATATTTCTACCCATTTTAGTGGTAGAGGGGCAACTTCTACGATCAGTGGCCAAGGTGGCTATTGTTATGATTTTCCAGGCAGACATGAGGCTGAGGCCTCTGATGCGATATTACAGGTATTGTTCTCGTTTTCCATCACCTTACATTTGTGATATTTGATCCTGTCTCCATTTATTCTTATATGTCTGCATACTTCTCCTTAGGTTTTGACTTTTTATGTAATACTATGTATGTTCCTATTCATGTTTCGACCTTGGTAAGTGAACCCTTAGTAGTGGATCAGGTATACCGATCCTGTCTTATAACCTTATTAGGCTATGAGACTTGAGTTGATATGATTATTCTTGGTATGATTGATTTTGATGTTATATTGAGGATGAATTGGCTTTCTCCTCATTGGACTATTTCTGTTTGCTATGCCAAGACTGTGACTTTGGCTATTCAGGGTAGATCGGGTATTGTATGGTAGGGTTCGAGTGATCTTATCATAACAAAGTCATATCTTATATTTAGGCATGAAAGTTAGTGAAGCGAGGTTGTCTTGCATATTTGGCTTTTATTCGTGATACCGGTGTTGAGCTACCATCGATAGAGACTATTGCTATTGTTCGGAAATTTGTTGATGTGTTTTCTCAGATCTTCCTTTAGTCCCTCCTACCAGGGACATTGACTTTAAAATTGATCTTGAGTCGGGCACCAAGTCCATTTCTATTCCTCCCTATTATATGACTTTGGCTGAGTTGAAGGAGCTAAAGGAGCAACTCTAAGATCTTTTAAGTAACCGGTTGATATGCCCTGGGGTGTCTCCATGGGGTACCCCTATGTTGTTCCTGAAGAAGAAGGATAGCTCCATGAGGCTGTGTATTGGCTATAGATGGTTGAACAAAGTGACAGTTAAAAACAAATATCCCCTCCCTAGGATTGATGATCTATTCGACCAGAATCAGGGTGCAACTGCGTTTTCCAAGATTGATTTGAGATTCAGATATCATTAACTGAGGATCAGGTCTTCTGACATTCCTTAGACAACTTTCTGGCGAGATATTGGCACTATGAGTTCCTTGTAATATCCTTTGGGTTGACTAATGCCCCAGCCGCATTTAAGGAGTTGATGAATGGTGTATTTCATCTATATTTGGATTCCTTTGTTATTTTCTACATAAATGATATATTGGTCTACTCCAAGACCAAAAAGGATCATGAACAACACTTGAGACTTGTACTTTAGTGTCTTAGAGAGGAGAGTTTATATGCCAAGTCTCCAAGTGTGAGTTTTGTCTGAGTTAGGTAGCATTCCTGCGTTATATTATGTCTAGAAAGGGTATTCGGGTTGATCCAGCGAAGATCGAGGCTGTTCAGAGATGGACTAGACCTATTTCAGTCACCGAGATTTATAGTTTTATAAGCCTAGCTGGTTATTACTGTAACACCCCACATCTTACAATACTAGTACTACGCAAATGAAACATGATATGGTTTGTTCAAATTAGCGCCCATTTTTAAAAGTGCTTGAATCTCAAATTAGAGGGTGATATGTATGTCTAACACTGAAGAGGGTCGAGTGTAAATAAGTTTTATGTCAAATTCAGGAGATCATGACCCTAAACAAAGTGAGAGAATTGAGGTGCTTGTAGGACTGAGAAAGCTAGTTGGTGAGTCACCTACTTGCTTAGCTTAAATTGCTAGCTAAACGGAGACGAGGACCGATGTCGAATTTGTCTAAGTCCGATTATGAATAAAGTCTGTGTTAAGGGTGTAACTTTAACCCATGTTTTAGACTCATAAATGGACTATATTTTCAGCCCAAGAAGTATATCAAAAGGGCCCAAGTACATCACAACCCACTTAATTAATTGGGCCCAAACTAAATGAAGAGGAACTAGGAAAAATGGGCAGCCAAGACCCATCAACTTTGAGACCCATTTAGGCCCAAGTGTGAGGGCCAAGATGCTGCATCACTAGCTTCTTAACATGTACTAATATGTGGTTGAAAGTGGAAGAGAAAGTCGGCCAAAGAGATCCTTTAAAAAGGCTCAAAAACCGCCCCTTAAGTCATTTCACTTGAAACAATTTTTCAGCTTTCCTAAAGAGTCTTGTTTTCTCTTTACTTCACTTCAC
>JAABOM020000049.1:5308673-5340500 GCA_011800125.2 Solanum clarkiae
CATCAAATAGTCAATCATATTATATCTCCTGTTTTGGACCTTCAACTCCTCAAGAAATCTCACCTGGACATTTTATCAAACAACTAGTGGGTGTGTAATGCTAGTATAAAACCATGAAATATAGAGATTAAAAAGCTCAGGGATGAGCCTTCAGATAATGAGCATTCTGATGAGGAGCAGTCCCCTCAATCGAGATAGTTTAAGAGTGAAATATTTTGCTAAGTGTTTGAATGAGTATTGGAAAATGTTTCAAATGATATGGGAGTGGAAAATGGCTAAGTATAGGTATTTTCATATTTGGGAACACTTAGGCCCAAGAAAAATCTTGGACCACAAGGAAAATAATTGCGGACCTATCCCAGAGAACAAGTTTGAGTTAGGAAGCATTAATACATGGTCCAAAGCATGACATTAGGAATGAAGAAGTCAGATAATTCTTAAAACACCATCATAGCCTCCCACTCATAGGTATGGTAGGGAAAGTAGGCAAAACAAATTAACTTCTTTTTACTTTTTATTGGAGTGGGCATAAATATCGAAAAATCAAAAATTGAATCAAATCAAACTAATTTGGTTTTTCGGTTTGGTTTCGGGGTGGGGTGGGGGATGGTTGGGGGGCGAAAAAATTAACGCGAACTAATTTTCAGTATAGCTTTTGCCATATTGCCCATTGCGGAAAATTCCCCATGCCTCCCGTAGGAGTCTGGGTCGTGTCTCAGTCCCAGTGTAGCTAATCATCCTCTAAGACTGTTTCATGCCATAAATAAACTCGTACACTCAAGAAATTTGTTGTAGATGCAGATTTGATGTCTGAGAAGCCGGCTGGGAGATTTTCCTCGACTGTCGTGTTAGTGTTAACTCTAAATTGCATATAGGAGTAATTCACTTGTGTAATATGAAAATCATAAAATTTATAGTTATTCATGCATCATTAGATAGATAATCATAGTATAAATTATAATTCATGTAATTGAATGTAAACTGAGAACTTAACAAGAGTGGAGATTAATTTGAAGAAGAGCCAAAGTTGAATGATCACAAAACCCTAGATGACGAAAATCTTGCTGAAAAATAAGTCATGGTGGTCGAAAATTGATCAGAAAATACAGGAGAAGGGAAAGGTAAGTAAATTTTAGATACTTTAGGTCAAATAGGGGTCAAAATAATTTGACCCCTCCTTTTATACTTTTACCGGGTCGTCTACTCCATCAACCTCATGAAGGGGTTTGTACCTCATGCGCCTATTCAAAAGGGTGGTAAACCTTGGCTTGCACTATAATAGTCACTCCTTACACTTGTGTTATATTCTATACAAGTATAATTTTGCTTCAAGCATCATTCGTACAAGCCAACCAAGGGGCCAAAGCCCCTCATGCTCGTACACCAACATCTCAGGTAAGGAATTTCATGAGGATGAATCCACCAGAATTCTATGGGTCAAAGGTGGATAAGGACCCTCAAGAGTTCATTTATGAGGTCTACAAGGTATTGGCCATCACAGGTGTTAGATCAGAGGAGAAAGTGGAGTTGGCAGCCTACCAACTCAAAGGGGTAACACAAATATGGATTAAGCAATTGAAGGAGGAGAAGGGAATCAATAATATGGTGCTTTAGGAGGAGTTCAAGGTAGCTTTTGTTACGGTTCTTATCTCTTGAGCTTAGGAGGCCAAGATGGTGAAGTTTATGAATTTGAGACAAGGGTCTATAAGAGTGAGGGAGTATACCCTCAAGTTCAATCAACTATCTACGTTTCCTATTTGGTTGTCGACCCAAGGTCTAGAATGAACAAGTTCGTGATGGGTGTATCCGATTTGATGAGTGAGGAATGTCGATCCGCTATGTTGATTAGTGACATGGATTTGTCCCATTTGATGACCTATGCCAAAAAATAGAGGAGGAAAGTTGAGGAAGAGGAGGAGTAATGAGGCCAAGAGAGCCTATTTGGAGGGAAAGTTCCAAAGTTGAAAGGATTCCATCAACGCCAAAGGTTTTCTCATGCTTCTAATAGGGGGTTTGCCAATTCCCAAGGGCCTAAGCTGTTGGAGGTATAGTTCCTAATAATGTGTATATAAGATGTGGTAAGGCTCATAGGGGCCTATATATACTAATGCATGTTATGGATGTGGGGAAATGGGTCACAAAAAGATTGATTGTCTTCGTAACCGCAACAAGGGTAAGGAGGTTCATCCACAAGGTGCAAATGCGGTTCCTTTGGGAAGAGGTGGCCAACAAGGTGGTGCCCCAAGGGACAATCCGTTCTATGCACTCCAAGGGAGGCAAGGGGTTTAGGAGGTCCCCGATGTCATCACTGGTATGTTAAAAGTCTTTGATTTTGATGTGTATGCATTGATTAATCTGGGTGCCACTATTTCTTTTGTTACCCCCTTTGTTGCCAAAAAGTTACATATTGAACCCGAATTGCTGTATGAGTCTTATGAGGCATCTACTCTTATTGGTGCATCTATTGGTGCTAGGAAGGTGTATAGAAATTGTCCCGCTTGCATTTTGCATAAGATATTTCCCTGTGATCATGTTGAGTTGGAAATGGTGGATTTAGATGTCATACTTGGGATGGATTGGTTGCATACATACTATGCCTTTATTGATTGTAGAACTGATAGGGTCAAGTTTCAATTCCCAAATGAACCCGTTCTTGAGTGGGAGTGTCACGACCCAAGCCTAGGGCCTAGACGTGACACAGCGTATGGGGAACCCAAAGGGACCCTAAGCAAGCCTCTTAACATATCACTACATATCTTTGGTCGAGGAAGCAATAAAATACAACAAGAGATAGGAAATAGGGACAAACGGGGATAAGGGATAATTTTCATATCATAAATATCAAGAGTCAAGAGAGAAACAAAGCTCATAGCATAATACAAATATGTCCAACAACACCTCTAAATCATAGATACTTAGCAAGGGCTAAGACAAGCTATCGATCTAACCCTCATAGTCAACATATACATAAAAAAAATATAGTCTTAGAACATAGTATGACCTCATAAGCATCGTCCCTGAAATGGAGGATCACCAAAGAGCTTGAAAGATGTCATACTAGCCACGTGGAGGAGGATGATCAAGTGGGGCTCTGGTTCTTACATAGTAACATCATGTAGGCATAGAGTATGTGTTAGTACGTTTGGATGTACTAAGTATGTAGGATGCAATGCAACAAGAGACAATCATCATAACCAAAATGCATAATAGTAAGCAATGGAAAGCATATTAGCAATATGACATGCATGATTAATGCTCAAGTAAAACAGCTTACATAGGATATAATACAAGGTGTAAGAAGAGACCGACATATAAAACCTGTAGGCTACCAGGTACAAACCCTTTTTGTTGGTTGGTGGATCATCTTACCTTACCACCCTGGGTGACCGAGGTACAAACCCCTTGACATAGTTATCAAGGTACGAACCCCTTTATCGGTTGGTGGATGCTCATATCCTACCACCCCCGGTGATTGAGGTACTAACCCCTCAACCCGGTTATCAATGCACTAGCCCCTTAATTGACTATCAAGGTACAAACCCCTTGATATGATTACCCGGGCTCTTGTCCCCCCGAGTCAGGCATGGTCACATTCAAACACTATATAGAAGAATATAATATGAACATACATTCCTTCCATTATCATAAAGTCATGTAACTCATAATACATGTATTATACCTTCAATTCCTTGAGAAACTACAACAGGACATTTTATCAAACACTTGGCGGGTGTGTAGGGCTAATGTAAAATAATGCAATTCAAGAGTGTAATCATGCTAGAAAATTCCATGTAAAACCATCAATAGATAGTTGATAACACCCTCAAACAATATACATAAAAAATCTTCATCAAATATCATAATGGACCTTAGATTCATAGCTCAAAACATGCTAAAACAACCATAATTTCATGAAACCCCAACATAGCAGGGAAATTCATAATAAGTAAGACCCATGAGTAAATCAATTTTAAATCATATAATTTTAGGTAAAAGGAAGCTTGGGTATCATGGGTGAAAGGTACCAACGAAACAAACCCACATACCTTAGCTTTGGAGAATAGTTTGATGAAGATTGGAGATGGAGACTTGAACTTGAATGAGAACCTTAGAATCCGGATGAGTTTTGATACTTGAAATTTGGAGATGAAATATTGTCTAAGTGTTTGAGTGAGTATTGGGGAATGTTTTGAATGATATGAGGGTGAAATAAGGCAAAGTATAGGTATTTTCACATTTGGGAACACTTAGGCCCAAGACTACAAAGCCTTGGACCGGACAAAAAAAGAATACATAGGAATTGGTTCCTGGCGCATCGCGCCAAGAACGCGCAGACCACACAGGAAATAACATCTTATGATTTTCAAATTTTGATACGGTTGCTCTTAAATCGGGGTTAGACCAATTTCCTAATCAATTTGACCCCCTGAACAAGAATATAAAGTCGAATTTTTGATATCGCATATGAATTTTGAGATATATGGTAATTACGATTCCAGGCACTTCCGAGGAACATTTGCGGGAACTATTTTGGGTCATTTCAATATCTCCCTCTTGGGAACATTCATCCCTGAATGTTAAAGAAATGTATATGACAAGAGTAGCATGAAGAAATCAGCCCCAAAAAGAATGCAACAACATATGTAAATTACCATTTTCAAAATCTCAACATAAGTGTAAGATCACCATGAACTTTGTCAATGTGAACATGAATGCATGAAAATGACTTGGGGGATGGAATATGAGACATAAAATCACATAAAAGACTTAGAATCAGTACCTTCGTCTTGAGTAGGATGGAAAAGATATGGTACCGGTTTTGCATATCCCCTTCGACCTCCCAAGAAGCACTTTCGACTTGTTGGTTCCTCCAAAGACCTTAACGGAAGCAACATCCTTGTTCCTCAACCTCTTCACTTGCCTATTCATGATCTCTACTAGAACCTATTCATATGTCAATCTATCTTCAATTTCCCTAAAAACATCAAGAGGCACAATAGCATTAGGATCACCCACACACTTCCTCAACATGGACATGTGAAAGACCGGATGAACCAATTCTATTTCACAAGGCAAATCCAACTCGTAGGCCACCTTACCAATGCTCCTCATCAGCCTATAAGGACCCACATATCTAGGGCTTAACTTACCCTTCTTACCAAAATGAACTACACCCTTCATGTGTGACACCTTCAAATAGACCCAATCACCAACCTTAAACTAAAACTCCCTCTTTCTCACATCGGCATAAGACTTTTGGCGACTTAGGGCTGCTTTTTATCTTTCTCTAATAATCCTTTCCTTCTCTATAGCATCCACAACTAGATCCGTACCAAACAAATCCATCTCTCCAACCTCAAACCACCCAACCAGGGATCTACAATGTCTACTATAAAAAGCCTCAAAAGGAGCCATTTCGATGCTAGAATGATAGTTATTGTTATATTCAAACTCAATCAATGGAAGATGGTCATCCCAACTATCGTTAAGCTCTAATCATAAGCCCTAAGCATGTCCTCGAGTGTTTGGATAGTTCTTTCAGATTGGCTATCCTTTTCAGGGTGAAAGGTCGTACTACGCTTTACCTTGATCCCAAGACCTCTTTAGAAGGACCTCCAAAAGTGTGAAGTGAATTGTGCACCATGATCTGATATGATGAGCAAAGGAACCCCATTCAAAGTCAAAAATATACAACCTAGCATAATCTTTAGCCCCATAAGTAGTCATAACCAGTAGAAAGTGAGCTGATTTTATCATCCTATCAACAACAATCCAAATGGTATCAAAATCCTTTCTAGTCTTGGGAAACCTAACCACAAAATCCATATTAATCTCTTCCCACATCCATGTAGGAATCTCTAAGTTTTGGGTTAGGCCACCCGGCCTTTGATGTTTGGCTTTGACTTATTGGCAACTATGTCAACCAGATAAAAATTTGGCAATGTCCCTCTTCATGCCTCCTTTAACACCCCACATCTTATAGTACTAGTACTATGCAAACGAAATGTGATATGGCTTTTCAAATTAGCGCCAATTCTTTTAAAAGTGCTTGAATCTCATATTATAGGGCGACATGTATGTCTAACATTGAATAGGGTCGAGTGTAAATAAGTTTTAACACAAATTGAGGAGATCATGACCTTAAAAGAGGTAAAAGAAATGAGGTGGTTGTAGGACTTAGGAAGCTGGCAGGTAAGTCACCTACATGCTTAGCTTAAATATGCTAGTTAAAAGGAGATGAGACCCGACGCCAAATCTGTCCAAGTCCGATAATGAATAAAGTCTGTGTCAAGAGTGTAACTTTAGCCCATGTTTTACCATCGCAAATGGAAAATACTTACAGCCCAATATAAATAATAAAAAGGACCAAGTACATCACAAACCACTTGACTAATTGGGCCCAAACTAAGTGAAGAGGAATTAGAAAAATGGGCGGCCAAGGCCAATCAAATTTGAGACTCATTTAAGCCCAAGTGAGAGGCCCAAGCTACTGCATCACCATCTTATTAATATGTGTTGATATGTGGCCAAAATTCCAAGAGAAATTCGGCCAAAAGAGTCCCTTCAAAAGGGCTTAAAAATAGTCTCTTAAGTCATTTCACTTTGGAACAAGTTTCAACTTTCCTAAAGATTTTTTTTCTCTTTACTTCACTTCACAAGGCAGCCAATAAAACCCTCTAGGGTTCTTGAATGAAACCTGAATCTTCAAGGCTAACATAAATGGAAATATCCACGTATTTTTTATATTTATCTCATGACAAACAAGAAAAGTATACTAGTTATGCTTGTGAACAAAGGTCGAACAACATGTGCTTAGAAAGTTGTTGCACACTTGCCTTTTTTGTAGTGACTTTTGTATGGTTTGTAGGCTAGATTATGAAGAGAAGTTGATTTTTCTAGCATGGTTTAAGTTATAGATATTAATCTAAGGTTTCTTCCCTAATTTTGTTTCACTTAACAACGAGTTTTATTGTGCTATCTTAATTGTGATTTTGATTGGGACTTGGGGGCTGATGGATGGAAGGCTATTGCCTCACATCCTTCATGATTGCTTTGGTACTATTCTGAAACTATTTTAAGGTTGTTCTATATATAGATGTGTTGAGGGCTGTTTGGTTAAAGTTTGGATAGTTTTGAATTGTTGACGTCAAGATATAGGGAAATGGCATAAGGTTGTGCTACCTGATTGCATGTCGTGTGAAGTTAGTGTGTGCTGTGATTTATGGACTATTTCCAGTATGTTACGAACCTAAACTAGGCTATATACACCATGTATATGGAATGGGTAGTAGACACATATGCTTAGGGGTGGAAGGGATGAAATAACGTCGTTGGGTCGATGCTTATGGGTTGCTACCCAAAGTTTATTTTTACATTAAATTGGACTGCCAAGAAGTGTTTCATAGCTGCTAATACTAGTGTTATTGCCTACTCTATTGTAGATAAATATTTGAGGGAAAAGGAGGTTACTCCAAGGTAATAACGAGGTCATATATTGAGGTATGTCATG
Organism: Solanum clarkiae; assembly: GCA_011800125.2. NCBI lineage: Eukaryota > Viridiplantae > Streptophyta > Magnoliopsida > Solanales > Solanaceae > Solanum > Solanum clarkiae. The sequence continues at coordinate 5,316,184 of JAABOM020000049.1, forward strand.
CTATTTGATTTCGTATTATTTGGCATGAAACATAGATCCCTCCTTGGCACATAAAGGCACTTACCAACTCTGACACAACTATTCACCGTGTCTCTACACTTTCACATCTTTATATGCTCCCATACATAGTCACCTTCAAATCTGCATACATACTTGGATACCAAGTTACATGGGTTCTTGTTGCTAAATAAAGTTCATGAGTTGTTTCATCTCATATGCATTTCATTAGTTGTATAGTGTACTCTTTTCATTGTCGTATTGCCTTGTATGATTATTTACAGGTTATATGTTATATCTACAATCCTACAACTCCAATATTATGACCCCAAAAGAGTCATCTAAAAAGTAATTGAAAGAAAAAGTATATTGCTTATTGATGGGTGGTAACCCGAGGGATGGAAGAATCACTTAACCAGGGTCGATCCTATCACGGGGGTAGCCCAAGGGGTGAAAAGAAAAGCCTAGCAAGGGCCGATCCCGATATAGATTTACCACTGATCTGCTGATCATTTGTATTTCATGTTGTGCACAAATTATACAGTAAAGGTAAAGTAATAAAAAGAACATAAAGTACATGATCCCACAGTGTAACTAAAGGTGGTCTCTTATCCTACACCAATGCATAGTTTCATTTGAGTTGTTACTTCATATACAATATTTCCTACCTTATATATTCGGTATATTATCTCATACTGATATCCCTTATGGGGGACCTGCATTTCATGCTGCAGGTACAGGTGCTAGTAGTGCTCCCCATCAGGAGTACAGGATATCCAGCAGTTGTTACCAAGCTCCAGGTTGCTTCGGAGCTTTATGTGTCTAGAGCTCATATTTTTGTATTGTATAGTTAGTCGAGGTAGGGACTGTACCGACCCTTATCAGATACTTTTTCTTATCTAGAGGCTTTGTAGACTATGTAAATTAAAGTATGGTCTTGTCCATACTTTAGACAATGTGGCCCCAATGTCCTAGCCATATATTTTTCCTTTTGGCTTGTTATTACTGCTTACTTTCTTAAAGGCATATCGAATGAAGAATTCCCTTATATTATGTATAGAAAGTGCATGGATATAGGTTATTTCTCCCGGCCCTTATCAACAATGGGTGCCAGTCGGCTTAACGGGACTTTGGCCATGACAAAAGTAGTATCAGAGCGGGTCATCCTAGGGAGTCTACAAAGTCGTGTTATGTAGAGTCTTGTTTATCGATGTATTGTTCACCACATCTATAAGTAAGAGGCTATGTGGAATTTAGGAGTTGTTACTTTCTTTTCATTCTTTAGATCGTGCCAAAGAGCTAAGTCTAATAGGTGGATTGTGTCTAACCCCTAAATTATTTTGTACAGCAAGTATGAGAGAAACCAAGAAAAATAAAGGTAAAGGGAAGGAAGTAGAAGTGGTGGTTGGTCTACCCAGTTGGGTGAGACAATGAAATAAGGCTCAAGATAAGTCTCTGTCACAGACATCTCCAACTCCTCCAGCTCCTAGTGAACCACGAAGTAGTGAAATTCCCCCAGAACCACCTATTGATACTACTGTGCAGGATCTGAGAAATGCAGTCCAACTATTGACTCGTATAGTTGCTGGCCAAGGTCAAAGACATGAAAGTCCAGTTATAGGTGCAGGTGGTGCGAATAGGGAAGCTAGCACGAGGATACATGACTTTCTTAATTTGGACCCTCTATCCTTTACTGGGTCAGATCCTAATGAAGATCCACAAGACTTTATTGATCAAATTCAACGCACTTTAGATGTTATGCATGTGAGTGGTATAAAAGCTATCGAGTTAGTGATATCTAGGTTGAAGGGTGTGGCTATATTGTGGTATGAATCTTGGAAGCAATCTAAGGGTATAGATGCACCTCCAACTACTTGGAAAGAGTTCAAAAAGGCATTTCTTGACCATTACTTGCAATTCGAGATTCTAGAGGCCTGTGTAGATCAGTTCTTGAACCTCCACCAAGGGAATATGAGTGTGAGGGAGTATAGCCTTCAATTTAATTCCCTGGCCAGGTATGCTCCTAATGTAGTTGCTACTATAGCAGATAGAGTTCATCGATATGTGGATAGATTGGATACGTATCTGGTCAGAGACTGTACCATATCTTTCTTGAACAAAGACATGGATATAACGAGGATGCAAGCTTTTGCATAGAAATTGGAGGATCATAGGCTAAGGAGAAGGACACAAGAGTTAGAAAGGGCACAATCCAAGAGGTCTAGGTCTACAAGGCAGTTTACACCACCCTAAGGTGAGCTTAGGCCTCGGTTTTCTAATAGATTGCCTAGGCCATCATCCTCCTACTCTGCAGCCAGTGCTCCACCATAACTTCAGGGGTCTAGGAGTAATCAATTTGGTCCAAGAAGTGAAGGGCAAGGCGTCCGAACAGCGGGATATTCAGTAGGCCAGCAAATGACTACTATGCAGCCTTGTAAACAGTATGGAAGAAGTCATTCAGGTATATGACATGTTGGGACAGACGCTTGTTATTAATATGGTGCGCCAGGGCATATGATGAGAGATTGTGCGAGGAGGCATATGGGTGATATAGCACAATCTACTTGGTCAGTTGTTGCATTATCATCGTCAGTTCCTCCATTAGGTAGGGGTCAACAAGCACCTACGGGTCGTGGTAGAGGTGTAAGAGGGGCAGCTAGCTCTAGCGGAGTCCAGAATCGCACTTATGTTCTGGGGAGTCAGCAAAATTTGGAAGCTTCACCCGTTGTGGTCACAGGTACATTGTCCATCTTTGCATATAATGTACATGCATTAATTGACCCTAGTTCTACGCTATCATACATTACCCCACTAGTTGCTGGGAAGCTTAAGAGAACACCCAAATTATTGAACAAATTTGAAGTGTCCACACCAACTGGTGAATCTATTATGACTAGAAAGGTTTATTATGACGGTGTAGTAATTGTTTATGCCCGTGACACATTGGCTAACCTTATTGAGCTAGAAATGATGGAATATGATGGTATAATAGGTATGGATTGGTTAGCTTCTTGCTATGCCACCGTGGATTGCCGAACTAAGAGAGTGTACTTCCACTTTCCACATGAGGGAGTTCTAGAACGGGAATGCAATATTGGGGCGCCAAAGGGTAAGTTTAACTCTTATTTTAAGGCAAGAAAGATTATATCTAAGGGGTGTATATGTCATTTAGTTAGAGTAAGGGATATGGAGGCAGAATCGCCAACTCTTCGATCAATTCCAATAGTGAATGAATTCGTTGATGTGTTCCTTGAAGAACTTCCAAGCTTACCTCTAGAACGAGAAGTAGATTTTGGTATTGGCTTTCTTCCAGGAACTCAACCTATTTCCATCCCTCCATATAGAATGGCCCCGGCATAATTGCAGGAATTAAAAGAGCAATTAAAAGACTTCTTGGAGAAGGGTTTATAAGACTTAATGTGTCCCCTTGGAGTGCACCAGTGTTATTTGTACGTAAAAATGATGGAACCTTGAGAATGTGTATCGACTATCGACAATTGAATAGGGTGACAATTAAGAATAAATACCCTCTCCCCAGGATTGATGATTTATTTGATCAGTTACAGGGTGCCAAATGCTTTTCAAAAATTGATTTGAGATCAGGTTATCACCAAGTGAGGGTGAAGGAGAAAGATATACCTAAGACTGCTTTCAGAACACGTTATGGTCACTTTGAATTTCTTGTTATGTCATTTGGCTAACGAATGCACCAACAATTTTTATAGATTTGATGAATAGGGTATTCAAGCCATTCTTAGATGTGTTCGTGATAGTATTTATAGATGATATTTTGCTATATTCAAGATTAGAAGAGGACCATGCAAATCACTTACGACAAGTGTAACAGGTTCTTCGTGATTGACAGTTATATGTCAAATTTTCTAAATGTGAATTTTGGCTATAATCAATGGCATTCTTGGGTCATATTGTATCCGATGAGGGAATAAGGGTTGATTCACAAAAGATAGAGGCTATGAAAGATTGGCCAAGGCCAATGACACCCACGGAAGTTCAGAGCTTCCTAGGGTTGGCAGGTTATTACAGAAGGTTTGTTGAAGGTTTTTCTTCTATTTGCGCACCTCTAACAAAGTTGGCACATAAGGCAACCAAGTTCCAATGGAATGATGCATATGAAAAGAGCTTCCAAGAGCTAAAAAATAAGCTAACTTTTGTACCTGTGCTAGTACATCCAGAAGGCACCGAGGGGTATGAAGTGTATTACGATGCTTTAGGAGTTGGCTTAGGGTGTGTACTGACACAGCATGGTAGGGTAATTGCTTATGCATCTAGACAACTATGACCACATGAGTAAAACTACCCAACTCATGATCTTGAGCTAGCCGCAGTTGTGTTTGCTCTGAAAATATGGCGCCACTATTTTTATAGGGTTCACGTTGACATATATACTGATCATAAGAGCCTGCAATACATCTTTAAGAAGAAAGACCTAAACTTAAGATGGCGGAGATGGCTAGAGCTAACAAAGGATTATGAGGTTGATATACTTTACCACCGAGGTAAGGCAAATGGAGCAGCCGATGCTCTGAGTCATAAGGTAATCATGAATATTAGTGATCAGGCCATGGTAAGTCAAGGGGTGGCTAAGGATCTACGACAACTAGCTATTTTGGGAGTTCGCCTTCTTGAAACTTCAAAGGAAGGGGTTGTTGTGCATAATGCTGTGGAGTCTTTGTTGGTAATGGAGGTGAAAGAAAAACAGTTCAAGGATCCTATTTTATGACGACTTAAAGACAAGGTGAGTCAGGGTATGATAAATGACTTTGACCTTACACAAAATGGAGTACTTTATTGCCAAAATAGATTATGTGTGCCTTATATTAATGGACTAAGGAAGAGGATAATGGAAGAAACCCATCATTCTAGATATTCCATCTATCCAGGATCAACTAAGATGTACCATGACCTGAAGGGAATGTTTTGGTGAGGAGACATGAAAAAGGACCTTGCAAAATTTGTGGCTCAATGTCCAAATTGCGAACAAGTGAAAGTAGAACACCAAAAGCTAGGAAGTTATATGCAATGTATAGAGCTTCCAACATGGAAGTGGGATATGATCAATATGGATTATTTTACCGGGTTGCCTTGCTCATTTCAGAAGTTTGACTCCATATGGGTAATAGTTGACAGACTCACAAAGTCAGCACACTTCTTGCCAGTAAGGAGTGATTATAAAGCTGAAGAGTATGCCAAGCTGTAACACTCAAAGAGATAGTCAGGTTACATGGAGTCTCAATCTCCATTATATTTGATTGGGGGGCTCAATTCATTGCTAAGTTTTGGAAATCCTTCTAAAGAAGTTTAGGGACACAAGTGAATTTGAGTACAACATTCCACCCTTAGACAGATGGTCAACCTGAGCGCACTATTCAAACACTTGAAGATATGTTGCGAGCTTGTGCATTGGACTTTAAAGGTAGTTGGGTGGACCATTTGACTTTTATTATATTTTCCTATAATAATAGCTACCACTCGAGTATCAAGATGACACCTTATGAAACTTTGTATGGAAGGAAATGTAGGTCGCCAATTGGATGGTTTGAAGTGGGTGAAATCGCCTTGCTTGGGCCAGATTTAGTACAACAAGCCATGAAGAAAGTTAGGGTAATACAACAATGGCTAGAAATAGCCCAAATCTATCATAAATCATATATGGATGCTAGGAGGAGAGGACTGAATACTCAGTAGGGGATTGGGTATATTTTAAAGGTGTCTCCAATGAAAGTGGTTATGAGGTTTGGTAAGAAAGGAAACTGAACCCACGTTACATAGGGCCATATCAGATATTAAGAGATTCGGGCAGGCTGCATATGAACTAGAGCTACCCCAAGAGCTTTCAATGGTTCATCTAGTTTTTCATGTCTCGATGCTTCGAAAATGCATAGGTGACCCATCCCATATCACTACTATTGAAGATGTGTAGGTTACAGAAGATCTCACATATGAAAGAGCTACCTATTGCTATTATAGATCGTCAAGTTAAGAAGCTAAGAAATAAAGAAATAGTTTCAGTAAAAGTACTTTGGAGAAACCAGCAAGCAGAAGAGATAACATGGGAGGCCGAGGACGCGCTGAAATCAAAATACCCTTACTTATTTGAAGCTAAAGAGGAAGTCCAACATACACAATTGGGACACTAATAGGTACGTGTGATTGAATACTTAGTGTGTTGTCAAAGTTTGTGTAAGTAAAAATTTAAATTTGGTTAAGCTATTCAATTGTGCTAACATTCGAGGACGAATGTTCCTAAAGGGGGGTAATGTAATATCCCACATCTTACATTACTATTACTATGAAAATAAAACATGATATGGCTTTTCAAATTAGGACCAATTCTTTTAAAGTGCTTGAATTTCAAATTAGATGGCGACATGTATGTCTAACGCTGAAGAGGTTTGAGTGTAAATAAGTTTTAAGTCAATTGAGGAGATCACGACCTTAACCGAGGTAAAAGAAGTGAGGTGCTTGTAGGACTTAGGTAGCTAGTAGGTGAGTCACTTACATGCTTAGCTTAAATATGCTAGCTAAACGGAAACGAGACCCAATGCCAAATCTGGCCAAGTCCGATAATGAATAAAGTCTGTGTTAAGAGTGTAACTTTAACCCGTGTTTTACTATCGTAAATGGACAATACTTATAGCCCAAGATGAATAATAAAAGGGCCCAAATATATCACAACCCATTTGACTAATTGGGCCCAACCTAAGTCAAGAGGAATTAGGAAAATTGATAGCCAAGGCCCATCAACTTTGAGACCCATTTAAGCCCAAGTGAGAGGCCCAAGCTGCTGTATCATCAGCTTATTAATGTGTGTTGATATGTAGTCAAAAGTCCAAGAGAAAGTCAGCCAAAAGAATCCCTTTAAAAGGGCTTAAAGACAGTCCCTTAAGTCATTTCACTTTGAAACAATTTTCAGCTTTCCTAAAGATTTGTTTTTCACTTTACTTCACTTCACAAGGCAGCCAATAAAAACCTCTAGGGTTCTTGAAGGAAAACGGAATCTTGAAGGCTAGGGTAAGTGGAAATATCCATGTATTTGTTATACTTATCCCATGACAAACAAGAAGTATATACTAGTTATGCTTGTGAACAAAGGTCGGACAACATGTGCTTAGAAAGTTGCTGCACACTTGCCTTTTTTTTTAGTGACTTCTCTATGGTTTGTAGGATGGATTATGAAGAGAAGTTGATATCCCTGACATGGTTTAAGTTATAGATATTAATCTAAGGTTTCTTCCCTGATTTTGTTTCACTTAACAACGACTTTTATTGTGCTATCTTAAGTGTGATTTTAATTGAGACTTGGGGGCTGATGGATGGAAGGCTATTGCCTCACGTCCTTCATGACTGCTTTGTGCTATTTTGAGACTATTTTAAGGCTATTTTTGCGTATAGATGTGTTGAGGAAAATTTGGTTAAAGTCCAAATAGTTTTGAATTGTTGACGTCGAGATATAGGGAAATGGCGTAAGGTTGTGCTACCTGATTGCATGTCGTGTGAAGTTGGTGTGTGCTGCGAATTGTGGACTGTTTCCAGCATGTTACGAACCTAAACTAGGTTGTATACACCATGTATATGGAATGAGTAATAGACACATATGCTTAGGGGTGTAAGGGATGAAATAACGTCGTTGGATCGATGCTTATGGGTTACTGCCCAAAGTTTATTTTTACATTAAATTGGACTGCCAAAAAGTATTTCTTAGCTACTAATACCAGTGTTATTGCCTACTCTATTGTAGATAAATATTTGAGGGAAAAGGAGGTTACTCCGAGGTAATAACGAGGTCATATATCGTGGTATGTAAGGTTACTTGATTTCGTAAGATTGTTTTCAAAACAACTCTGATTTGCGTATTATTATTTAAGTCTTTAGCCGTGTTTGTAATTTTAGTGTTTGAGTCTTTCGCTAAGTAATACAATCAGGTCAAGTGATTCCCTTGGAGGTAAATATAATTTTCAAGTGCAAATCATGTTCATGATATAGATTCGCGATGTGACATACTTCGTCCATTCTCTTTTATTTATCCAATATATTAGAAAATAACATCTTTTTCTTTTACTCGTTTTAGTTTGACTAAATTTTTGAGAGTTTCGGGAACTAACATATCCAGTTTTTGTCGATACAGGGACTATTTTTGTGAAAGGGGGCATATATGGAGGACTGAAATAATCCGTTCTCTATACATTTAATACCAATTTGATCATTTTTTCCCAAAGTAATTCAGAAACCATAAAACCCTTGTTAACCCCTCACGGATGACTGCAGTTTGTCTTGCTGAAAATTAGCAGGAATGCTTCTTCTTCCTTGTCGTAGAATCGTACTGAATAACTCTAACAACTTTGTCATGGGCTCCAAATATTTTCTCCTGAAGCCATCCAGTACTTTCGCAACTATAGACAAGACGACAATTCCTGTCCTTTTTCAAACCCAAAGACTCATCTTCTCAGCATTTGCTTCAAGGCCCATCTCCCCAAATCGCGGTACTTCAAGCTTCTCATACAGGCCACAGCGAATTCCTCCACCAGGTACCTTATTTTATTTGTCGAGGCATTCATTTTTTAACCTCCCTTGTATAAAATTTGCAATGTTCTTTAATCTGTTATTTAGGTGCCTTCTGCACATTAGTTAGAAATAAAAGCTTTATTTTAAAAGAAGAAGACATTCTCAAAATGGAAATATGTTTGGGTATTTGTAGTTTGTTTGAAGATTTCTCCATCACTGGAACATGAAACCTTAAAACTCCTGAACAAACTTAAACACATATTCATATTTAGATTTTTAGTTGCAAGATATCAAAAAGTTTGCACGAAAAATTCCACCTTTGTTATTTTAAATTATTGTTTATATATATATATATTTTCAGAAGGTAGCAACTTGAATTCTATTCAAAGAATCAAAACCTGCCACAACGTGTTAGGTTTACTAATTACAGAAATAGGAGAGTAGTAGGAAGATCTTCAACCCTAAGAAGCAAAAATTACAAGGTGCCTAAAGCATTCATTACTAACTCTAGATTTTCCATATACTCCTGTTTACACAAAAATTATAACAAAACCAAACAATTCATCTTCATCTTCTGGATGCTGTTGCTCTTGTTCTGGAAGCATATGAGGTTCCTCTCTTTCCACACAAACCACCATACACAAGATGGAATAATGTTCCATCTTTCTTTATGGCCAGAGTCTAGACATAATAGCAAAACTACTCCATATCTTCAGGGTCTGGACAATACTTGGTATCACCCAACATAGGTCCTTCGGATTGGTGAAGATATTCCACAAAATATTAGTGATCCTACCGTGAAGGAAAAGGTGGTTCACTGTTTTAGCCACTTCTCCACATAGAGAACCTTAGGACTCAGTTGGATACCCCATTTCATGAGATATTTTTGAGTCAAAAAAGCTTTCTTGGCTAATAGTTAAGTGAAGCATGATATTTTAAGAGGTATTTTAACTTTCCCGATAAGTTTCTATGGCCAACCAGCTACCTGATAGGAGAAACGGTTGAACTTCTTGTGAGCGTCCTTGATACTGAAAATTCCTTGGCTGTTGTGGTGCCAAATCAATCCATCTTGAGAGGTAGAAGTTCCTTTAAATTGGTCTAGAATTCTAAAACTCTACTAGTCTTTGTATCTCCCAATCATTTAAGGGCCTTCTAAAACTCAGATTCCATCCCTGATTCGACCATACTTCAGCCACAGTGTGCCTTTGTTGTTGGTTTAGAATGTAGATGTCTGGAAAAAGTGCCTTTTAAGGAGCCTTGTTCTAACCAGCTATCCTCCCAGAAAGAGACCTTCATGCATTTTCTGTTCTAATGCTGCAGTTTTCTTTTAATTTTCGCCAAAGGTTTCCGATGGCCCTCCAGAGACTAGTTCCATAAGTGCTAGTGACCAATTTGATAGTCCAGTGACCCTCAATTTCATACTTCTGCTATTAGCTCTTTCCATAGTGCCTGCTCACTGGAAGCCAATCTCCATAGCCATTTCATCATTAGACTTTGGTTTTGAGTCTTTAGATTCCTTAATTCCAGACCTTCTTTTTGTTTGCTTCCAGTCAGTGCATCCCACTTAACCAAGTGGAATATTTTTTTTCACTGTTTCCTTCCCAGAGAAAGTTCCGTCTGATTGCCTCAAGTCTGTCCACAACCCCATTTGGAATAGGAAAAATGGACATCGTAGGTAGGCATGGAGTTACAAGACACTATTAATGAGTGTTAGTCTTCCCCCTAGAGATAGATATTGACTTTTCCAGTTTGCCAATCTTCTTTCACACTTCTCAACCACCTCATTCCAAATTCCTAGAGACTTGCCATCAGGATAGCATCCATTGTTTGTTTACCGTTAATGAAAGCAAGTTGTTCTGTGCCCACTAGCTTGTTCATGACCTTTTTAAGCCTCTCGGTTAGCACCTTGTAGATTATCTTCTGCCAATTAAGCTAATTGGTCTAAATTCTGTGAGCTTCTTTGCACCCATCTTTTTGGGAATCAAAGCCACATGGGTGGAGTTGAAACTTTTCTCAAAAAAACACCTATCATGGAAATTTTTTACTGCAGCAGTTACCTCATCTCAATAACTGCCCAACAGTGGACATAGAAGGTCATGGTGAATCCATCCTAGCCAGGAGCTTTATCTCTAGCACATAATTTTACACACTCCCATATCTCTTGAAATCCCCCCTGTAGCATTCTGTTGTCTTCTTCAGAGATTTTATGCCCTTCCCTGCAACCACCAGAAGGTCTCCATGACTCATTTTCAGAATATAGTTTCTGGTAAAAATCTACTATTTCTTTCTTTATTGAGTTTGGATTTTTGATGGCTTCTCCATCCATGTTCAATTCATCAATGTTGTTATATTTCCTATGAGAATTAGCAGTTTAATGAAAGAAACCAGTTTAACCTTGATCTCTGTCTCCAGCTATCTCCTCATCCCCTGCTAAATTTTCAAACTCAGTTAGGAGACCAGCCTTCAATTGAATCTCATCTTCAGTGAGAGCTCTTTGGTCTTTTACTTCTTCTAGTCCTGCAATTTACTAAGAACATTCTGTTTTTGAAAAGCTAAGTTTCCTTGAGATTTTCTGCTTCATTCCCTCAATTTATCCTCAAGAGCTTGCAGTTTGAAAGCTAAAATAAAATCTGACCTCCCTTCACAGACTAAGGAGCTCCACCATTCCTTCACTCTTTCCGGGAAACCTTCTGTCTGTAGCCACCAATTTTCAAATTTGAAATAGGACCTCATAGGTTCCCAATTCCACTTTGAAGCATTATGGGAGTATGATCAGAGGTAAACTTTTGCATGACTGTTTGTTTAATGTTTCTGAATGTCTCATCCTTTTCATTAGGTAGAATAAATCTATCTAACCTGGCTGCTGTATCATGCCTGTCCCCTCTACTCCAAGTATATTTGCCCGCTACTAGGTGAGGGTCCAATAAACCCATATCCTCAATGAAGTCAGTCAAATCTGTCATTGCTCTAGATGTCCTAGAGCAGTTTCATTAGGAAGGAAATCTAACTATGTTAAAATATCCAGTAACCAACCAAGGGTCTTCAAATAAACCTCCGGCTGAACCAACTTCCCACCAGACTTCCTCTCTTTCTTCCCTATTATTTGGATCATAAATCCCTGTGAGGAACCAAGTGAAGTCTTGGTTTGTCCCAGTAAACTTACAAGAGATAGAATAAGCTCCTCGGCTACTTATTTCCCCTGTCCACTCTTCCATCCTACATGATTAATATACCACCTCTGGTTCCACTAGCTTCCAGTTGGCAGTACTTGGCCCATCTGTTGTCCCACAAATCTTTCACACTATCCCTGATCTCCCCCCTGGATTTTCTTCTCTTGAAAGAAATAATTATCAGCTTTCCAACTCTGAATGAAGTTCTTAATTATACACCTCTTGCTTGCGTAGTTCAGGCCCCTCACGTTCCATGATATGATATTGACTATCATTGATCATCTGTATGTATCCCCTCTTGCTTCTTGTCCCATTGCTTGTGAAGCTGCTGCCGCATTACAGGTTCTCAATTCTTTTGCCCCTTTGACTGCTGGAGTCGATTTACCAATTTCCTTCCCCTTATCACTATTGGTCTGTCTCATACTATTAATCTTCATAAAAAGCATAGTTGCTTCCTCTCTGCATCCCTTGATGCCAACACCAAAATCTTTGGCAAACTTGATTACATTCTGATGAATCCAAATTGGGGTATTAACAGTGTGTCATCACCTTCCTCTGGGTTCCTTTGATTTAAGGGAGCTGCTTCTTCTATTGAGATCATATTAGAGTTATTAACTTCATTCCTTGGTGGGGGTATAATCTTGCATGCTGATATTTTCCAGAGCTATAGAGTTTCCAGGAGTTTCTGGGTTCATATGTATCATATCCCTCAACTCTCTCCTCTTGAACCTTCTCTTTGACGTTCGTCCTTTTTGTTTGCTCTTTTTCTGGCTCCTTAATACAGATTTGAGGAGCTGTGATGGAGGAGATATTATTAGCCTTCAGTTCTACCGTAAAAGGATCAATTAAAAATGATGGGCCATCCCCTTTTGTTGTTCCTTTGAAGTGAATTGGGCCAACAGATCTGGGCCCAAATTTTTTTCCTCGTGCTGCATTAGCCAATTTCTCTTAGGAGGAAATTTAAATTGACTCTCAGGTACACGTGCGCTTGCATGTTAAGTGTTAGCTGGCCATTTTGAAATAGGTGGGTCATAAGACGAGCCCCCCTGTCCTGATACCTCTATAAAACCTAAAAGGTTTTCATTCCCTTTGGGACTGGTCTGTCCAACAGATTGCTGGTTTCTTGGCAACTCTCGCCGGTGCCTCTACTCAGATCTGGACATTGAAGGTCAGACCTTCATGTACCAGTTCCACCGAGCTTGGAACATCGTCACCTTTTTCTCTTACCTTCAGCCGTGCCCATTTGAGATGATGCCATAGCTCTGTTTCTTCTTCAGTTTGAATCCACCCACTACAAAGGTTTCCGATCTCATGGAAAATATTTTGAGACCAAAGGTGAAGGGGTATGCCCACAACCCTAATCCACCCTTGGTCCAGCCTTTCGAATGTGGAGGTTGAGGTCAGCGACCACCATTGCAGAGCAAATTTCTGACACTTCCAAAACCATTCCCCACTAATAGTATGGTCGGCAGCAGTCTTGCTGGGGAATTCAAAGAGGAACCTGTTGTGTCCCATCTCGTATATGTTAATACCATGATGGCGTTTCGATGAGTTTGCAATCCATCACCGAACCTCTGACAAAGTGACATCTGGAAACTCCTCCAGAAGGCTTCCGACCAAACTTTTTGCTAGACGTTCGTTTTGTTCCTTGTCATAGTCTCTGAGATAAAAATCGAGTTCCCTTTCTGTCGAATCTTTTGCAGCATTTAATTCTCTTGTGGTCCATTTATTGTTCTTGACAGAATCAGAAAATGATAAACCTTCCTCTATTTTCTTGTGAACAACCTTAATCTTAACTGTCTTGTGGGTCTTGGCATTTATGAAGTTGGTTATTTTAGTTGATATATCCATCCAACCAGAGTTTAAAGACCACTCTTGAATAACGATGATGGCTCTCCTCTTTCCTTGTGTTTTAATGATGCTAATATGCCGTCCATATTAGTTGAAGTTCTTTGAGCAGAAAAATTCTGTGAAGTGATCCCAAAGCTTGCATCTATGAGCAGAATTTCCTTGTCACCTCGAAGCTTCCTTAAGGGCATAAACGAGCCATTCCATTGTCTTCGGGCTGATAGTCATTCTTGTTATCATATTACGTCCTCTCTCTACCAAGTCATACCAGATTTCTACTTTGGAGACCACCCTTGTGACGTTGTATGATTTAAAACCCACTGCAAAAAAGATGGTATTTACTTCCATGGAAAAGGTTCTGAAAAAGAAGGGTTTGAAAAAAAAAGGGGTGGAAAGGAGTTCTGGCAATAGAAGATCGCCGGAAAAGTGGCTTCTAGTGTCCAAAAGGGACCTCTAAAAGTTTGTATTGGTAACTGTGACTGGGAGCATAATAAACTATAGATGCAAAATTGAAAGTGTGATATTATTGTTTATATAATTTCAGTTTCTGGAGTAATGCTTGAAGACCCAAAGGAGGAAATTACGGAGTCAGAGCACGAGACGGCACTGAAGCAGAAATTGAGCCAGATTGGGATAGATATTGGTACTTGTGGACCAGGCCAGTACAATGGGTTGCTTTGTCCAATGGTGAGTTCCTAAGAGATCTTCTGCTAACCTTTTTCTAAAGAATATTTTGTACAAAAGAAAGAATTTCAAGAGGGATGGTCTTTATTGTTTAACTAGAAAAACAATCTCTCTATTGACATGAGAATGTTACTTTGATTAGTAAAATGTGCTAGAAAACTTATCAGCTAGAATTTGTCTCATCTTGGTCCTTTGTGATGGAAAAATATTGAAATCATATTGATTTATATCATGCGCACTCTTATGGTAGACAAGAGGAACTAAGAACGAAGTCCATGTAGATGCAAGTGTAATGTCGTTGCCATTGCACCCGATTTGAAGAATGACAAGATGAAGAAGGAGCGATTTGGGATTCAGTTTAATGATTATACATATCATTAGTTAATTTTACTCATATTTTGTTTAGATAAACCCAAATTGCATTATTGACCTTAATTCTAGACTGTCATAGACATAATCGGGACAACTCTATGGTATCTATGTCATTGTAGGTTCTAATTGAAAACCTATCATTGTAGGATCTAATTGAATACTTGTTAAATATATCCATTCAAGAGGATGAAGTGTTAAATGAACTTGATAAGCATTTGAACATGCAATTTCATCTCGTGATCTGAAATCAGGAGATAAAATCTGTGCTGCACATGTGATTTCATCCCCTGATTTCAAATCATGAGCAAATAATACTACTGAAAAATTCAAATTGCATGTCCAAACAAAAATTTAACTTCATCTCATATGATTACATATGAGGAAATCATGATTTATTTCACATGGCCAAACGGCCTCCTCAATCTTCATTTCAAAAAATGCAATTGAAAAGTTTATGCTTGTACGAGATGAATGTTCATTTCATTTAGGTTAAGTTGGGTAGTATTAACAAAGGATAGTAAGATCCAGTGTTTTTTTTGAAAATAGCTCATAAGAATCAGGAATTTTAAAATAGAAGACCAATGTTCCCACAAAAAATTAACTATGTGTTCACACATAATCCTCCAATCTCTACTTCATCCGTTCAATTTTATGTGATGATATTTGATTGGTCATAAAATTTAACTTAGTTGATTCAATTTTTATATTAGATTAGTGGTATTAGGAGGAAAAATATTAAAGTAATGGTTGAGAAAATATTTTGACAAGGAAAACATTACATCAAGTTTTGATATTTGAATATTTTACTGGACTTGAATGCTGGATGTTTCATATAAATAGAATTGTGTCAAACATATAGGAGCATCCTAAGATGGAAAGAATGTCATATAAATTGGAAGACAAGAGTATATAATTAATTTGTAAATGATTGTGTTTTATGTAGAGGATCTTTATAGTTTAAGTGCTGCAATTTTATGTTAATAGTTTAAAGATTCCATGAACATCTGCTAAGATGACTTGGCAATTATTAAAAAAATTTCAATAGCAGTTCCCTATTTATCCCATTATAAGAAAGGTTTCCGCTTTACCTAAAAAATTAACCCCACGCATGTTCATTTACGATGTTTAAACCCCACAAGTTAAGTGAGGCTTGAAGGAGTTGTGTACTCATGTTGCATCGGTTTTAGAGGACATGTGCAATGATACTGGAATAGGACAGAGTGAAATGAGACTGGAATTCGCAGAATGGTCAGACAGAATCCATATAACTACACCAATGAGTTTAGGATTGACGCATAATTGATCAATTGATTGATAAATATCTGTCATTTGCTCAAGTAGCATTAAGCATCCTTGCAGTAGGTGTTGCAATTCGAGCCATGATGACTTGAATTTCTTACAACAGGTTGACTATGTAGGAAAAAAAAGAGATTTCAATGCATGAATGATAACCTTGCTGGTTTGACAAATTATAATCTCAATGCATGAATGATAACTTGCCGGTTTGACAAATTATTCCTGATTTGATTTGAACTAATATAGAGTTAGGGAGGTGAACGATTTGGATGTACATTATAAATTCTTACAACACTTCCGATGATAAAAGTGAGTGGAGCTATTGCCTTGTCAAGTAGAATGCTATGTAATAAAGTTTTTCTTTTAAAAAAAAAAAGAAAAAAAAAGGAAGAACACTTGCTGTACAAAATAGTAGAAATGAAAGTAATCATAGTTACAGATGCTCCTTCTGGTAGTTGAATATTTTGTGGAGAAAGAAAATTGTGATTCATATCTTCCACATGTGGGATACCTGGGCCTGAGAAATAAATTGAACATGGTACAAATAGGTGTTATGAGTTTAAACTCTTACACATTGTTTAGTATTATTGCATTTGTAAGGTTCTTAGAATGTCCTATATTAACATATAGCACAATGTTTTTGCTTTGTAGTGCAAAGGTGGGAGCTCAAACGAAAAGAGCTTATCTCTCTTTATTACTCAGGATGGGTAACTTACTTTTTACTTTGCACCTCATTTTTGAGGTATGCTTTCTTCCTCTTAGCAATCTATTGCTAAAGCGTGTGAATGATATATAGGCATGCAGCTACATGGACATGCTTTCGAGCTAAATGTGGATGGAGAGGTGGTACACGGGTATAACATGGTTTGGATGAGCTCATTAATCCTTTTATGTAGCATTTGCTTTGGCTGCTTTTTAAATTGTTGTCTTTTTTTGTATGCGTTCAGGCCTTTGCAGATGTGAGGACAGCTTATGCGGATATGAAAAGGATTGGAAAAGTGAATAAGAAGTACAGACAGATTACTGAGGAGAGTTTGGGGCTGGAACCTTTATGTGATGTGGTATGCTAATCTTTCTTTTTGTTTTTACTTTACCTTATGCGAAGTGAAATTCAATAATATTTGTATGTGTATGTAGTAGTTGTTTGCTTATGACCTGAGAGTCTGCATCATTTTACTAGCTGTTGGCCGTGGGTTGTATTAAGTTGTGGTTTGCTTATGACCTGAGAGTCTGCATCATTTTACTAGCTGTTGGCTGTGGGTTGTATTAAGTTGTGGTTTAATGTTTATTCTCGATTACTACAAGTCATTTATTATTCCTTCATGTATCCTTCAAAACTTGTTTTTGTGACGAGGGTTCCCAGGAAACAGCCTCTCTACCTCTATGAGGTAGTGGTAAGGTCTGTGTACATTCTACCCTCCCCAGACCCCATTTGTGGGATTCCACTGGGTATATTGTTGTATCTTTCAAAACTTGGTTAGTCTCCAAGATACTTGATTTTCCCTTCACCACGTTGGTGTTGTGCATATCTTTATTGAACAAACTATAGATAAATATCTTTCGAGTCTTTAGCTCTTGTGAAGTGTCATTCTCTTTGTTCTTCTTTTTCGTTTTTTGATAAAGGTAACTTTGTATTCATATGAAAACATCATCCGAAAATGATGAGATGGTTAGTTACAATGCATTGCAAAAAAGAAACAACCCGTCAGGTCTAGGGTTTTACAGTTTTCCTATGAAGTCAACTAGCAAATCTATATCCCCCACCATATCTTGTTGCACCAAAAATAAAGAAGGCTAATGCAGTTCATTCTGATCCTGTGGATGTTGTTGATTTTGCCTTCAAAACACCTTGCATTTCTTTCTTTCCATAAGGTCCACCAAATACAGGCTGGAATGAGTTTCCACCAGTCTTCCTCAGAATCAATGTTGAGAACCAACATAGAGTCAACTTATTTGCAATGCACAAGTTTATCGCGTAGTAGCATCTAAAATAGAAACCAGAGCAACTAAGATAAATAGCCGGGAAACCCTACCTTCCCTGATCTGTTCGATACTTGCAATTTCTTTTCCTATACTTCCTGTTGCTTTTATAGAAGTTACTTCTTGTATCAATAAATCATCGCTCCATCAATACAAACAGTAGAATTCGTGCCTCTGTGATGTTATTGCTACATTTTCCGATATAGATGGAAATGCCATTGTGAGGTTCTGTCTGTGATTTTTAGTCACTCTCCACCCGCCAAAGTAAACTGCAGATGTCTTGTGTGGTTGTCTTCTTTTTTCCTCAATATATATTGCTTCTTGATTATGCTTTATTTGTACATGAATTAATGAGCTTTTGATTAGTTGAATTTCTTCTTGCTGCTCTTCAGTTACTCACATACTTTTCTGAGCGAATGATATCAAGAGAAACATTGCGGAGAAATGCTGTGATGCAACAAAGACATGGTGATCAGGTCTGACATCTTGTCATTTTCTTACATATTGCTTAATCAGTTTCTGTTGGTGGCTACATAGGCCCATAGACTTGATTGCCTTTTGCCGGCATGCTAGCACCCCTAAAAGAAAGATATACATCTAAATTATTTATTCAGTTAAGTGTTCTAGCAGTGGTGACATACTGGTTGAGCAGATGAGGTTATGTGATACCACTTGGTAGTGCAGAAATCGGTTCAATCCCTCTCCTTTCATTTGATTTATGATGGAATATCTTAGGATGATACATCTAGAGCTATTCATCCTTGAATTACAGAAATATGACGAGATTCAATCTCTTGCTTGGTTAAATGGATTCAACATTTGGAAAATTCCTCATCGTGTCATAATTGTATCTTGTGCTTGGATAACATAAACTAAAGCCGCATTATTTCTGTCCAAGATGTCGTGTATTTTGAATTCATAACTTAGAAGATGAATCTTAGTATTACTTGACGTTTAAGAGGATTTTGGATGAGGTTAAAAGCTAGTCAAGTTTGAACTACTTTTAACCACTTTTTGGCTTATTTTGGTGTTTGGTAACGAAGCGTTTTTACACCAAAATAAGGCAAAACGCATAAATTGGATACACTTATTGCTTTTCAGATTAGAAGTTATTCAAATTTGACCAGAGTATTTTACTTTGTTACCCCTTATTTTTTATAATTATAATTCCTCAGATTACGTTAACTTACATACGTTGGACTCAGGGTGCTTAGTTTCAAAATTTGAGTTAAGTTTTGTGAAACCAATATAGCTTTTGAAAACGAAAAGTTCTTTCTCTAAAACACTTTCATCTGATTCACTTCGACCTTTCAACTTCTATTTTATTGATGAAGCTTTTTAACTTTTATTTTCTTGAAGGTCTTAACATATTTTGAAACAAACTTTGTTTTATTTGAACTAGTTTTTGAGAACGCGCGTTGCACGTTTGTCCTCAACTATGGTAAGAATTTTTATATGTCTAATCTCATGTTGGTAATTATTTTATTGCATAATATGTTTGTATTTACGACTATGTGTTTATATACAGAGCTTACATTTTCGTCCAAAAGAATAAAAAGAATGATTTCAAGTATAATATTCTAAACCAATATGTATATTCGCTTGAATATATGCCTATTAATGCAAATACAATAATTATTTTTAAGAACTTATAGTCTCCTTTTAATAGTACATATAATTCTAGTAGATTGAAAGTAAACATTTTTGTAAGCTGTATAGAGATTTGATCGACATATATCCTTCTTATGATAAACTAGTTACAAAAATTCCATGTCATGCACGGGCCCAATAGTTATTCACAAATTTATTTTTTAATGATATAATTAAATGCTAGTAAATTTTCTCATTAAGTGTAAAATTAATATTCAGTAAATGTAATAATTGATTGGGGTAATATAGTGAAATCATCATTGAAGCAACTGAGAAAAATTATTTATTAGCGGTAATATTGCAAAATCGTAGTTGAAGCTGGTAGTTGTCTTTAAAAAATTAAATTAAAAAGTCCACAAAATGTTTTTATGCATCCCATGTAATGTATAAGAGGAAGCATGCAGCTTAAGCAGGCACGTCAATGGAGATTAACTGCCCCTTATATAATAAGACAAATTAATATCCAATAAATATTATTAATGTTGATTGAATTTTAAATTTTTATATGTGTATTTGTAATACTTCCTTTTTGACACAAATATAATCGCGGGAAGATATCATAATAGTTGTTTAATTTTATTTGCCCAATTTGAAGAGAAATTTATTTTATCCTAATTTCAGTATTTACCTAACTTCAAATAATTGATCGGTATGATATAGCGAAATCATAGTTGAAGCCACTGGGGAAACTATTTATTAGGGATATTATTGTAAAATCATGGTTGAAGTAAGTAGGTGTTTTAAAAAGATTAAATAAAAAACTCGACGAAACATTTTTATGGACCCCGCATTATGTATAAGAAGAATAGGCAGCTCAAGCAGGCACGTCGACGGAGAAGTGCCTGCTTAGCTGCCCAACTCATTATTATAATAATATAAGAGAATACATGCATGAATCAAAAAGGTGCAGGGTCCGAGCTATAGCTGAATCACTTCTTAACTATTCAAACATTGATGTAAATTTGTTTTAGGTTGTTATTGCATTTACATATCGGAGGAATGGAGCACTTGTAAGCTGTAAGTACCGGAGCATGACCAAAAAGTTTTGGCAGGTTAGTGTCAATGTTCTTCATTTGCTACTTAACATATTTATTTCAGGTAAATGTAAAGATACTATGGAGTATATAATTTTTTGAGAATGTGAAGATACTGTAGAATACTTGTTTCCAAATCATTTTAGTTGAGGCTTCAAGTTTTATGTTTAATACTCATGTGCTTAACGGAGGCGAAATCAAGAACCTTATGTAAATCTCTGAGGTAAGAAAGACTTCAATCCAAAATGAAAGCCTGAGCTTCTTAACTAGTATTCTTGATTTGGTTTCGCTTTCTCTTTTCATAGTTGGAAGTGATACTCACGCCTGTGCATAAGCGCCAAGCAAATGACGTGTCAAATATTAAATTTCTTTGTTACTTTTTTTCTCTTGATTCCAACATGTCATTATTTGTAAACTTTTGTCCCTATCTTCCATCTTCCTTCCTTATCTCACCTTTTACAAGGCCATTTTCAACCTCTTAGCGTTCTCTGTTATCTCTTTTTTAACATTAGTTTTTTTTTTTTTGAGACGGTAACAATTTGTATTTCTATTTCCAAAAAAGATAGAACCTGCCACCACATGTTACAGGTTCCTAATTACAATTTTAAGAGAGTATATAAGGAGATCTTCAAACCTATGACAAAAATTACAGGGATCCGAAGACATTCACAACTGAATCTAGATCTTCCATATACTCCTGTTTACACCAAAAGTGAAACAAAACAAGACACTTCATTTTCATCTTCTGGATGGTGTTACTCTTATTCTGAAAACATCTGAGGTTCCTTTCTTGCCACGTTGACCACCAGATACATGCAGGTATGATTTTCCATCTATCCTTGTGACCGTAGATGTTGGCATAGCTGCTCCATAACTTCAGGTTTTGGATTACTCTCCTTGGCATCACCCAATTTAGTCCTTTTGTATTGATGAATAGGTCCCATAGCAGGTTAGCGAGTTTACAGTGAAGAAAAAGATGAGTCACAGTCTCAGCCTCTTCTCCACATAGGAAACATCTGGGGCTGAGATGGATACCCCTCTTCATGATGTTTTCCTGAGTCAAAACAACCTGTTTAGCAAGTAACCAAGTGAAACAAGAGACTTTATAGGGAATTTTGGTTTTCCAGATCAGTTTCCAGGGCCACCTTTGATCTGATTATTAAAGGGATTAAACTTCTTGTAAGCCCCCTTGACACTGAATCTGCCTTGTTTGTGACCCTTCCATTCCATACAATATTGGCTAGTGTTGTCTCCTCTATATTGTTCTAGAATTCTGTAAAACTCTACAATTCTCTGGATCTCCCAATCATTGAAGTGTCTTCTAAAGCTCAGATTCCATCCTTGGTTTGACCAAACCTCTGCCACAGTAGCCCTCTGCTGCTGGTTGAGTATGAAGACATCCGGGAAGAGAGTTTTTAAAGAACCTTGTTCCAGCCAACGATCTTCCCAAAATGAGACCTTTGTACCATTTCCAATTTTAATTTTGCAGTTCCCTTTTTAAATTTTGGCCAAAGATTCCTTATGCTTCTCCAAAGGTTGGTTCCATAAGTGTTTGTCACCATGCAAGTTGACCAGTGATCTTCCATTTCGTATTTTGCCTGAATCACCTCCTTCCACAATGCTTGTTCATTGGAGGCTAGTCTCCAAAGCCATTTCATCAATAGACATTGATTTTGAGACTTTAAGTTTCTCACCCCTAGGCCTCTTGCTTGTTTACACCCAATCTAGTCTTTCCACTTAATAAGGTGAAACCTTTTTGTCTCACTGTTACCTTCCAAAGAAAGTTTCTTCTTAGAGCATCCAGCTTATCAATTACTCCATCAGGAATGGGGAAAAGGGACATCAGATAAGTAGGCATAGAGTCCAAGACACTATTAATAAGTGTTAATCTCCCCCACCCCCAATGGAGAGGTATTGACTCTTCCAATTCACCAATCTTCTTTCACACTTTTCGGCCACCCCGTTCCAAATACTACTAGACCTGCTTTTAAGCTCCCAAAGGCATCCCAAATAAGTAGTAGGGAGGTCACCAGTTCTTCCACCAAGGGTCATTGCCAGAGAGGATAGATCAGGGACTGCATTAACTGGATAAAGGAAACTCTTATTCCAATTTATATGAATTCCTGATATAGCTTCAAATAGAATAAAAATCACCCTCAACATTCTGAGTTGTTCTCTGTTAGAATCACAAAAAATAAGGGTATCATTTGCATATTGTAAATGGGTGATCTCTAGCTCACGTCCCACTCTGTCTGATACTCTGAATCCCTTAAGCCATGAGTTCTCTCAAGCCGTTTTCACCATTCACTTAGTCCTTCCATTGCAATGATGAACAGAAAAGGTGACAGGGGGTCATCTTGCCTTAGGCCTCTTCGAGCCGAAAAGAAGCCTGTAGGAGAGCTGTTGATGAGGACTGAATATTTGACAACTTGGATGCAGATCTTCATCCATTTTAGCCATTTTCCACCAAAACCTCTTTGATAGAGAGTTTCCTCCAGAAATTGCCAATTCAAATGATCATATGCCTTTTGTATGTCTAGCTTGCAGAGAATTCCTGGAATATTGCTCCTGGTTCTAGAGTCCACACACGCATTTGCCATGAGGATAGCATCCATTATCTGCCTACCTTTGAGTGTCCACTAGATTATGCATCACCTTTTTGAGTCTCTTAGCAAGTAACTTAGATATAATCTTGTACACACTACCAATTAGGCTGATTGGTCTGAAGTCGGTAAGCTCCTTTACACCTACCTTTTTGGGAATCAAGGCCAGATAGGTTGGGTTGAAGCTTTTCTCAAAAACACACCTCTCGTGGAAGTTCTTAACCGCATTAATCACATCCCCTCGTATGACTTCCCAACAGTGAGTGTAGAAGGCCATAGTATAGCCATCAGGCCCAGGTGCTTTGTCTCCAACACAAAGCTTTACAGTCTCCCAAATCTCTAGGTCTTCAAAGTCCTTTTGAAGCATGAGATTGTCTTCTTCAGAAATTAAGCATCCTCCCCTGCAACTACCTGAGGGTCTCCACATCTCAGTTTCAGTGTATAAATCCTGGTAGAAATCCACTATTGCTTTCTTTATAACTTCTTGGTTCTTGACAGCCTCCCCATTCACGTTTTAACTCCTCAATAGAATTATACCTTTTGTGTGCATTGGCAGTTCTATGGAAGAATTTGGTATAATTGTCACCAAGCTTCAGCCAGTTCACCCTTGATCTTTGCTTCCATGAAATCTCCTCGTACCTGGCAATGTTCTCAAACTCTAGGAAAACTTCAGCCTTTGAATGTATTTCCTCCGCATTGAGGACTCTCTGGTCCTGTGATTCCTCAAGTGTTGCAAGTTGGTTGAGTATTTTCTATTTTTGCAAGGCAAAGATTGCCTAGGCCAGACATACTCTAGTCCCTTAATTTGTTTTTTAAAGCCTTTAGTTTGAAGGTTAAGCCCACCATTCCTTGACCTTTTCTAACAAGCCCTCTGTATGCAACCACCAGTTTTCGAATTTGAAATAAGATTTCATAGGCTCCCAGTTCCCACACTGCAACAAGATGGAGAGTGATTGGATGTTACTTTCTGTTAGAATCCTCAATTATAGGGATATGATGCCAATCAAATATTCTGTAAATATTCAGCTTCCTTGTATAGAGCCCCAAGCTCTTGTATATATTGACCTAATGGCATACCTCTAAAAAAATATAATAAAAAGTAGAGAGAGTTTAGCCCGAGGACGTAGGCACCACTTGCCGAATCTCGTAAATCATTTGTG
>JAABOM020000049.1:5340600-5350721 GCA_011800125.2 Solanum clarkiae
ACAGTTTTTAAGAAGGCCATCAAGATCCATTCCTACATTAGTCAAAGGCCATTGTTGTTGAATTTAATGAGAAAATTCACCAATGAAAGAAATTTGGCGAAACCGGCCAAGACAAGATTCGCAACGGCCTACTTGACTATGAGAGTATGTACAAGCAAAAGAAAAATATGAGAATGCTAATCCTCTCAATCGAATGGACTTCAAGTAGATTTGCAAAAGAAACTTTGGAAAAAGAGCCAACCTTCTTATTTCAGCCTACTTTTGGAATGATGTTGTTAGGGCCCTTAAAGTTTGTGGTCCCATCAGTGCTTCGTTTGGTGGATGGGGAGAGAAAACCCCCAATGGGCTATATTTATGAAGCAATGGATAGAGCTAAGGAAGCTATTGCAGCAGCCTTTAATGGAGTAAAAAAGCAATATGAGAAAGTGTTTGAAATTATTGATGAAAGGTGGACTGACCAACTCCATCGGCTTTGCATGCTGCGGGCTTTGTTTTGAACCCGGGAGTGTTTTATAAAGCTCATAAAAATGGCATCATACATCAAAATGTGTGGCCGGGTTATCATGCATTTGTTGAGAAGATGAACCCCGATATAGCAACACAAGATTTACTAGTTGTTGAGCTTCCTAGGTACAAAAATGTTGAGGGACTATTTGGTTGTGGTCAGGCTCAAAGAGCCAAAGACACAAAGTCACCCGGTAAGTGAGTTGATTTAGTTCTTTATAATATAGCTTTACTTAAGTTATTTGACTTATTTATACTTATTATTAAGTATTAACCTTTAAATTTATTTTTTTTTATAGTTGAATGGTGGTCACTATTTGGTAGTCAGTTGCCATGAAAGTGTTAAGTCTAACTTGTAGCTCATCCAGATGTGAACGAAATTGGAGTGTGTTTGAACACGTAACAAGAAGAATATTTTATATCCTAATATCCATATTATATTATTATACTAATTAGTTAAAGTATTCTGCTACTTACGTGCAGATTCATTCTAAGAAGAGAAATAGGTTTGCACTATCGCGACTCAATGATCTAGTGTACATCAAGTACAATAGAACATTGAAACGTTGTTATGATGCTCGTGACACCATAGATGCAATTGCCTTGGATTATATTTATGAGTCAAATGAATGGTTGATTGGAGACCCCGAAAATCAAGAAGATGAACTAGTATATGAGGAAGGTGATCTTACTTGGGGTACAGTTGCTACGGCTGTTGGAGCTGACAAGAGCAACTATGGTCTTAGGGGAGCTTCTTCAAGAATAAGGGCACTTGACAAGGGCAAGGGAGTAGCATCAAGTTCAAGTAGAACACGAACACTAATTGATGAAGAATCCGAGTAGGAAGAAGATGAGGAGCAAT
Organism: Solanum clarkiae; assembly: GCA_011800125.2. Classification (NCBI taxonomy): domain Eukaryota; kingdom Viridiplantae; phylum Streptophyta; class Magnoliopsida; order Solanales; family Solanaceae; genus Solanum; species Solanum clarkiae. Next base: position 5,341,967 of record JAABOM020000049.1, read on the forward strand.
ATAATCAAAATGAAATTAATGTTGATCTTGAAGATCTTGATAATCTTGAAGAATAATAGCCTTCTAGTATTGTTTGTCAATCTAGACCTTTATTTGCCTTGGTATCTATTATTAGTTTTTGGTTTGCCTTTTTAGATTGAAATAGATCTTGCTATCTATTATTAATTTTTTCCTTTTTGGATTGAAATATTTACCAATATATATTTGCTATTGAGATTCTAGATATTTATATATGCAATTAAATATTTTAAGATTTTAGTATAAATTGGAGCCTTTTTCATAAAGGCGAGTGCCGCGAGGCAGAGCCTTGTTGCCTTTCGCCGTCCAAAACACTGCTTGAGGGTGTACACTAGCCATTCCATCGTCTTCTGGCTAATACTCATCCTTGTAATCCGATTGCGACCTCTCTCTACCCAGTCGTACCAAGTTTCTGCTTTAGACACTACCCTGGTAATGTAATATGATTTGAGTCCCACAGTAAAATAGATGGTATCATCCCCCATAGTCGCAGAGAAAGGAACAAGGACAGGAAAGTTTGAAAAGAAAAAGAAGGGAGGGAAGGAGGAAGGAGGAAGGAGGAAGGAGGAAGGAGGAAGGAGAGAGAGTGTGTTTCCGGCAATGGAAGATTGCTGGAAAGGGATTCTAGGACCCAGAAGGGACCGCTAGAAGATTACCTAGATAAAAGCGCCTGGGAGTATTAAGTTTCACCTCCTTGTTTTTCAGGCACTATTACAAACGCAATATGGTAAACCTTTTTGGAACCAAGATCTCTAGTTCGGTGATCCTTCTTATCACCATAACCCATCTTTTTTTTTCTTTTTTTTCCTTTCTTTTCTGACCCCACCAAGCTGTACTTATGGGAAAGAGTCGTCAGACCTGGAAAGTACTTCCAACTTTTCGAGCTCCCTTATGGAGCGAGTTTCATAGTTTTTCGAGCTCCTGAAGTACTTTCCAACTTTGATGACTCTTTCCCATAAGGGTTCTTTTTTTGGTGATCTTCTTTCTCCATATCTGTACTTGCACAAATTTTCAAACTATAGGGGAAGTAGATTTGAAATGTCTAGAGGAGAAGACTTTTCATCTCTAGAACGCAATAAATTCAAAGGACGTCACTTCAAGAAGCCACTATTTTCTTCGGCCCTTACTTGGATGGAGGATGCATAAGATTAAAAGGTGATGGCGAGCTGAGATTCAGGTAGTCGACGATCATATTGGGGAAAGGAAATCTTTCCTTGTGATGTATTTGGTTGGAAGTTTGAGAAAAAGGAACTTCTGTGGATCCAAGTTTAGATTTGCAGCAAAGGTCTCGAAAAGATTTCCAATGTGTTAAAAGTGTTATCCATGGGAGAGTCGACTTTCTTATTCATGTTTTTGAATGAGACAATGTAGATTGTGCTTTGTGGGAGGGGGAGAAGTGGATGGAGGGCAATCTCTTTGGATTTAGTTGCTGGTTGGAGGAAAGAGCGTTGAATGTGCAAAGACATGGAAGGAGCTGGGTAGTGATCGTCACTAGCTTACTTTGCATATCTGGTGCAATTACCTTTTCAAGAACATTGGTTATGAATGTGGCGTTTCTTGGAGGTGGATTGTAGCCTCATGGATGTGTCAAGCGTTAGAATATGGGTTAAGAGTGCTAGTGTCGATGGTGGTAGAGGGAGTAGTAAGACTTGCAGGGTCTAGTTAACATCAAAGTTTAGCTTGAGATTCTGAAAGGGGGCTTGGTTAGGGAGGAGGTGGAGGTGGAGAAAGAGGAGTCTAGAAGGTTTTTTTTGATGAAGTCTGATGCTCATGCTCCGATGCACATGTCTAGTAGAGGTTCCCCTACTAGGAGAACAAAGAAGATGGAAAGTTTACTTTTTTCTTAAAGTGCTAGGGCTAGGAGGAGACAGGATGACATTCGTAAGTGTTCAGGGTGCCACAAAAATGCCTAAAAGACTAGAGGTGGAGTATATTTGTACCATTGTACACGGACAAGGATGATATTCAAAATTATGACAACTATGAAAGTATCAAGTTACTAATCCTACAAGATGAAAACTTTGGAGAGAGTGGTGGAGATGAGAGTGATGAGGAGTGTATCTATTTTCAAGAATCATTTCGGATTAATGTTGGGCTGATCAAGTCATAGGTCATTTATCTTGTAAGGAGACTGGTGAAGCAATATAGGGAGAGAAAGAGAGACTTACATTTGGTATTCATTGACTTAGAAAAGGCATACAACAAGTCTCGAGGAAGGTTCTATGGAGATGCTCGGAGGTTAGAGGTATATGATGGACATATATGATAAAGCCAAGACCCGAGTCATGAGGTATATGATGAAGGACATATATGATAGAGCCAAGACTCGAGTCAAGACAGTGGGATGAGACTTATGCTTGGAGGCTAGAGGTGTATCATGGAGGACATGTATGATGGAGCTAAGACCCAAGTTAGGACAGTCGAATGAGACTCTAATCACTTCCTAGAGGTGATGTTTTTGAACCAATGATCAACTCTTAGCTCATTCTATTTTCATGGGTAATGGATGAATAAGTGCGACATATCCAATGTGAGGTGTCTCAGTGTATGTTATTTGCAGATGAAATGGTTCTGATTGACGAAGCTCACGATGGAGGTAACAGTAGATGTGAGGTTTCGAGACAAATGAGTAATGGGTTCAAGCTGAGAGGAACAAAGACATAGTATTTAAAGTGCACGTCTAAAGACATGTCCCACGAGGTTGGTGTGGAAGAGAGGCTTGACATCCAGGCTATCCATAAGAGATGAAGTTTCAAGTATGTTGGGTCTACAACTTAAGGTAATCGAAGAATTGATAAGGATGCCACACACTGTATTAGTGCAGGGTGGATGAAACTGAGATTTGCATTCAGTCTCTTGTGTGATTAGAAGGTGCCACCAAGACTTAAAGGTAAGTTTCATGAAGTGGTGGTTGGACTAACTATTTTGTATGAGATTGAGTCTTGGTTGGTCAAAAACTCACATATTTAGAAGTTAAAAGTTGCGGAAATGAGGATTTTGAGACGGATGTATGACCATACTAGGAGAGACAGAATTAGAAATGAAGATATTCAAAACAAGGTGGGAGTGGCTTCGTTAGAGAACAAGATGAATAAGGCAAGGCTAAGGTGGTTCAAGCATGTGAAGAAGAGATGCATGGATGTCCAGTGAGGAGGTGTGAGATGTTAACTTTGGTGAGATTTAGGAGTAGAGATAGGCCGAATAAATATTGAAAGAGGTGATTAGAGAGATGACATAGCTTTAACTTATTTGGGACATGACATTAGATGGAAGGTTATGAAGGGCCAAATTAGGGTAAAAGGTTAGTAGATGTGTGTTGCCTAGCTTTTTCATTCATACTAGTAGTAGTATGTACTCTACTCTTGTAGGCTCTTGTCCTTGAATTTTTATTACTATTTGTTAACTTTTCTTGTACTTCGATTGCCTTATTATTTTGTCATAGTGACTATTCATTTCTTTTCAGCAAATTTTGTCATGCTTTTTAAATTTTTTTTCCCTAAAGGCGGAAGGAATTCTGAATGACTCTCTCTTTCTTGTTCAGTCCAAGAAAATGCCCCATGGCTTCTTTGCTGCTTATTCTTTTTCTGAATTGCTATGAAATGCTTTTCCTTGAGTCAATGGTCTATCAGAAACCACCTCTCTACCTCCCAAGGTAGGGGTACGGTTTGTGAACACTCTACCCTCCCCAGACTCACTTATGGGATTATATTGGGTATGTTGTTATCATTCTATTGTTGGATGCGGCAAACTGATACATATGATTAGTTGGACCTCATTAATATATTGTTCATTTGCAGGAAGCTGATACTTTGAAAATATTCTATGGCCTCGATGATATAAAGGGAGCAAGTGATATCATCATTGTAACTTCTGATTCACTTATCATTACGTTCTTGAAAGGCTTTTTCGTTTCTGGTAATATCTATTGCCTACTTCTCTTATGTTAGGTTGAGGGTGAGATGGACAAGCTTGCTATGGAAGAAGCAGGCTTCCGGAACTGTGTGAGCGTTCCAGATGGAGCACCTCCATCTATTTTGGATAAGGATTTGCCGCCTGCAGATAAGGTTTTTATTCTATTGTTTGTCCTAAAATATGAATTTTTAAGTAATTGCTTTATCATCATAACTTTTGTGTATTTGGATCTGGTAACCAACTTCTGTTTATTTTTGAGAAGGAATGTCATATTACAGCTATGAGGCTGTTTCATATTTCCGGAAACAGCCTCTATTTCTATGAGGTAATGGTAAGGTCTGTGTACATTCTACCCTCCCCAGACCCCACTTGTGGGATCCCACTGGGTATATTGTTGTTGTTGTAGTGGTAAGGTCTGTGTACATTTTACTCTCTCCAGACCACACTTGGTGGGATTCCACTGGGTATGTTGTTGTTGTTGTAATGTCATATCTCGGCTCAATTCTCATGCATTCACTTAGTTTTTCATCAGCCTTTTATGGTTTTAGGCTAGAGTTATAAATTCTAATTTTCTACTTGTTCTTTTGTCCCCCCCACACTGGTAGTATGGCCATTATCTTGACCAGTTCATCCTCTTAGGGTTGTTTGGTAGGGTTTATAAGAAAGTGCTGCAAATTGTGTATTAGTAATGATGGTATTAGTTATGCGGACTGCTGAAAGTATTTCTTATGCAGCGTTTGGTTTGTTATATTAAAAAACATGCATTGCAGAAATAAAATTGTCTGTTTACAAATACAGTGGAAAGGATATGGAAAGGTTTTGAGGGATAATTGTTACTTTAACCCTACTAATGTATGCATTAAAACCTCTTGCATTGCTAATACCATGGTTTCTCATGTATTAGTTATATACATAGCATAATACCAACTAGAATCTTGCATTAGTTATACATAGGTTGAAAAAATTTACCAAACAAAGTATGAGTAGTACACAAAGCTAATGCATTCATTATTTTTTCCAATGCTTCCTACCAAACGACTGTTTATTGCATTATGACCCTGTACCTTGTTGATTTATGCATGTATTTACTCTGTATGCTGATCCACATTCTGCTGCTTTTGTTCCATGTTTTGTAAGAATGCAGAGGCAGCATTATGACCCTGTACCTTGTTGGTTCATGCATGTATTTACTGTGTATGCTCATCCACATTCTGCTGCTTTTGCTCCATGTTATATAAGAGTGCAGAGGCAGCATTGCGGGAGAAGAGCTCTGCTCCTTATATTTGTATAATTCAGCTGACATCTTAACATATTGTGGAACTAATGCTCCTTTTGGTGTATTTTGTGAAGCTAGGACACAAAGTACCAGTATCTTTGGAACTGCAAAGAATATTTGGAGAAGGTTTGAAGGCCCCTCTTTGCTTTTTTATGTTTCCTATGTTATTATGTATCAGCCATGTAACAAGAATTTTGTTCTTCCACCATTTATAGGCATCTCGCATAATACTGGCAACTGATGGGGATCAACCTGGTCAAGCATTAGCTGAAGAGCTTGCCCGCCGCTTAGGGAGAGAAAGGTCTAGAATACTTTATTTCAGTGCAAATGATGGTAGTTTTGATATATTAAAGCTTAATAATGAGTGCTCTCAACTTTTTCTCTTTTACAATGTAGGTGCTGGCGAGTTACATGGCCAAAAAAGAGTACTGTAGACCACTTCAAAGATGCAAATGAGGTCTTCATGCATGGAATTTTCTTACCTATTTGTTTGTAGGAGAAGAAAAAAGATTCTTGAATAAGATCTTTTGTCATACTCCATGCTTTTTGGTTTGTGATTGACAGTTGTGTACTTTCCCCAAGTCCCTTGGTTGGAATTTGTGCTGTTCAATTTTATGTTTTGAGTTTTGATCTGGACTGCAAGTTTAAAGTTAATAAAGTCTTGTTGAGTTTACTTTAATTTCAAGCACTAGTAAAATTGAGAGTTGTTTTGAATGACGTTTCTCTTGGTTCTCGAAGTAGCATCTGTTTGCAAAGATTGGTGGCATACCCATTTTGTAGTTCTCTCAATAAAATTACTCCATCAGTTAATGACACGCTGTTATGTAATCCTATAGTCAGTTTATCTCAATAACGTCCTTCCTGATGCAAAATGAAAACCTCCTTTTTGATAAATATGGACAGGAGGTGAACTTTGTTCATGATTTAACAGGCACGGATCTTTATATGCTAGATCCTTTGTAACCTATTTCCAGCCATTATGAGTTTCCATTTATCAATTGATTATACTCTTCTAGTTATCTTACTCATTTTAATGCATCAAAGACGCTCATTTCACCTGTTTTCTTTATTAATCTCTGGTAACCTCAGGTTAATATTCTTCATTTGGGCATCAATAGGTACTTATGTGTCTGGGGCCTGATGCACTGAGGGAGGTTATTGAAGGTGCAGAGCTGTACCCAATACAGGGATTATTCAACTTTAAAAATTACTTTACCGAGATTGATGCATATTATCACCAAACAATTGGCTACGAGCTTGGGATTCCAACTGGATGGAGGTCCTTAAATCAACTATACAATGTGAGTGGGTTCTTATTTGGGAACCAAGTATATGTCTCTAGCCTCTCAGTACTTAAATAGGATAGGGATATATGTGTATTCATGCCAGGGATGCCAGCTACACTTTTAGGGGTTTGTGATATACCAATAAGATTTAACAATGATGTAAAAGTTTAATGGAATGTTTTTTTTTTTATTGAGTATATTTTTGGAGCATATATGATGATATCCCAGTTAGCATAGATGATCTTCTTTGTATGAGATTCTTTTCATTTCTATGCACTTTGTATTAGAGGATTTTATGCATCTCTTCAATAAGATTATTTACTTAATCAAGTCCCCAAGGAGGTGGTGTAGCAGTTGAGAAGTTAGAGTGGCAACCTTTGCAATCAAAGTTTGAAACTAACGGAGCAAACACAAGGTCAATTCTTCCCATCTGTCTAGTCTTGGTGGGCTGAATTACCTGGCACTCCTGTTGGTGGGAAGTAGTAGGTATCTGGTGGAGATTAGTGGAGGTGTGCACAAGCTAACCTGAACACCATTGTTATCCAAAAAAATACTTAAACTATAAGGCAAAAAAGTAAGTAGGGAACAAAAGAAGATGAAAGATTCTGGGGAATGGAGAGGAATGGTACTGTGTTTACTGGCCGTGTGGCACTAGTATATTACCTAAAGACAAGGTACTGAAGTAGAGAACCAAGACGACTGAACTGTCCTCAAGAGATGATACATGATCCTATTCTTCAGCATAACATTCTGAATAAGTATTATTATTATTCTAGATTGAGACTTATTATTGGCATATCAGCGTGAAACTAAGACATGAAATTCTCCAGTGGCTGATTTTTGTTTCTTTCTTCTTGATTCTGTACAGGTCGTGCCTGGCGAGTTGACTATTGTTACAGGAGTCCCAAACTCAGGGAAGAGTGAATGGATTGATGCTCTTTTGTGCAATCTCAATCGCAGTGTTGGCTGGAAATTTGCACTTTGCTCTATGGAAAATAGGGTAGGTACTTATGAAGCTGTTTCTCATCATATCAAATGAGGATAAGTGAGAGTTATTGAATTCAGTAGAATTTTAGTTGCCAAGTTGTTTTTGCCACCGCGGTTTCCTAGATGAGGCTTGTGATAAGTGGATCGTATGAAGATTATGAACTGTTACCCTCTAGAAAGATTTATTGGTAGTATGGCATTGCAGGATGTCATGCAAAAGATAACATATTTTTGCATTATTTGGATCTTCTAATTTACTCAAAAAATTGAAGTTCCAAGTGTTAGAATAGGAATAGATAAATACAATCCTAATTAGAATAGGAATAGGAATAACACTAGTTTATAGAATCCTACTGGGAAAAGGAGTGTATTATAGTATCCTAGTTGGAAAAGGAGTCTCAATGTAATAATGTAAACAACAATTCAATTATGTTCTTCTCCTAGTGACTGCCAGGCTGGTGTGCGTCGTTCTTTTGTTTTTTTCTTGAATGTTCCTTCCAAGAAATTCAAAACCAGACTGTTTCTAGTGACCGCCAAGCTGGTGTGTGTCGTTCTTTTATTTTTCTTGAGTGTTGTGCAAACCCAACACCACCACGAGGTGCGAACTACTTAGGCGACCAAAACCCTGTAAGCTCCTCCGAGTCTTACTGATTAACGCACCCTCACGCGCCGCCAGAAGTATCGGATCTGCGTCTCCTCGTGCCTCATGCTCCGGCGCATGTGGCTGTTTCCGACGAGATTTTTTTTTTGATTTTTTGCCCAGCAGGATCGCCGCTCCATTCTGAGGCTATCCATTCTCCATGATCATCTCGAGGAAGCAATCTATATGGAGCAACTACCTAATTTTGTTGCTCAGGGGTCGTTTGGTAGCCTTGAATGTCGTTTGGTAGCCTTGTATGTCCTTTGTGTAAGTCCCTTTGTGGTGTGAATCAGTCTTCTGTGCTTGGTTCAGGAAGTTCAACACTGTAATTGAATAACTTATCACATTTTGTTTTATTGACATTGTGCATCAAATCCAGTATTTCATGAGAAGACTAAAGCACGCTGAGATTGATTGTCGATTATGTGAAGTCGAGTGATCAACTTGCAGATATCTCACCAAGCTCTTCATCGATCCTTGTATTAATTATATTTGTAACAAGCTAGGTACATATGACGTGTATGCACTAGCTTGAGGGGGAGTGTTAGAGTAGGAATAAGTAAATATAATCCTAATTAGAATAGGAATAGGAATAACAATAGTATATAGAATCCTACTTGGAAAAGGATTGTATTA
>JAABOM020000049.1:5365053-5381584 GCA_011800125.2 Solanum clarkiae
AGGCTGACTAGCAACTTGAACGTTGTAAGTTTGCTAGGCCGGGCGGATCGTTAGGGTCAAAATACGGTCGCGTCACATTTAGTTAGCCCTGGGCATTAAGGGGGTGTTTGAGTGGGTTAAAGTCGCACATTGGTTGGGGAATGAACTGGTGGCCTACTTATATGGACTTGGACAATCCTCCCCTGATGAGCTAGCTTTTGGGGTTGAGTTAGGTCTATGTGCCATATCTTTTTTTTTTATTTGCACCGGGTGTCCAAGTCTCTTTGAGCCTCGACTAATCACAGGGGTGCACAGGCCCTCGGCAAGGAGTTTTCCGCAAGTGCACCACGGTTAATTCAGGTTTTACCCAGTCCGATGACCCTCGTTTGCACCCAGTGGGATTTGAACTTGAGACCTTGAAAGGGAGCATACCCCAAGGCTCAAGCCAATTGCCACCAGGCTAACCCCTGAGGTTCTATGTGCCATATCTTTATAGATCTAATATTCGGGTCCCATCTCTTATGTTCTCGACACAATGATATCCAACGTGGGAATGTGACGAGGTATTAGATCCCATATTGGTCTGAGTGTATGAGTTGCTTTCTCTTCGCATGATCTTGATAACTCCTATAAAATAATGGTTTTGGCAATTCGTACCTCATGAGTTTGTCTTTTGGGTTGAGCTAGGCTCAAAATCCATTTTCTTTATCGTGATCAGTTAACAAAATGATGTGAGCAAGGTGTTATTGCTCTTAATGGGTGAAGCAATATGATATGGAAGAAGAGCAAATTTAAGTAGTAACGTCCTAAGACTCGAGCAAGAAAGGGTCTCGGCTTATCAAACTTTAAAATGAGAGGGAGGGAGGGAGGGACGGAGGAGGGAGTATGACCTTTCTCCATGTGACTGACTATTCACCATGTATCTTGTGTAATCTCTTAGTGGTCTTCTTGTTCTTACGGTGTGCAAGTCGTCATGTTGTTGCTACTTTACTTCTCTTCTCTTCTTGTTTTTAAGTTTTTCTCTTTTTAAATCTTTTACAACAGAGTAGGTAAAGGCGAAAGCAAAGAAATGTGTCATAGTTTATTGGTGCTTTAAGGGCCAAGAAACATTTAAGTGTGAGCTTTAACAAAGAGAGGCACTACTGAGGAAAAGATTATGTGTGTCTATGGTACGGATAAATCACTAAAAATTCTGAGAACACTGATTTGGACAAAATAACTGACAGTATTTTACTTTTATGAAATGTATGAAGTGAAAACCAGTGTCAATCAAGTTTAAAACTATTTAAAATATCTAATTTAGATTGGGACACACCTTGACCTAACCCTCCGGCGATACTTCCGATTGCTGAAAACTCTCTTTTCTACATCTTTTTCTAAAAATATCATAACCCTTCTTCATCAATGAAAGATTGTATTTATTTCGCGGTAGGTTTTTAATCTCTTGACATCGAATGACTAAAGGGGACAACAGGAGAATGGTATGAATGGACGGAAAGGAGCAGAAAAGCCATCATCAGAACTTCGTTCAGTAGACAATCTATGATCTGGATCTGTCAAGTTTTGCCCGAAACTTCAGAGACAAAAGGGAACGCGGTTAAGATATGGAAGAAATCAAGTGCACAGAGTATTTTAAATATCGGTCGCAAAGAAATAAATCAAGTTGACCAAATATTTTATGTCCTTTGATCATACTAATGTAGAAATGAGATGATTTTGAAGATTACATTCCATTTGTATATGATGCTGGTAAGGCAGTGTCGGTTTTCCATTTGTTAAGTGTAGGACACAAGCAACCTCTTGTTCCCTGCAATTTGGTTTCTCATCCTCTTGTCTTTGCGTGGAGAAGGTAACAAAATTGGTCCCTTATGTTTGGGGATAGGTCTAAAGTAGTTCCTGATATACTTTTGAGTTCTGACTAGTTTTGGTCCTTAAAGTTGTCAAAATTGATCATTTTTGATCTCCGCCAAATATTCAATAAAGTTCGGTTGTTATAATTAATGGGAATGGCAAGGAAAAGATTTAATTAGAAATATCAGGAAAGTCATGCCAAATGTCAACTTAAAAACCAAAAACGGCACCAGACACTATAAATAGACCAAAAAAAGAAAAAAACACCGGAAATTGAATCTCAAGGAACTTCACTAGATGCTGAAAATAAACCAAAAATAGCGGAAACTGCACCTCCAAATGTGAGTTCATGGTAGATCTTCTTCTTTTTTTCCTAGTTACCTTTAAATCTAAACATTGGAGTTTGTTAAACATTTGATGGAGACAAAAAGTGAACTTTTGGCAAACAAAGAGGACCAAAATTGCTTAGGAATATATTTAAGGGATTATTTTCTTGTAAAGGTAATAAAACATTTGATTAGAAATAAAGTAGCCTGGCACTAAGATCCACCTTTATTCGCCCCCCCCCCCCCCCCCAAAAAAAAAAAAAAAAAAAAAAAAGAGAAAGAAATTCCATTTTACAAAAGCCTTTTTCTGTAAAGTTTCTATGAATTTAGGATGCTATGTTCATTCTTTACACATTGAAGATTACACCGAAAAGCTAATGACTGCAAACATTTGTATTTTAGCTTCTGCACTGTTTTGTTATCCTTTCAGAACTTTCCTTCCATATAACCCAACAAGTACAGGCAGGTATTATATTCCAAATCTTTTTTAATGATTTACTGATTCCTTTGAGCCTCTAGCAGTATAATAGCTCTTTAACTGAGTATGACATAACAGTTTATATGCTAAATGAGTTGAACAATAAAAGACGAGATCTGGCCGGTCACTGGAAAATGAAAAAAGAGATGGATGTAGTTTTCCACCTCTCTATTACAGATAAAACTGATATTGTCATTTCCATTCTCCATAGACTTTGATGGGTGAGGCAAGCTTTATGAATCTAAATTTGTTTGGTGCTTTTGATTTCCATGACTGCTTTCATGACAACCAATATGTTGGTCTCACTCACACATGTTGATCATCTTATCACAATACTTTAACAGGAAATAGCCCATTTTGCTGTCTTATTCATATGATGCAATTGTTAGCTTCTGCGTCAAACACACACACACACACTAAATCTCTTAACAGAATAACTATTCTGGGGATTTCCAAATCAAAGAAATTTCTTCAAAAACTTATGCACCAAGAACTTCCATTCCAACATTATGAGACAAAACAACCATTATTCTTGAGTCCATAAAGATCCTGATACCTAATCTTCAATGGTGAGGGTCCTATCCAAGCATCATACAAAAATCTTGTGTTCCTTCCATAGCCAGTCTTGACCTTTGTGTAGGCTTCAAAAGCTACTTGTATTCCATATGTTGGAACAGGAACAAGAATAAGAATAGTATGTAGAATACTACTTGGAAAAAGATTATTATATAGAATCCTACTTCAAAAAGGTATTGTAGTATCTATAAATAGGGTCTCATTAATTATGTAGTGACACAACTTAATACTTCCGTCGTCCCATTTTATGTGGCATCCTTTTAACTTGGCACGGTGTTTAAGATAAAAACAAAGACTGTTCGGAAACAAGCCTAAAATATTTCTGTGGTTGTAAATCATTTCATAAAGGGTAAAACTGAAATTTTAAAATTAAATTATTTCCAATTATAGTAAGATTGCATTCTTTTTGGGATGGACAGAGGGAGTAATATTTTTTTGGTCTTTCGTTTCTCATATGGAAACAAAGCCTCCATTATCTTGGTAGAGAATAAAATAAAAAAAGAACTTTCACAGTCAACGGGTAGTTATAACTCATATAACCGCCCATTTGACCAATGATTATGTTAGCAAAAGATAGGAATACTATATGCGTGAACAATAATCATGTTGAGAAGGATTGATTTGAGAAGCATTTGAGACAGCGAAAGTAGATACCGTGCTTCTCTCCAGTGGCTTCTTAGATCGAATTTTGTGTAGCACCATGCATCTCTCCGGTGAATACTTTCTCAAATATGATTTGTTGTAGCATCTTGTGTCATTTTGGTAATTTGGATCTAATTTGCATAGTTCCTTGTGTCTTTCCAGTTTCTCTTTAGATGTGACACAGTTTCACTTTTCATTAGTATTGTGTGAAAACTCGCACTACCACGAGGTACAATGTCTACCTGCGACCAAACGACAATCGGTGCCACTGTGAATCGACCTCTGATGCACCTCCTAGGTGATCATCACCTTTGATGAGATCATATGACGCATCGGTGTGTGAGCCTCTTCTAACAAATTTTTTGGTGACTTTCTTGTTCAATGTTGACTCTTCTCTTGATTACGAGACAATCCTATATATTTTATGCTAGATTTTGAGCACTTTCTGGCGATTGCTGCTCTGTTTCCAGCAGATCTAATTCTCCAGCTCCCTTTCAAGGTCTCAAGATCGAAACCCACTGGGTGCAAACAATTTCTGAGGGCCATCGGACTGGGTAATACCTGAATTAACCGTGGTGCACTTGCGGAAAACTCCTTGCCGAGGGCCTATGCACCCCCGGGGTTAGTCGGGGCTCTAAGAGACTTGGACACCCGGTGCAAATTAAAAAAAAAAAAATCTAATTCTCCAGCAATATTCTTTCTGTTTCTGGTTCACTTTTTCCAAAATGGTTTACTGAAATATTTGGGTTGAATTATAGTGATATCTTCTCTCTCGTGGCTAAAATGACATTTGTCCTTTTTCTATTGATGGTTGTCGTTCGCCATTGATGTCTTAATCAGTTGGACATTAAGAATGTGTTTCTCCATGGTCATCTCGAGGAAGAAGTCTATATGGAACAACCACCTAGCTTTGTTGCTAGGGGGGGATTCTAATAGCGTTGTATGTCGATTGTGCAGGCCACTCTATGGTCTGTAACAGTCTTCTAAATCTTGGTTTGGGAAGTTTAGTAGAGTAATTCAGGAGTTTGGCATGACTCATATTGGTGCTTACCACTCTATATTTTATCAACATTTCACATCAAATCCAATATTTCATGGCAGGACTAAATACATTGAGATTAACCATCACTTTGATTGAGAAAAGATACTCTCAGAAGATTTGTTGTAAAATTTGTGAAGTCTGGTGATTAGCATGCAAGTATGTTCATCAAGCCCCTCCCAAATCTTCTTATTATTTACATCTGGTAACAAGCTCGGTTCATATGATCCGTATGCACCAGCTTAAGGGGTAGTGTTAGAATAGGAACATGAACAAGAATAGTATATAGAAACTGCTTGAAAAGGAAGTGTATTAGTGCCTATAATTAGGGTCTCAAATGTAATTATGTAGACACAATTCAATAATATTTTCTCTTATATTTCTCACACCATAAACCGAAACCATGAGAAGTGTGCAGGATCCATAGACCCAAACTGTGATGTCCAAATTTTTTTGGTTAATTACTATCTCCACAGCCATTTAGGTAATTGTCCGTCAAGAATTAGATTTCTTACCTCACTGCTCACACTCACCGATAAAAGAAATAAGGATGTTAGAAAGGTTGGTAGCGAGTCAAGGACACTACTGCCAAGAATCACACTGCCTCCCAGAGAAAGGTACTGTCTTTTCCATGTAGTAAGTCTCATCTCTTGTCAGTTTTTCCCACGGCTGCTTTGACTTGTATCTGGAAGCTAAAAGCATACCTACATATTCTGTCTGAAATTCTCTGATTTGATAATGATTCCTTAATTAAGCTACGTGCTGGTTTCTTGTTCATACGATCAGCTTGCTGTATGCTAGTATTATTGCACCAAATATTGTCAATTTCCATAAATCTTCATAGATAGGTTTTTAGTTAATCACATTGGGTAGGTTAGGTAATCTAAAGAAGCTTTTACTTCTTGAGCTATCTTTTTTCTTCTTTGTTGGATCTCGTATTCCGAATAAGTCTTACTTGAGCTATCTTTTCATTTTTATTTGTTGAATCTCTTTTTACTTCACTAACCAGAAAAGTAGGATAATTGACAGGTGTGAGAATGATTGCCTGCCCAATATTGACTGGGTTCTCTCGCTTGCAAAAGCTGCAGTTTTAAGACATGGGGTGAATGGACTTGTAATTGATCCATACAATGAGCTTGATCATCAACGTCCCTCAAGCCAGTGAGTAACGTTTGGTGCATTTATTTTGTTTGGTGCATCAATATTAACGCAGAGTCCCATGATGATCCCAGGACAGCAAAATGTGTAGTTCAATTTTAAAATGCTTTTTGCCACCTGTTCTTGGTAGAGTTGCTTGAGGATATATTGTGATGATACCTTGCACAGAGTGAATTCCTACAGCCCCTTTGAATTTTCTCCCTGCTATATTTGTTTGCTACTACTATGCTTCTCTTCATACTGCTGCCATCTGATGCTCCATTTAAAAGCAATCTTTTAGTAGTCTATTCTGCTGAAGGATATTGACAGGGTAGCAGACTCCAAGAAGTTGAGCAAGGAAAGTGAAATTCTAAAAGATTAATGGATTCTTGTCTTGTTGTGCTTAAGAAATCAGAAGATGGGTCTTTTGAATTGTGAAATGCCAGAGAGAATGATGTGGCCTCAAGTTAAAGAAGGGAAATCTTTCCTTTCCTGCTGTTGAGAATGTAAATACGGAAGATTCTTATATTACTATAAAGGTAATCTGTGTAGCTTTGTGATTAAGAGGAATAATGTGTAGGGTTCTTGTACACACTATTTAAACCCCAAGCTTTGAGGGAATAATCAAACTGTGCAATTCTTAAGAGAACTTTATCTCCTATGCCTTTCTCAATACCTATTATCAAAGTTAAGGGATTCTCTTATGGTTCAACACTTAGACTTATGATAGTTATTGAATCTAGTGAACTAAATCGAAGAGACTGCTTGTGAGGTTTTGATGGACTGGGGTTTAGACCGCTCTCTGGTCTCCTGATTTTGGTTCATGAATTTTTTTAGAGCTAGATGGAACTGGATGCAGTCATGTAAAAGCTAGGTGAAGTGGGTTTTGGCTCTTCAGATGGCTAAGGCGAGGCAAGGTGGAAGAAATAGCCGCCTCTTGGATTGAAGTGTGAAGCATTCCCATTTTTGTTTATTTTACTTCTTATCAAAAATGTTGACTTTTAGTTGGAAAAGTGGTGTTAAGGAGTAGAGAGAGAATGCTCCCAGGCACTACTCCCAAGTTTATTTCTTAGAGCCGATTTTCAAGCTAGGGTTCTGAATCCGGCGGCCTTCTGATCACGAAAAACATTTTTCCATCCTTTCTACCATTCTTCCTTTTTTCCCATCATTTAGATTGACGAAGTATGAGGGGGGAGAACAGAATGTATTTTGTGGTCGGGTCGGAACTTTGGTACGACTGGCTGGAATGCAGCCGTACTGATGCGCAGAACGACATTCAACAAGATAACCATGGAATGGATTTATTACTTCCTACAGGAATCTTCAAGGGATAAAGATGCGTCGATGGGGAGATGGAAACTTATGGAGCAATGTGCACTATATTTCTGTTCAAGGGAAAAAAACAATTTTGGCAGATTTGTAAGTATTTTTTCGGTACAAGGAGACAGAAGATCTTTCATTATCATTCCTGAAGTGACATTTAATGTTTGATACAGGGATATCACGTTTAAGATCAACAGATTCATCAAAAAGATACAAGTCCCTTTAATACTAACATCCTCAGGAAGATGGACCCAAAACTTCCATATGCTGAAACTGTCAGAACCAGTAAATAGCAATCGAAGGGGGAAATGGAGCGTTGATTAGTACAAGCAAACGATAAAATCACCATTTCTGAGGGAAAGCTAGGGGCCCGCTATGCCAAAAGCGAAAGAAACCCAATCCCTCTCTTTCCTTTGCATTGGTTGAGAGCGAGGTCTTGCGCAGATGTGTGGTTGGTCATTTTGACCGAGATTTGAACGAAAAACCAACACTTTAGATATATAAGAAAGTGGGTTGTGTCGACTTGAAAGAACGCATTCAGGGTGAAAATTATGAAATGGCTGACACTATTTTTGTTTGAGTTCCCAACAAAACATATGGCAAAACATGTTCTTCAGGGGGAGTGGAGCTGGAAAAAACTAAAAAAAGTTCCTACATGGAGTGGTGGACTCCAGTCGCTGGATGCTGTTTGAGCAGATGACAAAGAGACTGGACTTCGGTCAGAGTATGGTTCTTCCTCTTCACCTTTGGTCAGATATATATTTCAGAGAGCTGTGTGGAGGATGGTTAAAACCGGAGGAGACATCTCTTAAAAACATCTTCAACGGGCTAGATTAAAAGTGAAGGGAGATAGTAGCAGTATTCCAAAGGAGGTGAAGATTGAGGAAAAAGGGTTAATTAGGGGTAGTCGCAGCAGGAGAAACACCCATAAACCCCTGAAACCACTCAACCCCAACTGGTCAATCTCCTGTTATTGCTACTTCGTGTGTGAAGGGTTGCTCATGCTTCCGAAACGTCACACATTTTTTAGGTCATTAGTCAACAGCTCTCTGGACAGAGAAACAAGGGTGACTTCACATTTTTATTGGAAGACGAGAAAAACAAGGCTCTGGCTAGGCTGGAAGAGATAGAGCAGGATGAGAGGGTGCTTCCTGATGAAGAAGCAGAAATGGAGAGGAATTTTATCAAGAGGTAACTGGAGAAAGTGGCAAAGACTGAAGAAATATTGTGCTGATAAAATCCCAGAGTTGTGGATCGAAAAAGGGGACAACACAAATTTCCCATAAGCTGGCTAGGGCTTAGAGAAATTCAAAAATATTTAAAAAGTCTTAGCACTCCTCGACTCCTAAAGGCTTACAATAGTAGTTATTTGCAGTATCTCATTCCAGTAGTAGTTATTTCTTTGGAGTAGGTATTTACAGTTTTTTGACCCCTGTAATATTAGGAAACCACGTCCTACTTTCTTAGAAGAGTTATCTTATCAGTATTGTATTTAAACTCTATGTTTATCCTGTAAAATCTAAGCAGAAACTTATTCCAGTTTGAGTACTTTTAACGCAGGAACTTGCAGGTTCTCTCTTAACGAACCAGCACCATAGGTCGTGGGAAGAAAACATGAGAATCATTTTGCAGTGTCTCCATAAATAGATCCATAGGGGATCATAACAACATGGTATCAGCAACGTAAGTTATGGGAGACCAAATCCGGTGACAACTAGCACAGTTGGTGAACTTGTTCCAAGAAAAATGTGCAGCCAATTTAGCCAGACAGGAAGCCATAAATGCACACTTGGATGCACTCAGAAAGGTTTTGGTAAATTCAAAGATCGACTTTGAATCAACTGAAAACACCAGTCATAATCGAGGTTGGAAGGGTAAAGCAATAGTGGCAGGAGGGTCAGGATCAGAAACTGGAGGAAGTTCCATCATTCCTAGATATACAAGGTTGATTTACTCTATTTAATGACACCTTGAGATGGCTGAATGGGCGCGAGCATTTCTGTTGCACTAGCAAAACACTAGAAAAAGAAAAAGTTGGAGTACCAGTGTGCTAGATGGAATGGCAACATATTATGTCTTTTTTACCTACACCTGTAGCATTGGAAAGAACTTGAATTTCATAAGGGATCAGTTCTTGTGGGATGGTAATGCCAGTAAAAGGAAGATAATGGGAAGTGGTCAGTAACGGTAAAAATGAGGGAGGTTTGAAAGTGGGAAAAAAAATACAAAAGAGCCTGCTGGTAAAATTGACTATGGAGATACGATAAAGGGTCGTTGGTTGGGAGCAATTATCCCGGAATAAGTTATCTCGAGATAAGTTATTCCGCCTTGTATATGAACTTATCCCATCAGTAAGGTATAAATGGTGGGGAAAATAATCCAATGATTACCTAATACCTCCAACCAATTGCAGGACAAAATAATGCTGCATTCTGTCCAGGATTATTATACCTTATATGAAATGACTCCAAGGTGATGATGAAATCTGGGAAAGATTAATTAATTTTATCTGTGTCAAAATGGATTGTTGAAGACAATCCCACACGATCGAGAGTAACAGGGAGACGCAGGAAAGGGTTAAGTGGGGTGGGTTGGGGGAGATTCTTACAACATACTGATCCAGAAGTGGGAAATGAGGTCAGAACTAAATTTTGATCTGACATCTGGATTGGTATTACATGTTTGAAGAACAAGTTTCCAGATATTTTTAGATTCCCTATGGTTAAGGATGGCTACATCTCTGAGTTCCATTCAAATTCTTTTTTGCAATTGCAGTTCAGAAGAAGGCGATTGACTGAGATTGGAATCAACAGTTTCAACAACTGGATTCAGTTTCAATTGATCAAAACAAAGTGAATTGCTTGATTTGCTCTACTAGCAAGGACAAAATGTGCTCAGTTAAAAAGTGCTAGTCTATTATTAAAGCAAACTGGTCTAGGGGTTTCTGACTTGCCTCAGAAGATGATTTGGAGAACCAAAGCCATTGTAAAGCCATTCGGGAGGCTCATTCAACTCAGAATAATTTGGGAAAGAGTGATTTTTCTTTTAAATAGTAAATGCCATCTGTGTGAAAAGAACCAGGAAACAGTGGAACATATTTTCCTACATTACAGATGCTCCACATAGTAATCAGTGTTGTTTCTAAATGTTATTGGTGTATCATGGGTGATGCCTCTGAAGATTAAGAGCTTACTAGAATGTTGGCAAAGCCAAAGGATTTCAAGAGGTCTGAAGCAAATTTGGAAGACCATACCATGTGCATTTTCCGAACCATTTTGGCTGGAAAGAAACAAAGGTTTCTTTGAAGGAAAAAGGAAACATATTTCTTGAATTAAGAATAAATATTATGTTTGCATAAATTATATTTTTGGTGTAACAGTAGTGTGTTGGATAGGCTGGATCAGTTTGACTATTTAATTAGTTTGGAGAGATCACATGATAGATTAATATTATGATGTGTAAAAGATTGTTGAGTTCTGCACTATCTTTTGTCAGCTTGGTACTTCATTTAAAAATTTTGACGTTTTAAAATAAATGAAGAGAGAGATTCTAAATATGAATTTCGTGGGAAATGTTATAGGTGGGAGTGGCAGGGAAGTAAGGGTTGAGGAGTTGGAGGTGATGACACTCACCCTCCAGTCGGATTGGACGGCTCCAAAATCCACGTTTGGTTGACAAATCCCATCCAGTGGCTTCATTTCATTAGAAACAGAGAATAATTTGCAATACTCTGGGCCTTAACCTTGTTCAGCACCTGGCACTCAACTGACCCCTTGGCACTTTCAAACTGTTGGATTACCCCCGTGTCTATGTAATTCTTGCTTCTGAAATTTGTATATAGATTTTTCCTGCTTTATAGGAATTTTGACTTGTATCTAAGCACCAGTTGTTTCTACAATGTATGTTGGTTCACCTTTCTTCTTCAACGTCTTCCTCTTAAAAGGGCAAACTCCTACTTACATAGATCTCGAACACTCATTTTTCTCCACAGAGATTGATTACCCTTGTCAATCCCGAAGGCTGAAATTTTTGCAAGTTCAGGATTCTTGGTTATATCTCCTTTTCAAGATATTCCCTACAGGGATATCAAATATTCTACTTGGTGAAGCATCCACTTGTTCTCTTCCAACTCTTCATTATGATAACATCTTTAGGTTTCTCTCTTACCTGTTGTTTCATTTCTATAATATGTTTCGCCCTTGAAATTAATATGAGTTCTCTTTGTGCTTGAAACATTGAAATTGTAGTTGTAATGGTCCATGTTCAATACCATTCAGTTTTCCCCAATAGTTGGATCTCTAGGAACATGTTCTCTTTCGTTATGACTTGTCGGAATTGGGTCATTTATAACCATTCATTTAACTTTTCAGGACTGAAACAGAGTATGTCAGCCAGATGCTGACGAAGATAAAACGGTTTGCACAACACCATTCCTGTCATGTGTGGTTTGTTGCACATCCGAGACAGGTTGGATGACTGAAATTGTTGTGTTACTGCTGCTTTGTTGCCTTTGTTCATATTCAATTCGATAATATCAAATGACCATCAAATATGTTTTGCCAGTTGCATCATTGGGTAGGAGGTCCTCCAAATCTGTACGATATTAGTGGAAGTGCACACTTCATAAACAAATGTGACAATGGTATTGTTATTCATCGTAACAGAGACCCTTCGGCTGGCCCCATGGATCAAGTGCAGGTTTGTTTTGCTTAGAAAGATCATTAGTTGTTTGTTTAGCTTAGATATTTCTCTAAAAGTTCTTTTCATATTCTAGGTTTGTGTAAGAAAGGTCCGGAATAAAGTTAGTGGAACAATTGGTGATGCCTTCTTGTCATATGACAGGTACTTGATATTCTTAATGCAAACTCCCACACATTTTATGTTGTCTTTATGTTATTATTTCTTCTTACGACATTCCTCCATTTTTACTACATTGTTTCTGAGAGTGCTGGAATTGGTGTACATTAACACCCTTTTTTCAAATAAAAAGAAAAATTGCTTTGATCTTTGTGACTTATCTCTAAGACACTGTAACACTCTAGAAATTCAGCCAGCTACCCATGAAAGAGAATCTATTCAGAATAACAACTTATGCTGCTGCTTGTCTCTCTATTTTGCAGGGTTACTGGTGAATTCATGGACATTGATGAGCACCCAAGTAAAGGCTAGCTAGCAAATACTGGATATTTTTCCATTGTACATAATGGGTATGATACTCGACTTTGTATGAGAGATCACAGCTCCAGAAGAAGTTCGGAGCCAGATTGTGTGGAAAATCAGGCAGAAAGAGCTCAGTGGTTGGCATACATATATGCAGTGGAGCATTGTGCCTAGTGATGTTGGTGGCTCTTGTAACATAAGGTAACAAGCAACTATTAAGCTTAGAACATCCATTTTGTAGTGTGCCAGTGTTGGAAGCTTAAAACTTACCTCTTGTTGAATTGTTCAGTAAGTGTCTGGCAGATTAAACTAGTCTAATAGTGCTTAAATGTTTGTGTTGGTTTATTGGTTCTGTTAAGCTGTAAAACTAATTGGGTTGATCAAGATTGTTATGTGGATAGATAGGAGCTTATGAAAAATTTTCTTGTGATGATTGAAGGTAGGCATCCTCCTTTCACGGATATCATTAGCTTCACCTAATCAATATTGTGATATATATTCACTGTATTAATAATGTATGTGTTATTTCTAGTCTGGCCAAACACGTTGGTGTAGGTTAACGTTAGCTCCTTTTTACTTGGGACTTCTTATTAAACAAAAATAATCAATGGAAAGTTGCACAATAGATGCAATTGTGAAACTATTTACTCAAGTTGGATGCAATCCAAATTATTAGCCTTTAATGGACTCAAGATTCAAACTATTTAATTCTCTTACCTTTTTCATTTTTATTTTGCTTAGGACGTTAGTGTGATGTCTGTATAATTGTTATAAATTAATGCTCTCTGATACTTTATTGGTATATTGATATCATGTCGTCGTCATAGAGAATTGAGTTTAATCCTTTTTGATACGCTGTTAGTATATTGATATTTTATTGGTATCATATGTGATTGAACATTTTTTAAGAAATAAATAAAAAATAATTGAAAGAAAATTGGTAAACTCTCAATTAATAAAAATATAATTTTTGTTATACATTGTTGGCATGTAGATACCATATCGGTATTATACAAGATTGAGTTTAATCTTTTGTGGATACTCAATCATATATTGATATTTTATTGGTATTATGTAGTTTTTTGAACTTTTTCTTAAGAAATAAATAAGAATTATTAAGAGAATTAGAATTATTAAAGTCACATTCTTCTTTATTAAACTCTAAATTAGTGGAAAAATATTCCTTATGATACTTCATTGATATATTGATACCATATGGGGAACATAGGACTGAGCATAATTTTTTGTGATACTTTATTGATATATTAATACTCATTGGTATCATATAGGGTGAACGTTGTCAACATGATGTCGGCACAAAAGTTTTAATAGTAGGCAAATTAGGGGATTATTAATTATAATTAATTAGGGAAGCATAAATGTAAAAGGATATGGATATAAATAGTTTGCTTTAAAGGGGCATGAATTTAGTTTTTCGGATAATCAATGTGTTGATATTGTAGAAATAAGTGCATAATGTATTAATACTATATAAATAATGTGTAATTGTGTATTTATGATGTATTACTATGTATCATAAATTTATATACATCCAATATGTAGTTACAATTTATATATATATTGTAACATTTCTTATACAACTCTATAAACAGTCTTAAAATTTTTATATGAGCTTCTTTCAATGTTCCAATTCTTTTGATGTATTATTCATTTAAAACTATTTATGAATTTGACAAGTTGAATTTTAACATTTAACCTTAAGCTCTTTAAATGTAGGTTTTAATGTACATTCAGCTCAAATCTCCTTTACGCAATCTCAAATTTCAAATATCAGTTATTTTTTGTTGATACTTTGAAGTTTTGATATATTGGTAACTACAATTTTAGAGTGTGTCGAAGAAATTACTTTCTTCTTTACCTTTCAAAATAAAAACAATATCAAACATAACACATGGAAAATCACCACCGACAAGCTTAGCTTGCAATCCTCATCCTAGCAAAAGCAAGGTGTTACCCATGGGCGTTCCTATACTAAACCCAATTTTAAAGGGAATTAATTGTTGCCATTTTTATTTTTTAAATAGACAACAAATGCGTAAATACAATAAGATTGATACTTCCATTTAGTTACTTTATAGAGTTCTGTTTTTATGTTTTTATGCGTTAATGATAATGGTACAATGGATTAGACTGTTCCTTCCTTAATCAGAGGTTTCAAGTTTGTTTTTGAGTCCTAGGTATAAAAAATTCTTGATAGGGGGTGTTTCTGTCACGACTCGACAAACGGTGTAATGGCACCTGCATAACCAATCAAGATAAGTCAACCTAAAAAACTAAACAATTCAAACAAGGTGGAAATTTAAACAAAAGAAAAGAAGTCTAGCATAATATAAATAATGACAGTGGAATCAATTTTAAAATCGCTTAAAATTGGTGTCACATGTACAAGCTTCTATTATAACTAAATTCAAAAGAAGATTTATACAAGTATTGATGTTTCAGTTCTTGAATAGAACAAAACATAAAATAAATGTCACGACCCAAAATAGGGCCTAGATGTGACACAGCGAATGGAGAACACGAAGGAACCCCAAACAAGCCTCTTAGCATATCAGACACACATCCTTGATCGCGGAAGCAAAATAGAACAACATAATAAACATAAACAAGGGAAATTGGGACTAAAGGAAAGAGTTAAACACTTGAATAACATAAGTGAGTCAAAGCTCAATCATAATACATAACTTGTCCAACAACACCTCTAACGTAGAACTTAGCGGGGGCCAAGACAAGCAACCAGGCTCACCCTCATAGTCAAAGTATACCATAAAGAAAGAGAGTATTTAATACATAGCATAAGAACATAGATATTGTCCTCGGAATGGAGGACTCACCAACTGGCTTGAATAGGAACCACTAGCCACATGGAGGAGGAGGATGACCAAATAGAGCTCCAGTTCCTACAAAGCATAGAATATGTGTTAGTACGTTTGAATATACTAAGTATGTAGGGTGTAATGCAACAAGAGATAGGCAACGTAATCGAAATGCATAAACTTAGGCAATGAATAGCATAAAAACAATATGGCATGTATGAATGATGCTTGGAGTAAAAACATGGTTATATAGAACATATTACGTATGTAGAAAGAGATCATCATTTGGCTAATGGGTTTACCACCTCCCACCCTAGGTGATTGAGGTACTAACCCTTCAACTTGGTTATTGGATGTACCACCTTCCATCCTAGGTGATTGAGGTATTAACCCTCGATTAGATTAATGAGGTATCAACCACTCAATTAGGTTAATGAGGTATCAACCCTTCAATTAGGTTAATGAGCATCACACCCTCCATCAAGTGGTTATAGAGCAAAATAGCATAGATATACATTCCTTTCATCATCATAAGGTCATTCAACTTATATCCCATGCATTAGACCTTCAACAATTCAAAATACATAATCCGAGCATTTTATCAAACACTTGGCGGGTGTGTAGTACTACTGTAAAACCATGCAATTCAAGAATGAAATCATGCAAGAAAATTCAATATAAAACCACCAATCAATACTTGGTAACACCCTCAAGCAATATACATCAAAATTCTTTATCAAATCCCACAGGTTCATAGATTCATAGCTCAAAACATGCAAGAGTATAGATCATGAAATAGTAAAGTCAATGCATCTTAAAATCATGTAAATCAGCCTACCGAAATCATGGTAAAACCCCATCATGGGTAACTTGTAAATCATATCAAACTTCACAATAGTTCATAGATTTCATAACTTGAATCATTTATAGTCTCAATAGACAAAGATCACTTCATAGTATAAGCTCAAAATAGATATTTATCCATAATCAACAATATTCGATAAAATTCCAACATATTTCATGCTCATATTTCATAATAATAGATACCCGCAAGAAATACAACTTGAAATCATGCAATTTTCGTAAAAAGGAATATTGAGCTTCATGGGTGAAAGGAACCCATGAATGAAACTCACATACCTTAGACCTTGAATTTCTTGAAATTGAGTTGAGAAAGACTTGA
>JAABOM020000049.1:5381684-5408994 GCA_011800125.2 Solanum clarkiae
CCCATGAATGAAACCCACATACCTTAGACCTTGAATTTCTTGAAATTGAGTTGAGAAAGACTTGAATCTTGGAATGGGGTCTTGAAATTCACAAATTGTTCTTGAGTTTCATTGAATTCTTATTAGGGTTTGGTAGAGGCTCTTGGGAGAATTTGAGAATGTATTCTAATTGGGAGGAGTGAATTTAATCTTTAGGAGTAGGGTTTTAGGTCTTTAGAAAGTGTTAAGATAGAATAAAAATCCCCAAAAGTCCAATAGAAATAACTAAATCTACAAAATGCCATTAATGAAACGAAATTTGGCAAAAACCTATATATACCCCTGCATAGACGAGTTCTACGAAAACGGTCATAACTTCTTCATCTGAACTCTAAATAAGGTGAAACCAAGTGCATGGGAAAGATAATGCAAAGATATTTAATTGGTTACGTCGTAGGCTATCCAATTCTCTGTGTGCTAAGAGATATGCCCCTTTAAAGTTGACCCTCCTACCGGTACTTGTGCAAAACATATCTAACGGAAATTCCTTTGAACTTGGCTTGATGTAGGGGATCCACGATGGTATTTAACGACATGAATAATCTTGACTTATATTTGAATGAGATTTTGAAGTTTGAATAAATTTCTTGACATTCAGAAAGAATGGGACGCTTGACTTTGGATGAAATATTTGGCTAAGTGTTAGAGAGGCTTTCAGGGAATGTCTTGAATGATATGGGGTTGAAAATAACTAAGTGTAGGTGTGTTTACACATAGGAAAGCTTAGGCCCAATACCCCAAGGCCTTAGGCCAAATTTGAAAAAAACCTGGCAGCCAAAATACACTGGTCCGCGATAGGTCCACGTCGTCGAACCATCACTCACCCTTACTGTTTTGTGCAAACTTGAAAAAATCAAATTTTTCTACGGTTGCTCTAAAATTAGGATTATACCCATTTCCCCCTGAACTTGAATGTGAAGTCAAATTTTCTATATCACGCACGAATTTTGAGATACATAAAAATTAAGATTTCGGATAGTTCCGAGTCATATTTTCGGGTGCTTTTTGGGGTCGTTTCACTAAACGGCTTGAAGAGTTCGCTGAAAAGACAAGTCACTACCTCTTAAGCATCTAGAACGTCGATACAAGATGGGAATAAAGAAGATCAGGAGTTACTGGGATACCACAAGTGTAGATGCAAGAAGTGAGTACCCAACAACACGGTACTTAACTAATGAATTCTTACCCCTAAATAAAGACATGAAGAACACAGGTATTCCTATCATTCCAATCACATACCTCTCCATAACTATAATCTACACTAGTAAAGCCAACATATATAATATATATCCACCATACAAGAATACAACAAAACAATAAATAGTTTCAAATGTTTAATAAATACAAGATTAATCAAGATATCACACTTCATACAGATTTTCATATTAATATAATGAGTGAAATAAGATAGAATGTGATGAAGTACAATGATACTATGTTGTGTAATGTCAAGTAATCGTGATGCATATTTGTACTACGATATATATCCGCTAATTACCTCATATCAAAACCTATGGGGGGGCTCATATGAATCGTGTATCCATAAAAAAAACTCCAATCACCAGAAAAGACCTTGATACATTACAACTATCGAAAGAGACCTCAATCGTCAGAAGAGACCTCGGCAAATAACATAATTCAGTAAAGACCTCGGCTCCAAGTATCAATATTCACTCTTTTCACTTTTCATAATCTAATGCGGATTAGCAGATGCGCAAAGAAAGTAAGTATGAAATGAAATTGACAATGCTATGCTATTTAGCTCAACATTCACATCAATATTCATCAACAAATGATTCATAACAATTAGGTAATTTCTCATGCTCAAATTTCACATTAGCACGCCAATTCACAAAGCGATATTATTACACATCTCATTTATTTATTCATTTCATGTAATATATATTCGAAACCAATTCATATTACACCTCAATCATACGAATAGGAAATACAAGGTTCAACACTCTTAGCTACGGGTTAAAAATTCACTTGCCTTAGCCAAAAATCATGATCACTCTATTACCGGAGCTTTCTCCTTCTAAATATACTCCAAAGAACCACAATCTAGTTAAATAATAATTCACAATCAAATTTCGAAGCTAAAGACACCAAAATTATGAAATTTGAGAAAAAGGGTAAAACAGTCCAAAAATTTAATTGCAGAAAACAAGATTGAAATCTAAAATTTTTTATATGAACATGTTTTTTAAGGTTTGTGGAAACTAATGGTGAAAACCTTTGAAAAATGGAGTTAAAATCACTCCATAATCACTATTTGTTTTCTCAAAAAATTTGAGTTCATGAAAAATCCTTAATTTCATCAATTGAAGTCCTTATATTTAATGTTAAAATTAAGAATTAATTAATGAAAAATGAAGATACAATTTCGAAATAGCTTACTCAAAAGTTTTCCCAAAAAAATCCCTTGAAAAATCGCCTAGCCAAATTTGGAAATGTCAAAAAGAGTGGAAAAAGGTTGATTCCTATCACTTTAGTGTTTCAAGCATAATTATCCCCTCATGTTCGTAGCCCTTAGGACCCAGAATACAGAGGTCAACCATCAAGGGGATCAGCGATTCTGGCTGAAGCCTTCACGAATACGGAGGTCATACTAGGGTGGCGCTCTATGATCATGAAACGAAGTTCGCGAATGTGATGCCTTCCACATTAGTACTTCATGAACGCCGGAGCGATGTTCACGAACGCGAAGAAGACAGAGACATCAGATATTAACAATCACAAATAACATAAAATCTTGGAATGGATCATATGAATTCTTTTAGAAACCAAAAAACACAAACCATATATGTAATCTTCCTAAATTCGATGTTCTGGGCTCAATGGAATCATCGAAAATCGGATCTGAGTTCTTCTTGACCCGAATTTTGATATGTTGCAACTAAATTAAGTTAAGACTAAAAATATCTAAATTCTAATAGAGAATCCAATAAATTATAATGAAATATATTCTAGAGCTAAAAGCACCTTTTGAAATCAATGGAATCATCAAAAATTCAATTTGAGTACCCGAACCCCAAATATTATCAAATTGAAATCTTGATCAAGTTTGAACTCCATTTCCAATTTAGGACCTCGAATCCACATAATAAATCTGAATATAATTCTGACAACTCCCCTAGGTCAACTTTCATATTATGGAATTGATGTAATCAACAGTATTTCGTTCTATGATCTGAATCTCCAAATGACTCCAAAACTCAAAATTTAAGCAGCTTAAGTCTCTAAATCTCAACTCTTTAACAAAAATTTCACTTTTCACAAAATTTTTAAAAATCAACTTTCATAGCCAATAAAATAGGACTTTGGAAAACTATTGGGTGGGGTAAAACGTTAATTTTATCAAAAATACCAAAAATAATCATTAGGGTTATTACATCATCCACCACTAAAAATTATGTTCATCCTCGAACATAAGGCAAACGATATAACTTAAGTCTCAAAAAGATGAGGGTAATGGATCTGCATGTCAGACTCGTCTTTTAAGTTGCCTCTCTTATGGGTTGATACTGCCAATGAACTTGTAAGGACCCACATGTTAGAGGGTGTAAAAGTTCCTAAGAAATGAAATCTAGAAATTTTTCAAGTACCAGTGAGTTTACGGAAGGACCCACGGGCTGTAAATGTCCCCAGGGGTCGTATCTTGGCCTCGTGGAATGTTAGCCAGACTTGGCGAAAATACTAATTTCTAAAGTTAAGTATACGAGATATCAAATGGACCATAGATTGACTTACGAGCCATAAGTCTTGTTGTAGGTTGAGGATCAGAGAAGGTTTCTGAGGGTCCAAAATCTTATCAGACGAAACCCTTTTCCTACGGCTCGTAGACTGGACCATGGCCCGTAATTGGGGTCTCATGGTCTTGTCTGGCAGACATTTAAAAAGGATAAGTTTGATCTTTCCTAATTTTTCTAAGATGTACCACGTCGTTTAAGCCTCAAATGAGTCCTTTCCAGCCTTATACAACCCTAAACAACTCCATCCCACCATTTTTGAATATCCTAAGTCTAAAATTCCCCCAAAATAGTCTCAAGCTCATTCAAGTCATTCAAGTGTAAGGTTTACAGTTAGGGTGAAACGACCCCAAAATTTCCCAAAAATGTGCCTTGGAAGTGTCCAAAATCGTAATTTCTATATATCTCAAAATTTATGCGTGATTTCAAAAATCGGACTTCATAGAAGATAGGTCAGGTTTCCCCTCTAACGAATGTTCTTTGCCATTCTTAGATCATGCCTAACATATGAGGACGAAGAGCCCACACTCTCGAAGAACAACTTACTCATGGAGAGCTCTGAGATGTTATCACTTTGTTAGCTCAAGTTATGGTTAATCAAGTCAATCAAGGGGCGTAAGCCCCTCATGCTCCTACTCCGGCGTCTTAGGTGAGGAACTTTATGAGTATGAATCTACCGAAGTTCTATGGGTCTAAGGTGGATGAGGACCCTCAAGAATTTGTGGATGAGGTGTACAAAGTGTTGGCTATCATGGGTCTTAGGTCAGAGGAGAAGTCGGAGTTGGCGGCATACCAACTCAAGGGGATAGCCCAAATATAGTTTACTCAATGGAAGGAGGAGAAAGGAAACAACAATGTGATACTATAGGAGGGGTTTAAGGCGGCTTTTCTCAATCGGTTCTTCCCTTTTATGCTTAGGGTGGCTAAAATGATGGAATTCATGAATTTGAAGCAAGGATCTATGAGTGTAAGGGAGTATGCCCTCAATTTCAACTAACTCTCTAAATATGCTCCACACTTAGTTGTCGACCCGAGGTTTAGGATGAACAAGTTCGTGATGGGTGTATCCAATTTGGTGAATGAGGAGTGTTGGGCTGCTATGTTGATTAGTGACATGAACTTGTCCCGCTTAATGACTTATGTTGAACAATTAGAAGGGGAGAAGTTGAGAAAGGGGAGGGGTAATGAGGCCATGATGGCCCGTTTTGATGGGAGGTTCCAAAGTTCGAAGGGTGGCCGGTTTCATCAAGGCCAAGGGTCTTCTCATGCTCCTAATGGAAGGTTTGCCAATGATTACCTAAGGGCCCAAGGTGATGGTGGTGTGGTGCCTAATGCTATGTGTCCAAATATGGATAGGGTCATAGTGGCCCATGCTTGAGGGATACTAGTACTTGTTATACTTATGAGGAAGTGGGGCATAAGGCAATGGATTATCCTCGTAATTGAAACAAGGGTAAGGATGTTTGTCCACAAGGCCGGGGTGCTAATGCAGTTCCTTTGGGTAGAGGTGGCCAACAAGGTGGTACCATGAGGCACAATTGATTTTATGCTCTTCTTGAGAGGTAAGGGGTAGATGAGATTCCTGATGTCATCATGGGTATGTTAAAAGTCTTTGATTTTGATGTGTATGAATTGATAGACACGGGTGTCACTCTTTCTTTTGTTACTCCTCTTATTGCCAAAAAGTTTCATGATGAGCCCGAATTTTTGTGTGAGTCTTATGAGGTGTCTACTCCTATTGGTGCATCTATTGTTGCTAGAAAGGTCTATAGATATTGTCCCATTTGCATCTTGTATAAAATATTGCCTCGTGATCTTGTTGAGTTGGATATGGTTCATTTTGATGTTATTCTTGGAATGGATTGGTTACATGCATATTATGTCTCTATTGATTGTAGAACCCATAGGGTCAAATTGCAATTTAAGAATGAACCGTCCTTGAGTGGAAGAGTCATGTAGTGGTCAAGGGTAGGTTTATCTTATGCATTAAAGTCCAAAAGCTGATCTCTATGGGGTGTCTTTATCATCTTGTGAAGGTTAGAGATGTGGAGTCCAAAGTCCTTCATATAGAGTCGATTATGGTTGTAAATGAGTTCCTTGATGTCTTTCCAGATGACCTTCCCGTTGTTCCTCCCGAAAGAGAAATAGATTTTGGTATAGACCTCCTTCCCGATACTCAACCTATTTCTATTCCCCCATACCGTATAACCTCGACGAACTTAAAGGAGTTGAAGGAGCAATTGAGGGACTTGTTGGAGAAGGGTTTTATTAGGCCTAGCCAATCACCTTGGGGTGCACCGGTGTTGTTTGTGAAAAAGAAGAATGGGTCCATTAGAATGTGTATTGCCTATTGGCGACTTAATAAGTTTACCATCAAGGTAGGTTGTGTGTGACTTGTGTTGGGGAGTTGAGAAAGAAGATTCTTGATGAGGCTCATAACTCTTCCTATTCTATTCGCCCCGATTCTACCAAGATGTATAGAGAGTTAAGGGATGTGTTTTGGTGGGATGATATGAAGAAAGACATTGCCAAATTTGTATTCGGTAGTCATAGTTTCCAACAAGTTAAAGATGAACACAAAGGCCGGGTGGCCTAACCCAAGACATAGAGATTCCTACTTGGAAGTGGGAGAAAATTAATATGGATTTTGTGGTTGGGTTGCCTAAGACTAGAAAGAGTTTTGATTCTATTTGGATTGTGGTTGATAGAATGACTACTGGTTAAAAATATTTATGGGGTCAAAGACTATGCTAAATTGTACATTCATGAGTTGGTGAGACTGCATGGGGTGCCCTTGTCTATCATATTAGATCATGATTCTCAATCCACTTCACACTTTTGGAGGTCCTTCTAAAGAGGTTTTGGTACCAAGATAAAGCAGAGTACGAACTTTCACCTCAAACGGATGGCCAAGCCGAAAGAACGATCCAAACTCTTGAGGATATGCTTAGAGATTGTGTTTTGGAGTTTAAGGGTAGTTGGGATGATCATATTCCATTGATTGAGTTTGCTTACAACAATAACTATCATTCTAGCATTGGTATGGCTCCATCTGAGGCCCTCTATGGTAGATTTTGTAGATCACCTATTGGGTGATTTAAAGTGGGAGAAATGGATTTGTTGGGTCCGGATCTGGTTATAGAGGCTATAGAGAAGGTAAGGTTAATTAGTGAAAGATTGAAAACAGCCCAAAGTCGTCAAAAGTCCTATCCTGATGTGAGAAGAAGAGAGCTTGAATTTAAAGTTGGTGATTGGGTCTATTTGAAGGTGTCACCCATGAAGGGTGTGGTTCGTTTTCGTAAGAAGGTAAATTAAGTCCAAGATTTGTGGGTACTTATAGGGTGTACAGGAGAATTGATAAGATGGCCTATGAGTTGGAATTTCCTAGTGAAATGGATTTGGTTCATCTAATTTTCCAAGTGTCTATTTTAAGGAAGTGTGTGGGTGATCCGAATGCTATTGTCCCGTTGAATGTCATGGGTGTTGTTGAAGACAACATGACTTATGAAGAGGCTCCAGTCGAGATCTTGGATAGACAAGTGAAGAGGTTGAGGAACAAGAATGTTGTTTCCGTTATGATCCTTTGGAGGAATCAATCAGTCGAAAGTGCTACATGGGAGGCCGAAACAGACAAGCAAAAGTGATATCCCTATCTCTTTCATTCTACTCAAGCCTAAGGTGCTAATTCTAAGTCTCCTATGTGATTTCAAGTCTTATGTTTCAGCCCTTATGTCATTTACATGCATTCATGTTTATGTTGGCAAGTTCATGGTGATTTGACTTTTGAAATGATGTTTAAAATGCATTGTTGCATCCTTATGTGGGCTGAATTATCTTGTTTACGTCTCTCATATACATTTCTTTGACATTCGGGGATAAATATTCTCAAGGGGGAGATATTGAAACGATCCCAAAAAGTACCTGAAAACGTGCCTCAAAAGTGCTCGAAATTATAATTTCTATATATCTCAAAATTCATGCGTGATATCGAAAATTCAACTTCATATTCTTGATCAGGGGCAAAATTGAGTGGGATATGGGTCTAACCCCGATTTTGGAGTAACCATAGAGAAATTTGATTTTTCCAAGTTTATGCAAAACAATGGTGTCTGCGATGGTACCGCGATGAGTAGTCATAGCGGACCAGTGTAAATTTGCCTCCGCGATAGGTCTGTGTCACGGACCAGATGCAGACCTATGTATTTTGTTGATAGTGATTTTTGTCTCAGTCCAATGCTTTTGGGTTTTGGGCCTAAGTCTTTCCATTTGTGAAAATACCTGTACCTAGCCATATTTTACCTTCATATCATACAAGACATTCCCCAATACTCACTCAAGCAATTAGACTAACATTTCACCCTAAATTTCAAGTCCAAAAACTCATCCGGATCTTAAGGATTTCACTCAAGCTTCAAGTCTCCATTTCCAATCTTCATCAAGGATTCTCCAAAGTCAAGGTATATGGGTTTCAACCATTGGGTCCTTTTACCCATGGTATCTAAGCTTTCTTTTTACGTAAATCTCATATTTCTAAGTTAATTTACTTATGGGCTTTACTTACTATGAATTTGACTATGAACTATGTTGGGGTTTTGTAAAAGTATGACTATTTAAGCATGTTTTGAGCTATGAAACATGGATCTATCTTGAGATTTGATGAAGGATTTTGATGTATATTGCATGATGGTATTACCAAGTATTGGTGGGTGATTTTACATTGGATTTTCTTGCATGATTTCACTCTTCAATTGCATGATTTTACACGAGCATTACACACCCGCCAAGTGTTTGATAAAATGTCCGATTATGGATTCTTGAGTTGTTAAAGGTCTAAAACATGGCTTATGATTTGAATGAATTTATGATGATGAAAGAAATGTATGTATGTGTTATTTTGCTCTATAGTGTTGTGAGTTTACCATGCCTCGCTTGGGAGGTAATAGGCTCGTGCTACCGGATTGGAGGGTATGTACCCCAATAACCATATTGAGGGGTTTGTACCTCGATTGCCTCGCTCGAGAGGTAGTAGTTCCATGCTATCGGATTGGGGTGTATATACCCCAATAACCATATTAAGAGGTTTGTACCTTGATTGCCTCGCTCAGGAGGTAGTAGGCTCGTGCTACCCGATTGGGGGTTATGTACCCCAATAACCACGTTGAGGGGTTGGTACCTCGATAACCATATTGAGAGATTTGTTCCTTATTCGCCTCTCCAAGGGGGTGGTAGGCCTTGGATATCCTATATTGATGGTCCCTCCTTACGCATGTATTATGTCCTATGTAAGCATGATTTACTCTAATTGTCATCCATGCATGCCATATTGCTATATGTTTATTCATTGCCTAAGTTTATGCATTTCAATTGTACTGCCTATCTCTTGTTGCATTGCATCCTACACACTTAGTACATTTCAACGTACTAACGCATACTCTATGCCTACGTGATGTCACCATGTAGGAATCGAAGCATCCTTCCCTACGTGGCTAGTACGATTTCTCTCAAGGAAATTTGGGTGAGTCCTCAATTCGGGGGACAATGTCTTGGATTCTATGTTATGTATTAAGACTTTTTCCTTTGATGTATGCTTATGACTAAAAGGGGCGATATCGGTTCCTTGTCTTGGTCCCCTACTCCTATCTATGTAATAGAGGTGTTATTGGAACCTTATGATGTATTAATGTTATACTCTCTTGAGCTTGCTATGTTTTTTATATGAATGATGTCCCTTAGTCCCATATTCCCTTTTTACTACTCTTCTTGTTGATTTTAATGCTTCCGCGACCAAGGATGTGTAATGATATGTAAAGAGACTTGTTTGGGGCCCCTTCGGGTTCCCCATTAACCGTGTCACGTCTAGGCCCTAGGCTTGGGTCGTGACAATATGTGAGTTTCAACCATTGGGTCCTTTCACCCATGGTGCCCAACTATCCTTTTTACATAAATTGCATGTTTCTAAGTTGATTTACTTATGGGTCTTACTTACTATGAATTTGACTATGAACTATGTTGGGGTTTCATAAACTTGTGATTGTCAAAACATGTTTTGAGTTATGAACCTATGATCTATTTTGAGATTTGATAAAGGGTTTCAATGTATATTGCATGAGGGTATTACCAAGTGTTAGTGGATTCATTTACTTCAAGTTTTCTTGGATGATTTTACTCTTGAATTATATGATTTTATACTAGCATTACACACCCGTCAAGTGTTTGATAAAGTGTTCGGTTAATGTTTTCTTGAGTTATTGAAGGTCTAATGTATGGTATATTAGTTAAACGACTTTATGATGATGAAAGAGATGTGTATATGTGTTGATTTCATGAATGGCATCTATAATGTTGGAAGTTGATCAATTATCTCGTTCGGGGGTAGTAGACCCGAGCTATCATGTTGGGGGTATGTACGTCAATCGCCTAGTTCGGGGGTGGTAGGCTAGTGTAACCATGTTGGAGGGTTTATACCTCAATCACCTAGCTCCGGGGGTGGTAGGCCCGTGCTACCATATTAGAGGGTATATACCTCAATGGTAGGCCTTGGTTACTAATGATGGTCTCTTCTTACACATGTAAAATATTCTATCTAAGCATGTTTCACTACAAGCATCATTCATACATGTCATATTGCTATATGTTCATTTATTTTCTAAATATGCATTTCGATTATGTTGCCTATCTCTTGTTGGATTGCATCCTACATACTTAGTCCATTCAAATATACTAATGCATACTTTATGCCTACATGATGTTACCATGTAGGAATCGGAGCTCCACTTGATCATCCTCCTCCACAGGGATAGTATGATTTCTCTCAAAGCTAGTTGGTAAGTCCTCAATTTTGGGGACAATGTCTTTGATCCTATGCTATGTATAAAGACTCTCTTTGTTTTGATGCATGCTTATGACTATGACGGTGAGCTCGAAAAATTGTCTTGGCCCCCGCTCAATTATATGTATTGGAGGTATTGTTGTACAAGCTATCTATTAATGCTATGAGCTTTGACTCTTTTGATGTTTATGTTATGAAAGTCTTCCCTTAGTCCCTTTGCCTTTACTTCTATTCTTTTATTGTTGTTTAATTGCTTCTGCCATCAAAGATGTGTAATGATATGTTAAGAGGCTTGCTTGAGGTTCCTTCAGGTTCCCTATTTGTCATGTCACGTCTAGGCCCTAGACTTGGGTTGTGACATAGGGTTTTGGTTCGTCTATCTCCAAATCAAGTTTCCTCCCATAAAATTAACAAGGTGTGTAGGTTTGACTGTTAAAACCTTTCCTCCATAATTCAACCATTCTTCTTCCTCATTAATATGGAATTTATGGATATTTATGGATGATTTTATGAACTCTTTTATATGATAATATTATGAAGAGATTTATGATGTTTTCCCTTTGTACATGATTATCTATTGAAAAGTCACATGAAATTTATGGATTTTTATGAAGGTTTGATGATACCCTAACTAAGTTTTGTTATACTTTTGGTGGATTATTCTGAATAATGTTCAAGTGGTTCCATTTTACTCTTCTCAAGTTATTTACTTTTGAATTGCATGATTTTAAACATATATACATATATACCTACCATGATTTGACTAAAGATGTATGCCAAGCTTCTATGATGTTGAGGGCCTTATGGTAAATTATGCAAACTATGAATGGTATGATTTTTCAAAGGGCTATTATGCATGATACAAGATATGAGAATATTGTGAAAGTTATGAAGCCCTATATTTGATATTATGAAACTTTAGTTTTAATGAGCTACTCTATGAAAATATTATAATATTATGATGTTTTGTATGTTATGGCTATAAGTATGATTTGAACATTTCTTGGGATTCTGATCCTAGCACCGAGAGGACCTTGATAGATAATCATTGTCCCTTAATTATATTTCCTCCATAAGTTTCCAAATTAGCTAATGAATACATATAGCACATGTTACATGATTGATCAAAAAGGGTGGTGTTCCCATACCACTATTGGTCTCTAGTGTAGGAGTAGAAGTATTAGTGGCCCCCCTTCTCTCAACCTCAGTTTGTAGGGGGTCCTCAGTATGTGGAGCAGCAACAGTAGAAGAAGAAGGAGTCTCAGACTGTGGTACTGCGACAAACATCTCTGGTAAGTGGACTGGAGGATGCGATGCTTGATGTGCTGTCAAAATACAATACTTTTGATGCTTAATACTTTGAATTTTGTGTGTTCTAAATGTGATATTAGTGAGTTTTATGTATTTTTAT
This sequence comes from Solanum clarkiae, assembly GCA_011800125.2. NCBI lineage: Eukaryota > Viridiplantae > Streptophyta > Magnoliopsida > Solanales > Solanaceae > Solanum > Solanum clarkiae. The sequence continues at coordinate 5,393,716 of JAABOM020000049.1, forward strand.
GTTTTATTTGCAAGATTTCGGGGTTGGCCTTGATTTTGGGAAGATTATGCAGAAGTTGCTATTTTTTATGATATATGAGACCCTTTACAGCTCGTGAAAGAGGTTTCATGGACAATTCTAGTGAGGGGATAATTTTCTGAAGATTGTTCTACAAACATGTAGATGGATCATGAACTTATTTACGAGTCGTACACCATGTTTCATGCCCTAAGGATCAGAGAAGAAGGACTTTCTAAATATTGGTTAGACGAAATCCCTTAGGGGCTGTAGAATATTTTATGGGACGTAGAGGGGTGTCATAGATCACAAGTTCATTTTTGCAGCAATAATGTATGAGAACCCGAATTACGGGACATGGAACACAATATAGCTCGTAAAATTGTTCATGAGACGTGCCGACCCAATTATCCTATTTTGTTTTGGACTTGTATTTTAAATATTATAAATAGTTTTTAGGTTATTTTTCATTAAGTTTAAAGAGAGTTCGACCAGTGAAAGAAAAATAGTGAGATTGAGTAGAGAAAACATTGGAGAGTTTTGAGAAACACTTATACTTTGATTTAAACTTATAATCTTGTGAATCTCATTGAAGCTTGGATTTACTTGCTTAATTCAATTATGTAAGTGCTCTATTATATTATTCTAATTCATAAGTCTTGCATCTACACAAATCATGAATAGCTAAATGTACAACTAGGGTTATAGGAACCATGAAGAACTAACAAGGTGAAACCGAATAATTTATAATTCTTGGAAAGTGTGAAGCATGTATTAATTAACTCTCGTCGTTCTGCATGTTTTCTAGTACTGGCCAAAATTAGAATCGGCCTAGTATTACTGACTCAACTAAGGTAGTAATGAATAAAAAAAGAGATTAATTAACATGATTTGGTTGATGTGTTCTTGTCTAATCAACTAAACTGGACCAACGGGAGATTGTACTGGGACTAATAGGTAAGGGTTAATAATGCACATTGTGGAGATGGGCCAAGTCATGTACTAAAATTCGCCTCTCGCCTGGACCAAAGGGTTTGGTGAACTTAACTTACCATCCTGCAAGCTACACACTAGAAAAGAATTAGATTATCCAGTGATACTGAATTAGGGAATCATAGAGAACATAATACCCTAGTTTCTCTCCATAGTTGTTAAACTCTTGTGTTAGTTAGGCTTACTTTTCTACTTGTTAGCAAACCCCCCCCCCTCTTTGGGAGATAAGTAAGTCTATTACTAAAATTGTATTAATTGAATTCTCCTAAGTCTATGTATTCCATGTGAGTTCGACCTTAACCTTGGTTAGGTTTTAGTTCTTGACAATGATCGTGTTATCCTAAAAAGGAGGTATAACTTGGGAGACATCAAGAGTTTGGTGTCATTGCCTGGGAATACGGCTAGACATGGTTAATTTAAATAATTTGGGTTTTAATCTTTGTTTCCCTCATTTTACATTTTTTTGTTATTTTGGTTTCTTTACACGGTATAAATGTAGTGTATACCCAACACGCGAAGTCGATGTAGACCCTTGACTTTGTTTGACCTAGAGATCCAGAGAATATTAAGAAGAATGGCCTAATATAATGCCAACAATGCAGCTAATGCAGCTCTGAGTATGAATGAGAATAAAAATGCTGGCAATGAGAACTCACCTCCCCTCGAGTATATTGCTCCACAACCACAGGATTTTAATGACAACGCTTATCAGTGGAATCAATACAGGTCGAATCCTATGGCTATGGAGGTGACTGGAGCTATTGTGTTGCTCCTACTACCAGCTGAGACAATGTTTGTGGTTTCAAGTGGGTTGCTTAAAATGATACAGAACTATGGGCTATTTGTGAGCTTACCATCGGAGGATCCTCATAGCCATCTACACAATGTTGCATTTGTCTGCAAGAGTATGATGGGAATGCATAATTTATTTTTATATGTTGTGGGACTTCATATCTTCCCATTGTCTCTTAGAGGAAATGCAACACTATGTCTATCTGAGCTCCCACAGAGTTCGATCACCAGTTGGGCTGAAATGCAGAAGGCCTTTGTAGAGAGGTACTTTCCGAGATCGAAGAAGCTCAAGTTGAAAGATCAGATCAACAACTTTGAGCAACTTCCTGGTGACTCGATCAGTACTACATGAGAGCAATTTACTAAGTGCTTGAGGAGTGTCCGAGCCACAAGATTGTTGATGATGCCTTGATGGAAATCTTCTATCATGCTCTTGATGAAAATAGTCAGGCTTATGTTGATACCATTATGGAGGGCATGTTCTTAGATCAGCCATTTGCAAGGATTGCAGAAAGGATGGAGAGAGTGGTCAAGACCAGTCGTGCATAGGGGCAAAGAGACAGAACATCTATCAAAAGTTCATGCATTGTCAAGATTAGCTCGGAGCAAGCTAAGATAAATGAAGAGATTATTCAAGAGCTTGCCTGAATCCATACAGGCATGGAGGTGATGATGAAGCAGAATCAGGAGCGAGCTAATGCAGTTGTTCATCAGCCTTCATGTGCACCCATATATAATGATCCTTACCATGAGGAGGACACTTGTTTTATTGTTGATCAGATGAGGGGATTCCGGACCAATACTCAAGGCTCCAGACAGGATTATTAGTGTCAAGATCAAGAAAACTAAGGTCAAAACTTCAATCAAGATAGATCTTTCAGAGACAACCTCGGGGGATACTATGACCGAAATCAGGGCCAAGAGAGATATGCAGATTGGAGTCGCAGAGACGATTACAGAAATGGTCTATATGTGTCACCACACAACTGCGATACAGGTGCTAGTAGCTCAAGAGTTGAGGAGATGTTTGATCATCTGTTGAAGAAAGTTGAGACTGTGACACAAGATGAGACTCTGAGGGGGATGAAATCTGGGATCTCCAGTATCAATCAAAACAAGTCTCATTTTGTTCCCATCAAACAGCTTGAGCAACAGTTCGGTCAAGTGTCGACTCAACTAAATCAATGTCAGAGGGGTACACTGCCGAGCAACATGGTGCAGAATCTTAAAAATGAGGGGCAATGCATGGTAGTTACTACTCATGGGGGCAAGAGCACCATTGATCCTTCAATAACATACTAAAAATAAAAACTACTTTTAAAAAAAAAAAAGAATTTCGATTCAAATGGGCTTCCCCTCACAAAAGAACCAAAAATAAAAACCAAGGAGTGGGCAAAGTATGCTCTGATAAAAACTAAAAATCTAAAAACAAAAGACTATTTTACTATAAAAAAAGAAAATAAAATTTTTTTTATAGTTTTAATTTTTTTATTTTTTTCTAAATAATTAAATAAAATCTTATAGCATATATCACCCTTAAAAATATTGGAAGATATTCCACTCCATACTTAAAATCATGTTTTTTCCCCAAAGCAATTTATAGAAAATAGATGAAGCAGAAGGGTAAGAAATATTCCTTGAGACCCTTTAAGGTCTAGCTAGAAACATGTTTTTTAATATTTATAAAGGGTCGCTTGCACCCCATACTTAAGATCAAAAAATGTGTTCCTTAGCTTCAAATTCGGGTACTCTTCTCCTAAATCTACAAAAATAAAAACGACACACACCAAAAAAAAAAGACAAGACAAATACTATACAAAAAACTTAAAAAAAAAAAAAAGAAGTTCCACTATTAGTTGGAGGCCTTCTACTTTTTCGTCCACCTTGAGCATATGAATTGTACCCCTAATTTCTTTTTCAATTTTCTATTATGCTCGAAGGGTGATGACATAAAATAAGGAAAATAAACAATAGAGATTGCATATTGTGTTTTTTGGCTTTTGAATGAGGAATGTAATTTTTTTTATTTGTGCCCAATAAATTCAAGAATATAACATATTTTTTCCTCCTCCTTACATTCTTCTGTATGCTCAAATGATTTGATTAATATCTCATCCTGTAAACATAATGTAGAAAAATGATTGAAGTGAGGTTCAATATGTCCTAATTCATGAATTGTATTATTATTTATGTCATCATGTTTACACACACTAGTGTTTTTAAAAATAATATTATCTAATTCTTCGCATAACTCTCGTGTATTTTTCTCAACACTGACATCATTAACAATAGTATGATCAAGTAGTTGACCCTCCAATTTTAGCTCTTCAAGTTGGCCGATAAGCATTTTTTTCTTCCTCACACAATTCATAACTAGTTTGTTGAGCGTCAAACATATCAACCTTTACATTCAACTCTTAAAATGTGCATATTCAAGCCAAACTAATGAACATCTGACAAAAGCACATAGTTGTCTAAGTCGAGATTTTCTAATATTTTCAAGAAGTACACATTGTAATTCAAAAACGTATCTACAACCCCTCTCATCCCAATACTCCAATCATCCAATATTTCTTCAATGGAGGGTGTCATATTAATAAGAAAAAATTGACAAAAAAAATAAATAAAAATAAACTTATGGACTACAAGTAAAAATAAATACCAAAGATAATATTTAATTCATATTCCTCGGCAACGGCGCAACTTTTCTGGTAACGTTCAAAATATACTTCTCAAAGGAAATATAAACGGTCGTTTGAAATATATTTACCCAATTTGTGAGTCGGAGTCGATCCCACAAAGAATATGAAAAAATATTGTCAATAGTAAAAAAATTAACTAAATAGTCATTATAAAAATTGGGAGGTTGTAATAGAAGACCTAGAAAACAACAATAAAAATAATAGTAGCTTGCAATTTAATATTTATTTGTGTCAAGATAAATAGAAGTAACTAGGAATGTGTTCCCATAATTTTATAACTTATCAAGAATAATGTCTTAGTGATCTATTTCACTTTTTAGCATGCAGAACGGTAAGTTAAGTTCACTAAATCTTTTGGCCCAGGTGAAAGGCAAATTTCTCTACGTGATTTGATCCATCCCCATAGTGTGACATTACTAACCCTTACCTATTGTCCTAGTACAATATCTCCTTGGCCCATCACTTGATTAGACAATAAACATTAATTAATTTATCTCTTTTCCTATTCATTACTACCTTGATCCAGTCCCTAACACTAGGTGGGTTCTAATGTTGGCCTCCATTAGAAAGCATTCAATATGAAGATAATTAATTAATACATGCATAAAATTTATTCAAGAATCACTTTTTACATTAATTTACTTTGTTGGGTGTAAAACTTTAGGCGGCTGATGTATGAAGTTTGCATAGAATTGACAAACTTTGAACATTTGATCATAATCGAAGGAATCTTTTACCATGGTTGGCCAATAATACCCCATTCTTTTTATGTGAAAAGTGGAGCTTTGGTCTAGACTGATGTGATCCTCAAACTCCTGAATGTGCCTTTTGAAAACTTGAGCCACTTCTTCCTCCCCCGAACACTACACGAGCATTCTCTCAAATAATCTCCTATACAACATATCCTTGTAGTAGTGAAAATGAGGTACCCGACAACAAATGTTAGTCCTTCTTTTGACATCTTCTGGAAGTATCTCATAACATAAGTAGTTAATGATAGCTTGTTGCTAATCCTTTTTATTGGCTTCGAAAACAACGACAATACGCTCAAGCTTATTCTCCATATTTTCATCTTCATCCAACGATGGTACTACCCATTATTGGTAGATAGTAACTTATGTTCGATCAGGAAGAGTCAGAGTTGAGGCTATAGCAGCTAAGGTATCAATTGTTTTATTTTCATTCCTTTGAATATTGTAGGGTCACATCTCTAAGCCATGCTATTAACTTTTGGGCATAACAGTGATATGAGCGTAGTTCAAGCTTCTTGACCTTATAGGTTCCCAAGAGTTGTTAAATCACAACTGAGAATCACCATAAATCGTCCTTGATTGATAAGGTAAAGGCAAAACAAGATCTTGACCCCGCTTTGCCTGAGTTGAATGCCTTGATGAGAGATGGTAGAGTGGAGGTTTTCTCCCAAGGGGGAGATGGTGCCCTTAGGTACCAAGGTAGATTGTGTGTGCCAAATATGGGTGATTTGAAAGAATAGATCTTGAAGGAGGCCCATAATTCATCCTATTCCATTCATCCTCATTCTACAAAGACGTATAGAGACTTAAGGGAAGTGTATTGGTGGAGTGGTATGAAGAGATATATTGCCAAGTTCATATCCGGATGTCATAATTGCCAACAAGTGAAAGCCGAACATCAAAGGTTGAGTGGCCTAGCCCAATATATAGAGATTCCTACTTGGAAATGCGAGAAAATCAACATGAATTTTGTGATTGAATTGCCTAAGATTAGGAAACATTTTGACTCTATTTGGGTTGTTATGGATAGAATGATAAAGTCGGCTTATTTCCTATCAATCAAAACTACTTATGGTGCTGAAAATTATACCAAATTGCACATTCATGAGTTGGTTAGATTGCATGGGGTGCCCTTGTCTATCATTTCGGATAGTGGTGTTCAATTTACTTCTCACTTTTGGAGGTCTTTCCAAAGAGATATTGGTACCAAGGTTAAACCTAACATGGCCTTTCATCCTCAAATGGATAGTCAAGCCGAGAGGACTATCCAAACCCTTGAGGATATGCTTAAAGCTTGTGTGTTGGAGTTTAAAGGTATTTCAGATGAACATTTTCCACTCATTGAGTTTGCATACAACAATATCTACCACTCAAGCATTTGCATGGCTCCTTTTGAAGCTCTTTATGGTAGGCGTTGTAGATCCCCAGTTGGGTGATTTGAAGTGGGGGAAATAGCTTTGCTAAGTCCGGATTTGGTCATGGAATCCTTGGAGAAGGTGAAGTTGATTAGAGAGAGATTGAAAATAGCCCAAAGTATACAAAAGTCCTATTCCAATGATAGGAGAAGAGATCTTGAGTTTAAGGTTGGTGATTGGGTTTACTTGAAAGTCTCACCTATGAAGGGTGTGGTTCGATTTGGCAAGAAGGAGAAGTTAAGCCCAAGATTTGTAAGTCCTTATAGAGTTTTGAGAAGGATTGATAAGGCTGCTTATGAGTTGGAGTTGCCTACAGAGATTAATATGGTTCATTCGGTTTTCCATGTATCCATGTTGAGGAAGTGTGTGGGTGAGGCAAGTGTTATAGTGCCTTTGGATGTTGTGGGTATTGTAGAAGATAATTTGGCTTATGAGGAGGTCCCGGTGGAGATTTTGGATAGACAAGTGAAGAGGTTGAGAAACAAAGATGTAACTTTCGTCAAGATCCTTTGCAGGAACTAACAAGTTGAAAGTGCCACATGGGAAGCCAAGGCGGACATGAGAAAGTGATATCCCTATCTCTTCCTCTCTACTCAAGCCGAAGGTACTAATTTAAGTTCCCTATATGATTTCAAGTCTTACGTTCCATCCCTTATGTCATTTCGCATGTAGCCATTTTTATGTTGACAAGTTTATGGTGATTTTGACACTCATGTTGAGATTTTTGAAATGATGTTTAAACGCATTTGATGTATTCAAGTCGAGCTGAAATATGCACGATTACTTATCTTATGTATGTTTCTTTGACATTCAGGGACAAATGTTCCCAAGGAGGAGATATTGAAATGCCCTACAAATATGCTTTGAAAATGTCCATAATTGTGATTTTCATATATCTCAAAATTCGTGCGTGATATCAAAAATTTGACTTCATATTCTTGATCAAGGGGAAAAATTAAGTGGGAGATGGGTATAACCCCGATTTTAGAGGATCGTAGCATAAAATATTTACGCATAAATTTGAATTCCAGTTGCCATCAAAGCCCTGGTTGTGACGCGTCAGGGGCGCGGACTAGTGTTAATTTGCCCTCCGCATTGGGTCCGTGTCTAGAAGTTTTTCCCTCATTTTTTATTTTGGCCCAAAGGCCTTGGGATCAGCCCCATGCCCACTTATGCGTGAAAAATGCCTATACTTAGTCATTTTTCAACTCTATATCGCTCAAGACCCTCTTAAAACCCTCTCTAACACTTAACCAAATATTTCATCCAAATTCAAGTTTCCCAGGCTTAATTTCGGATCTCAAGAAATTCATTCAAGATTCAAGTCTCCTTCAAGTCTACATCAAGAAAATTCAAGTTTTAGGTATGTGGGTTTCGTCCATTGGGTCCTCTCACCCATGGAGTCTAACATTCCTTTTTATGAAAATTGCATGTTTTCAAGTTGTATTACTTATGGGTATTACTTATTATGGATCATGATTATAAATTATGTTGGGGTTTTATGAAATGTTGATTGGAAACACATGTCTACCTATTTCAATCTTATACTACGAAATGGGTTGTCTATTGTGACTATGCATATTTTGAGCTATGAAACTATGACCCATTATAAGATTTGGTGAGGAATTTCAAGGTATCTTATATTAAGGTTTTACTTTATATGGGTGGGATGATTTACATTGAGATTTCTCACATTATTTCACTCTTGAATTGTATGATTTCTAACTAGCATTACACACCCATCAAGTTTTCGATAAAATGTCTTGACAAGGATTCTCAAGTTATTGATAGACTACTACATGGTTTATAAGTCAAGTGACTTTATGATGATTAAGGGATTGTATGTATGTATTAAATTCATGAAAAGTATTTATAGTGTTGCAAGTTGACCACACCTTGTTGAGGGAGTAACATACTTTGACCACCTTGTCGGGAGGGGGGTGATATTCCCATAATACCATATTGATGGGTAGATACCTTGACTACCTTATCGGGGGCCCGTACTACCATGTTGAGGAGTGGATACCTTGACCACCTTGTCGGGGAGTGACATGCTCGTACTACCATGTTGAAGGGTAGATACCTTGACCACCTTGTCGGGGGGTGATATACCTGTACTATCATGTTGAGGGATAGATACCTCAATCATCTTCCAAGGAGGTGACATGCCTTGAATTCCAAGTAATAGTTGTTTGATCTATGATTATGGATTTTTCCCACACATGTATTATATTTTATACAAGTTATATGAGTTACTAGTATGTTTTACTACAAGCATTGATCATGCATGTCATATTGATATTGTACTTATCCATTGCTTATGATTATGCATTTTGATTATGTTGGCTTATGTCTTTTTGCATTGCATCCTACATACTTAGTACATTCAAACTTACTAACACATACTCTATGCCTACATGATGTTACCATGTAGGAACCGGAACACCTCTAGATCATCCTCCACGTGGCTAGTTTTGGCATTTCAGAAGATAAGCTTTGGTGAGTCCTCAAGTTCGGGGACACTAGATATGCCTCTTACTATTTGATGTCTCTTTATGTTGATCATTTGATACTATAAGGGTGAGCCCAGAAAGTGTCTTGGCCCCCGCTCCGATCTATGTTAGAGGTATTGTTGGAACAACTGATGTACTTTTGCTTTGAGCTTGACTCTTGAGTATTTTATTATTATCAAAGACTTCCCTTAGTCCCCTTTCCCTTATTTATATCTCTTGTTGTTGTTATTTTGCTTCTGCGACCAAGGATGTGTGATTAATATGCTAAGAGGCTTGTTTGGGGTTCCTTCGGGTTTCTCATTCGTCGTGTCGTATCTAGGCCCTGGACTTGGGTCGTGACATTTAGTATATGGTCTGACGAATCTCCATGGGTTATACCTGGTAGCCTTATCTCGGTAGATGTATACACCGGCTGTATGACAAGCGTGATTTCACCTCATGCATTGCACTCATTCGTTTCACTTGCACTGCATCGTAATTATATTTGATCTTTTTATCCATTCTTATGCATATATTGTGTACTAACCTTTTCATTGTAAGTAAGAGAGTTCTTACTTATTACATGCTTATTCGATTTCTCCTACCCAGTTGGTTGAACCTACTGGGTACATTTCGGTATACTCAGCCCTACTATGTTTTCTCCCTACAGATCAAGCACAAGGACTCTCCCCGTGATAGTTGATCTTATTTTATTGGAGTTCTTCTTTTTCCCAACTTTCAGTGGTGAGACTTAGCTATCGAGTCGTCATTGTGCTATTGAGATATTTTCTAATTGTATTTAGTTTTAGACTATGTATTTCCTTTATGAGATAGCCTATATTTACTCCTGTTTCGTGCTACTTAGAAGCTCTACTACTCTTGCCTCCAGGTTTTGGATGTTAAATTAAGTGTTGAAGTTGTGTTGTCTTAGCTTTATTTTCTTTAGTTGTGTCGTCTTAGCTTTATTTTCTTTAGATGCCAAATCATATGTGTGTGTACATACATATACATATATAGTATGTGTGTATGCGTGTGTCTACATATATATATTGATTTTTAACCTGGAAGAACTCATATTATTTAAGAACTTTTAAATCAATTAAAATTCTATTGATTACATGTTTCCTCATTTAAAATCTATAGAAAGGAATTTTAGATTAATTGAAATTTTGCTAACACATAACTTCTAAATTTGGTATTGATACACAACAAAATTTGACTTTTGTCAGTATCTAATTTCTGACTTTTATATAAATAATGTAACTCTTAATCAGTATCGATATGATTATGATTTTTGATATTAATGATGTATTTTGTTCATTATATTTAATTTTACTTCTTAAGTATTAGTGTGAGTGATGATGAGTTATCATGTTTTAAGTATATTTTTATCTTAAAAACATTACGTTATTTTTTAGTAGTCTTATATTTGGTAAAATTAAGTACACATAAGAATTTATTATTTTTATATACATTTATTATAATCAACACAATACACATGTACAGAACACATACACTTAATTAGTTATTTTTTAAAAGCATGAATTCTTTGAAAAATGTTGATGGAACTTTTTACCTTTCATTAAAAGATTCTACAAATATGTAAAATCATTATTTACAATTTAAAAAAAAATTATTATTTAATTATCTTTATAATATTTAAATTAGGAAGTCCTAAAATATATGATTAGAGAAAAATATATTTTAAAAACTAAGGAGTCTTAAAACATCTGATAAGTACTAGGAGATATGATAATTAAGGAAACCTAAAACTCATTGTAAGTGAAAACTATATTTTAAAAATTAAGAACTCCAAAATAGATAGTAAGAGAAAAATATATGGTAAGAGCTATTAGGAGAATCAACAATTAAGGAGTCCCAAGAATATGGAAAGAGAAAAATATATTTTAAAAATTAAAGAATTTTCAAATATCTAATAAAAAAAAATATATGATAAAAGTTCTAAGGTCTTAATTTTCTTACCGGCATACATGTATTTCTTTTATATTCTTACGTTCTTTGTTATTAGACAAAATCCAAAAAAGTAAGTTCTTCCAACCTCATGTTGTGATCTTCTACTTTGCCATAAACTTTCTATTATTTATTTTATTGCAAGAAGTTGTGTTAATATTATTATGCTCATATGGAATGTAGTTTATTTTTCCTTTAGCTTAATGTGCATTTGAGCTTAAGTTTTGTGCATTGTTAGTGTATAAGATTTTCTATATTATCAGATAACTTGAGCTTAAATTTTATGCACTGTCAGTGTATAAGATTTTTTACACTATCAAGTAATTTAATCATAAATATGAAAATTTATTAAGTAATTAATGATATATCTTTTTAAATATAATTCTAATTATGGCAAAAGATAGTTAAGGAAAGTTGAACATTCTTTTGTACTGAATGAATTAATTTATTATTATCTTCTTAATCAAATTTATTTTCTTTTTTAAATTTAAAATTTTTATTGGTTTTCCTCAACATTATTTCGAAATCAAAAGTAGTTCTTCAATTCGACAAACAATTTTTAGTTATAGTTGCTTTTAAATTTGAAATTACGGCAAGTCATGATCCGGACAAATAAAAAAGAATTCAAAGAAGCAACTACTTATTATTGTGATTCCACATGTTGAAAACTTGGAATATGGAAAATATTTTAAAGATTAGATAATTAATAGTTATCTCTGAGCAATTCACAAACAACTTAAAAATATGATCAATACAATGAAAGAAGACACAAAATAAAGAGATTTAATAAGAAGATAATATTAATATAATATGTATAGAGCCAATTGGCTTCAACTTTATTGATAAATTTTTAAATCCTTATTTTGCGACACACTATTTGAGATTTCTAGAGACTAATCAACATCAACATTACCCCAATGCCTCAAAGGCTCCCGCCCATTGCGGGGTAAGAGGGGGTCGGATGTACGCAGTCTGACCCCTATGTTTAAAAACATAGCGCGACTGTTTCCGGATGACCCATGATAAGCGTCGAAAGTTGCATTGACTAACTGTTACTTCACAATTGAAAGAAGCGCAGACAGTTTAAAGAGCCATTTTGCTTTATTCCATCACACCCCAAAGCCAAAAAATAGTGAATTTTTGGCTCCATCCGAAATTGATGGAACAATCAACACAAGTAATGAAATAGTGAATTTTTTATGGAATAATTAGTTACGAGATCAAGGAAGATTGGAAGAGAGAGAGGAAGAGAAAAATATAAGATTTTTGAAATAGAATACTAATTAAAAATAAATTAGTAACCTCTTATAGCAAGTTAATATTACCTAATAGTGTAAAAATGAATACATTGACGGCACATATAACTTAAGTTCGTTATATTCACAATAAGATTTTTAAAGCATGTACAGTTAACTAGTAATATTAGACGAGTATACATAATGTAATGTAATAAATAAATAGAAAGCAAGAAGAAATCATTTAGCATACACAAATGCAAAAGGCAAGGAGAGAGAAGGAGAACAACATTATTCAGTAAATATATGATGAATATGGAATTTGATAAGTAAATACTAATAAATTAGAAAATAATTATTAGAACCTCTGTTTCCTAGTCCCTTGGGGATGACCTTGACTAGGAATACTCTGCTCATTTCTGAAAAAATTGTGTGGATCCACCATTGATTTCACTTTCACCAACCTATCATAATTGTTTTTGAAATACTTGGACCCATATACCCGTCCTTGTTCCAAGCTGTGTGGACCTTGATCGTTTGTACCAATATCAAGATCCCTGTAATTCAAATAGGCTTGTCTTGGGTTCTTTGAAACATATGGGGTCATGAAACTGTACAGATCTCTAATTTGTGAAAGGTAATCTTTTTCTGCTGCTACTCCTTCTTCATGCCAATTAACTGAATACTGAATTTTGAAAAGAATACCTGTCCTGTGAGGAAATGGAGTTTCTCCCTCTGGAATTTCAGCCATTCTTCCTCCATAAGGATTGAAAACTAGTCCTGCTTTTCCTAAAGAAATCATCTTCTGGAAAATTGATTCCAACCCATCTCTGGGAATTGCTTTTTGTACGTAATCCGATTTTCTTTTCAAGAAATTTAATGGATCCCCTGTTCTATTCAACAGGGCCTCTGGCTTTGTCGTATTGTCGAAATTTCCCCAATACAGGACTGAATCAATCCAACTCATTTCCAAACAATCTTGCTTTCTTAACCCCAAAGCAGGGAATTCCTTGCTTATGAGAGTCATTAATCTACTAGAATCACCCAGGAACAACGCTATGAATGTTGCTCGTATTGATTTAGTGCTCTTTGCACCTTTGGACTTGTTTTTCACTGTGATGGGTTGTATAAGTAGCCTCATGAACAGATCATCGTCAATTTTGTTAGCAACATCCTGCCACTGAACCACAGCGTCTGTAGCATTCTCTTCTAGAAATCTTTCCACTCTGAAGTATGTCACGGTTTCTGGGACTTGAACAAGTCGAATTTTGAAGGCTAAAATGACACCAAAACTAGCACCACCACCTCCTTTAATTGCCCAAAATAAATCCTCACCCATGGCTTTGCGATCCAGAATTCTACCATTAACATCGACCAATCGAACATCCAATACATTATCAACAGTAAGTCCAAACTTACGAAGCATATTCCCATAACCACCCCCACTAACATGCCCACCAACACCAACAGTAGGACAAACACCCCCCGGGAAACCAAGAACTTTACTTTTTGCCCAAATGTTATAGTAAAGTTCCCCTAGAATAGCACCTGCTTGTACCCAAGCAGTTTGGTCATTTGTATTAATGGAAATTGATCTTAGATTAAACATATCAAGCATAATAAAAGGGACATCGGAGACATAGGAAATGCCCTCATAATCATGGCCGCCGCTGCGGATTTTAAGCTGTAAATTAATCTGGTTGGTGCAAAGGACGATCCCGGAGACATGGGATTCTTGAGTAGGGGTGACGATAATGGCCGGTTTACGAGTGGTGGAGGAGTTAAAAAACCGGCCGTTTCTGATGTAGGCTTGTAAAATGGGGTTAAAAGAGGAGTTGTATGGGGAATACACGATTTTGGAGATTTCTGACAGAGGAATTGAGTTGGTTCTGAGGCAATTGACAAATATGTCATACAAAGGAGAAGCAGCATGACAAGATAAGGAATTGAATTTTAAAAGGAGGAGAAAATGAACAACAAGAACAAAAAGCCAACAAGTAGACATGGTGGACGATCCCTTTTCCTTTATCACTTGCTTTGGTAGCTTTTGGGTTGTAGGCTAAAAGGGCATCGTTTATATATAGTCACAAATGAAAATAAAATAAATAAAACAGAATCAAGTTTGAAATTTCTATTCACATTCATGGATTGCGTTTTCTTTGCATGACGAATTAATTCCAATAACCTCTAATCTTTTTGTTGGTCACCATCAACTAATTTTTAAAGAATACTATTTATTATTTTCAAAGCTACTATTTTGATGAGAAATTGTGTTTGACTAATTAATGTAAAAAATATTTTTTTGATAATAGCCTTTAATATCTTGTCCGGACAAAATTTTAAAATTAGCTTATCTTAAAAAGTGGTTTGTGTAAAGTAATTCTCAAAAAAGGTATTTTCAGTCTTTTGTGTTTTGCCAATAAATTTTAAAAAATATTTTTAAATGGTAATTGAGTATTTGACTAAACTTTTTAAAAGTGCTTGGGAGTATATTTTTCTCAAAAGTGTTTTTCAAAAAATTAAAAATAATAATATATAATACTTTTTGCCTTTCAATAGTTTGGCCAAATAGGTTATAGTGTATTTTTTTAAGATTGTTTTTGGGGAGAAGCTATTATTTTCTCCGTTTGATTTTATATGATATTTTTTTAATTCCTTAAAAAAAAAAAAGATGTTATCTTTCTATATTAGCAATAATTCAATTTAAAAATTTTCTTTTTGCCCTTAATGAAATGATCTATAATCATACATGTTGACACCCAATTTTTATCCTTCACGGTGTCAAATTAATGAGTGGATTAGTATTTGATTTGGTGCCATTGTAATTGATTTCATGTGCCTTAATTAACTTAGCAACTTTGTTTGGCAAAGTTTGATTGAAATTTGCATAATAGTTTGGCCTATTGAGACTATTTACGGTAAATTTGATT
>JAABOM020000049.1:5414311-5427340 GCA_011800125.2 Solanum clarkiae
CGTATAAATCTTGTTCAACCCCTGTGCTAGCCCTTTTCTCATCATCTAAGGGTAGGATTGTATCCTCTGCATACTCTAAGAGTCCGCCCACCCGCTGCATGTTGCTAATTTCAGTTATATAGTTGTTCGGTGGATCATGAGTTGCTCTCATGAGTTCTTCAATTTGAGAAAAAGTCGCGGGAGTCTGGGTATAGAAAATATTCTCAATGAATGGTTCTGTAAAGTAGGTCATTTTAGTTTTTGGGCCCAAGTTAGTGGGCTTAGCTCCACTACACTTTAAATGAAATAAATGACCTGTACTTTCTCCCAGGGTTTCCACGTCTTTTTCCAGACAACTTTTCAGAAGTCACACGTCCACTTTTGTCCAACGGTACAAAACCCCCATCATGTTTGACCTATGGGCAAAAGCTCCCGTTTCCTTTCCTTAATCTCTCATTCATCTCTGACCTATTTATCTCCATTTGCAGAGAACTTTCCCCAAAAAGTTCACTGCCGACACCTTGATCAGAGTGCTTTCCCCCCTCTTTTCTTTTGAATTTCGCCGAAGCTTCGCACCATACTGGAAGCTAAAAGATGTCGTCTCTGTCGTCAATCTCGATTTCGGCCGAAATTTTCTCCCTTGGTCCTTCAACCCTAATTCGGGCCCATCGGAGGTGATTTTTTAGAGTAGTTTCCTCTTCTGTCTCCAACCATCCCCCACATTGGTCCCCAATATGCTTCATCACCTTGTCTGACTAGAGGTGTAAAGGAAGACCTAAAATCCGAAACCAGAACCAATTGAACTTGAAGTCAGCTCGCACTGCTCCTGCTTTGGAAGACCACCATTCCAATTGAAGATGGTGATTCTTTCTTCTCCACTTGCCCGTAATGATATGTTCTGCCTCTTTTCTTGACTGGAACTCAAAAAGGAACTGGATGCCATTCATGTCATAAATGTTGACACTATGGATGCCTTTCCATCTTTGAGCAGCCCACCTTCTGATATCATTCCGTGAAGGTATTTCATCAGCCTCTAGGAAGCTGCCCACCAGACATCTGCTCAGGATTCCTCCTTCTTCAAAAGAGTCCTTTTTTTGATTTTCTGCTCTCTTATCAACTATAACCCCCCATTTGCTCTTTTGGAGAGCCTCCTTGTAGCTTTCCTCTCCCCTAAGTCTCATAAACATGTGGCTTCCTTGTCTTCCGGTTCCAGGTTCTATCAGCTTAATGATAAAAGCTTCAATTTTTTTGGACAGGTCACCCCATCCCTCATTAAATGTGTTTTCAGGCAGTATAATCACCGAACGTTCATGCCCATTAGCTGTAAAATTGAGATGAACCTACCGTATTTATTGAATTTCAAGGAGCAATAAATGTAGGTAGAAATGTCCTTGCATCTCGCCTTGCCTTTAATGCCAGAAGCCTCACCTAGTCTTTCGCATAACCATAATAGAGCATCCCTGCTCAGCTTCATTCTCCTCATATGACGTTTTGCCCTCTCCACCCACTCGAACAAGTTTCCCCTCATGTTCCCGGACTCAGTAACATCATAGGACTTGACCCCAAGTCTGAAATATAAAATGTTATCCATGAGTTAAGAAAGAAATAAGGAAAAGAAAGATTGTGATTCCGGCAAAGAAAGTTCGCCGGAATATTATGGATTCCCAAGGACTGAAAAGGTCCCTAGGAGGTTGTCTCCGCTTCATCTTTTCTATTGCTTATAAGGAGTTGATAGTCTGTAGCAAATGAAGAATGGGTTTGTTCATTCATCTCTGTAGGCCTAGAAGATTTTTCCAAGCCCCCCCAACCCACCCCACCCCAGTTCTAATTCATGTCACTGATTATAAAGCAATAAAAACCTAATTTTTCTTGATATGTAACAATATAAGTAAACTATCTACAGATACATCTTTTTGACTTTATCATTTCCTGTTAATGTCCATAGCCATGTCGTAAAGCTTTTCCTCACTGGCAACACCCATAGACATATAATAGGTTTATGCAAATTCTGTCTACCAAATCAATGAAATACTGAGGTCAGTGTAAGTCCAAAAGAGATCATGCAAATAGCGTTCATTAAAGTTATTATCTGCATGAGTGACAGCATAGACACCAATTGGGAAACGGTTGGGAAATAATTTGAGTTTGTTCGGTTCCCTGAGCAGATGTACTATGATCAATCGGAGTACATAACTGCCAACATATGCATGTCTGGATGGATAAACTGGCAGAAAGATTTCTGGATGGCCAAACAAAAGCTTGTAAACCCATCCAATATCAGCAATGTCACTCATAAACTATGGAAAAACTTCAGGATAGGGAGAAACATAATAAAGGATTGGATATTATCCCATAAGAAATGCAATGATTTGGTTCATAACAATATCACCTCATTAATATGCTGCTTCAAAGATTCCAAAAGAAAAAGAATATATCATATATGATGAGAAAATGGTTAAAAAACAGGTATGCAGCTCAGGCAACAATCAAAATACCAATAGAGCTCCCACTCATATTTCCCCATTTAAGACTTGAGCACTATGTACAAGATAAATGCTGATAATGATTTTATATGTTTGGGCAGTTACCTTCCAAGTTGGCCAAGAAGAGTAGCAATAGCAGCAGCATTGTGCTCTGTTGAACAATATTCCAATAAATTCAATAGTGGACCGGCAATTTTGTCAAACATCCAATCCCAGCTCTGCTTGAGAGGTCAAAAACAACAATTAGGCAGAAACTTCTGAGAAATGAACTAGAAATCTGGAAAGTAATTACCTACCCACCCACCCCCTTGCCCACTAGGAACCGAGCAAGAGAATTATTTCAGATACTATTTCAAAAAGAAAAAGATTCTCCAAGAACATCCTCCATTGGGCAAAAGATGGAGTGAGCATAAAGAATATTCAAATACAACAATATAGGAGTTAAAAGAGTTAAGAATTTGAGTGGAGAAGTAGTAAGCATTAAAACTTCATTTGCTCCCCATAAATGTCCGCTTGACAAATCAATTGAGAAAATTTCATAACCGCCATGCGACCTAGTCAACAACATACCTAATGTAGCCCCACAAGTAGGGATGGCAATGGGAAGGGTTGAGCTCAACCTGCAAATTTTTTAAACCGCCTCACCCCGCATGATAACTTTTTTCATTTTCAACCAGCCCAGCCCAGCCCCGCTTAAATTTTAAAGTACTTTTATTTTTTAATTGAATTTACTTTTTTCCACTAATTAATGTCTCAACAACTAATTAACTATTTTTAGTTGACATTTTAACAATTGTTTCTTAATCGTTACTTAAAATTACTAATTAACATTTTAACAACTAACAATTTACCGGACACGTCTAGTTTAAATTTTAGAAAAGAAAATAAAATTAAAGTCGATATTTAATATAAAAAGTTTATCTCTTTGTTTTTTACTAATTACAAAAATTTAATTTCTTCGAATTCCTATTTGATTTTTAAAACCCGCAACCCGTCCCGGTCCGCATTAATTTTAAAAATAGCTACTTCAACCCGCCCCGCACCCTCATAGCTCTAAACCCGCACCGCCCCGCCCCACCCCGCACCGCATAGCTCAAAACCCGCTCCGCACCCACCCATACCCACAAGTAGCATATGGGGAGGGTAGTGTACCCAAACCTTACCCTACCTTAGAAGGTAGAGAGGTAATTTCCGATAGACCCTCGGTTCAACGAAAAGCATGTCAAAGCAAATTGAAAAAGATATATTGGAAGTGAAGAAATCATAGCAAAATACTATAGAAAGCATGACAACGCATACTTTTAAAAAAAATAAAAAAAGAAGTAACTACAACAAAAAACAAGAAGTGTGATAATTGAAGTACAAGAGCCAGCAGATAGTAACAGAAATAAGAGGACAAGAAATTACAGGAGAAAAACACCTTTTTAGCCCAAAATAAACCGCAACAAACTAAGTATAGGGATAAATCTTTATCAAAAAAAAAAGTACAGAGATAAATTGTGTGAGAATTAAGTGAAAATATTATAACGAATGAAATGTAATCCTATCCAATTATATGGTGTAATTCCTAATAAAATATTTTTTCTGATTTTCCATCCTTCAGCAAATACAAAGTCCAGGATGCAAAAGCACCATATTGAGTTGATGTGTTTGTAATATTAGCATCTCATTTTGAGATAATAGGAATTAGAGTGGATTCAAACTCCCAGGCCAAAAAATGGTGCAGTAATTACTTTTAAGAAATTGTTACTCCTTTTCCATTTACAACAATAAGAAATGGTGCAGTAATTACTTTTTAGAAATCAGCATCCACTACTGAATGAACAACGAACAGATTTTGGCTCTCCCCTTGCAAGTGGGGTTCCCAAATATGGACACTAGAAAATGATGGAAAACAATGTGCAAATTGTAGAACATTCTATCAGAATGCACAAAAAACATACTATTCATTTGAATAACCTTTCTGCAAAACTTCTCCAAGCAAAAGGACAGCGATCCTCGAAACTATGTTTTTTCATTAGATAAGGCAACATAATTTATTAAAATTAACAACTCGGAAAGAAGCCAGTAGTACACAGAAGTAATTACACAATTACCTTGTGATAAGATTCTTTTGGGAAGATAAGTAGCTAACTATTGATAATATATTCAGCCGAAACTTTTTAAATTTATAAAAGAAATGACATTGTGTCCTGATATAGAAATCAAGGGAGAGGATAAAAATTCACAAGATTAGAGAGAGTAAGAATAAAAATAAGAATCATACCATGAAACCTGCAACAAGCTCCGCCAGTGCAAGGGTATCAATGAACTGGCTTGAATTCCCCAAAGTAACATAGGCTGATTGGACTAAATCTACATTATCTGAGGATTCCTCAGTTTTCCTTCCATCACATTTGATTCCATGTCTTGATGAGTTCAATGATTCCATCAAACCCAACCCCAAAGCAGAGCAAGAATAACTCTTAAGACTATCCAAGAGTGAGGATGCAACAGCATCCATGGTAGCTGCACCCTCTGAAAATGGGCAGTTAGTACCTGAACAAATCTTAGACAAAGACTGAACTGTAGATGCAACACAGGAATGAGGATTAGGAGCTGATCTATTATTGTGAATAAGCATCACCAATGACTTCACCACAGTCATAGCTAAGCCATACTCGTTGAGGGTAATGTACTTAGAACCACATAGATAGGCAAATATATGAAGAATATTTAGAGCATCTAATCTCAGTGTCCTTAAAATATTGCAGGAAGCCTCACAAACAAAACCAATATGGTCAACCGCAGCACCAACTGATGCTAACAAAATTCCTCCAGTTAGCAACAACTGAGTAGGAGCTGGTTGCTTGCACAAGCTTATACTACGACCATCCAAAATAAGATTGATTCCTGAATTGGACGCAAGCTTTGAATCAGAACTTACAGCATGCACCATCAATTTACCATGCAAAAGAAAATCCTCCATAAGAGAAAGTACATCATACAAGTTGCAAGATTCCACAAATATCCTTCTCGTGTCTTCATGTGAGAGTTCTGCAAATATGGAAGATTAGGAGCTGCTTAGTAAATACACGGTAAATATTTCCAGGAAACATTTCAATCTAAATAGACAAAAAGGCCAGGAACCTGCATATATATGCTGAGCAACAGAATTTATGAAAAGGATCAGGTCTCTCTCCCAATCATCTCCAAAGGCTCTCGTTGCAGTATCAGAAATGTAAAGCAGTAAGAGTGAAAAGAAGACACATGTCTTCTCTCTGAAAAAAGTGACCAGGGATAAATGTTAGCTCCTGCTTCATTATCAACACATCACATTTGAGAACATTTGCTAGCAAATGAATCATAGGCATAACACTTGATATGGACAAGGACAAGACTAATGCACATAAACTAAGAACATCCTACATGCCTAAGAATGACAATTTGGCTGAAAGAATCTTGAACTCATGCAAACAGCTTAAAATACGCAAGCTCTCCAGATTGCTGTATGAAACAAGGCATCTAGAAAAAAGATTAGGAAAACCAATCCTGTCTAATTTATCAATAAAATTATATACACCTCCATACATTATCATCACAACCTCCTGTTTTCACAAATAACCAGTGATTCAGTTTGCATGTTGTAAATTATCCATTCTGGTCAAAATCAACATGTGCCAACAGAACAAGTGTTTTTCAATTGTTACAAACAGGCACAGTTTCTGGACATTATGAGCTTGGGGTGTCAAAAGGTTGTGATTTAAGAATACAGATTAAGGTTGGACATAATCAACAAGTAATACTCCCAATTTATTAAAGTTGAACAGAAAAAGTTAGTACTGCCCATCCATTATTCAACTGATGCCACATAATCAACAAGTAATACTCCCAATTTAACGTTGAACAGAAACAGTTAGTACTGCCCATGCATTATTCAACTGATGCCGTGTGCTTCTAGATGTGAGCTAACTGAGCCTTCTAATTTCTTAGTACCAGTTGGAAGTAAAATTGAGCAGAGTAACATCATTGTGTCGTATTACAAGAACAAACAATATAGATTACTAAATAATAGTGAATACTCTTATGTCAAATTCCACCAAAACACAAGTAAGTTTCAACATAATTTAAGTAAATATAATTCAAAAGAAGGAAAGCAAAAGTCTATAACCTCATCTGGAAAAAAATCAGGAGACTCTGGCCTTACTTTATTACAATCATCTGCATCGATTTGGTAATGGTATGAAATGCTTTCTGGAGTGAAGTTTGGGTAGGGTAGAACAGC
Organism: Solanum clarkiae; assembly: GCA_011800125.2. Taxonomy (NCBI): domain Eukaryota; kingdom Viridiplantae; phylum Streptophyta; class Magnoliopsida; order Solanales; family Solanaceae; genus Solanum; species Solanum clarkiae. Next base: position 5,421,038 of record JAABOM020000049.1, read on the forward strand.
TTGAGGAACTTATTTCCCCAATTATACTTTTCTTTTGAGTTTGCAAAAAATGATACTATCTCACAGATATGGAGCCGACAAGGCTGGAATTTACTTTTTGGGAGAGCACTGAATGATTGGGAAATTGGACAAGTAGCAGACCACTTGGGAACAATAAACACTTCCTCTGGTACTTCTATGAGCCCAGATAAGCCAATCTGGAGACTACACAGCAAAGGCCTGTTCACAGTTAAGTCATGCTACTGGAACCTCAATTCCAACCAGATGGCAACAGACACAAGGCCTTGGAAGGCAATCTGGAAATCCAGAAGTCCACCAAAAGTAACTTGTTTCACATGGCTAGTGTGCAGGAAACCTGCCTCATCCATGAGGCACTACAAAAAAGAGGATGGCAGATATGTTTTAGATGTTTTATGTGTGAGCAGGAAGCAGAAGTCAACAATCATTTGTTTATGCATTGGAATACTGCCACAGGCCTGTGGAACAGTTTCTTGCGCATTTTAGGAGTTAGTTGGGTGATGCCCAAGACAACCTTGGAGTTGATGAATCAATGGTCAGGAATTGGCAAAAGATGAAAAGAAGAAGATTGGTGGAAGACAAAACCAGCTCGAATATGGTGGTCCTCGGAGAGAAAGGAATGATAAGTGCATTGAAGATCAGAGAATCAACATACAGAAGATTAAGATGAAGTGTACAAGCCTGCTATTCTTTTGGTGTAAACAAGAGTTGGTAGGAAAGAGGGTAGATCTAATAGATTTCATAGGAAACTTGTAAAAGTACCCAATTAGGGGGTCTGCGCACCACTTTTATGGGTTGCAAGTCCAATTCATCATTCATTGAAGAATAGATTTTTCGTGTGAATGCAAAGTTACACTTATCTCAAAAAAATAAAAGTCTATAACCTCATTCAACAACGAAAATCTACTTTAAAACAGCACCTCATTATATACCAAGTTTGTTAATGGCTTAGTCTTTCTAATATTAGGAGATATAGTTTCAATTTTCAAAAACCAGAAATAATGCAGTTACACTTAAAAAAGAAAATAAAAAAGGTAATAAGAAATTTTTAAAATTATGAAAAATACATGGAACCACAAAAAGTAAAGGTTGGAAAATGAAAGAAAATTACATTTAAAAATTTAAAAAAATTAGAAGTAAAAAATAAAAAAGAAATAAAAATAATAGAAATAAAAATAATTTTTTTAAAAAAACAATTAAACTTAACATAAAAAGGATAGAAATTAAAAAGAAACCATTACATGATGTAGTTACACCCAATTCTCAACCCCCCTAGAGAATTGGAGAGTGTACTTACCTTCTTCCCAATTCCACCCAATTTCTTACCAACCAAGTAATTACTTGGCCAAACAAACAGGTTAAACTATGTAATTACACCCAATTACCCTAAAATCCAATTACCAAGTGGCTTTCCACACAAGTCCTTGGAAGTAAAAACATTAAGCACAGAAAACTTTGCTAATGTCATATTGGTAAATGAAGAACAAAGAATAGGTAGATATCCCTGATTAAAAGAAAAAATTGTATAGAGGGACAAAATATTGGCATGTCCAATGCAAAGCATGAAACTCATAACTCACAATAGAATAGCTTAGCTTACTCGTTTGAAATTTCTTGAAGATGCAAAAGAGTGACCAGAATACTCCCAAGAGAAGCATCTGATGATGCTGAGCATTGAACAAGACAACGGCTGGTAGTACGGTAAACACTTGCAATGCTGTTCTCTTCATTGTTATGTGAAAAGATGACACAATACTCGGCAAATCCATCCTGTAACAAGTCGACTCTCCTTTCCAATGAAATCTGCAACCCCTCACTAGCAGGAGCACCTAGATCTGATCTGCACAGTTCTTCCACCATACCGGCATAAGAACTGCTGGATAACTTGCAAGCCGAGTCAAGCTTTGATCTCTTAGATGAATCAACGTGACCTTTTGTCTCGATTGATGACGATTTTTTGGGAGGATCAATGGTACAGTGTTTTAACTGGTAAGAATTGATTTCCGCATTGCTGACATCAAAATTGTGTGATGAAGCCACAGTCCCCCTTGAATTTGAGAGTCCCTCATATAAAGGTGCGGTAATCGGGACAAGTGCCACACTGCTGTGGTACGGAATCTCAGGAAGTGTAGGCGATAAAGGCATTTCCATTGCAAGACGATAAGACTCTTCATCTGTATCATCATCCAAATTAAGAAGCTTTATATAATCACCACTTGCAAGTTCATCAATATCTTTAAGATCATCGTCTTCCCCATCCTTGCAATCCTTGGCAGCTTCTGGAAGGTTATAGACACTTGGAGATGGATGCGTGCAGACATCAGATTTGATACCAGAACTGTCGAACTTTGCCTTTGTCACACTATTACTGTTTAAAAGCTGCAGGTCTAGTTCACAGGATGTTCTTCTCTTCTTGCTAGATCTAAAATGTTCGCTGAATGAGTCATGTTGCATGTCAGCTACCAAATGCTTTTTCTCATCATGATGTCCATCTGTTCTACCATTTAACATACCATCATGAGGAGAAATTTTTTGTGACAGCTGTCTTTGCCACTTGTTACCCTCGGAATTTAAGTTTCCATTATATGCCATGGCATCAACAGATCTGCTCATCCTCTTATGATGTGAGGCTTTCCTCTCAGTATAAATACACCTGACAGGACTCTCGTTGCACCTTTTTTTTCCATCTCCAGATAAACATGATATGGTCGGTTCTATGTCCAATTTTCCTTCAGCTGATTTAGCTGATGTTGTGACAGAAGCACATCTTTCCTGTGAGCCCACCAATAGCCTATCAGAAAAAGATGCTGAACTGGAATTCATGGCAGAACTCTGTAACACTTTTTTGTTGGAACCTGTAAGCAAAGGCTCCAATTTAGAGTTAATACCTGATATTGATCCAGGGTTGTTCCCTCCACTAGGAAGCGAAGGTACACTACATTTTATCTTTTGCTTGGACGGATCTGACACAACAGCAGCTAATTGCATTGAATCATTTCCAAGATGACAGTGTGTATGGCAAGCTTTTAAACCAGAATAATTATTTTTCAAGTTGAAGCTGCAAACCTGCACAGCAGGAAGATCGTATCATCAAGAAACCATAGAAACATAGTTTGCACCAATTTGATTAATGGTATTGAAGGAATAAAGACAACCCAAAAATAAATCAAATGGGTGTCATGTGAAACTGGAGCAGGTATAGAGGAGAGAGCTCTTCTGAACATATCAGATCTATTTTCAAAATTTTGCAGAACATTCTGCAAGAGTGTCATGACTTCAAAAATAGTCAAAGACAAATGTAACAAAGTTCAACAAATTCTTGAAAAATGTTAAGCTAATTGTTCAAACAGTCACAATTTCTGTTTCTACTAACACCAGTTCCGGTAGAAAATTTCCAAATAAAGTGCATACTTCTCCAAGGTTTCTTTTGGAAAAATTAATCAAAAACACCTTCCAATCGAAAACACCTTCCTTACAATATAAGAACTTCAACAGTACCAAGCATGAGAGAAACAAACCTTTTCCAAGCCACGCTCATCATCTTTAAAGAAGCAACCATCCAACATATTTAGACGTCTCAAGAAGTGAACAACCTCCTGCTTTATGCTAAGTAGATGTTGCTGTTGTATAACATTATTATGAGATTTTTCAAGCTGGGCTACTTTTTTGGCATGCTTCACCAGCTTCTTTTCAAACTTCAATTGCTTCTTCAGCAGCTTAACTTTACCAGTTTCAACATGCACATTACTATCAGACGCATGAAGAGGACAATCAACTGATGACCTTTCCGAAATTAGCTTTTTAATTTCCTTCTGCAGTTCTTCAACCTGTATTGTGTAATTTTTAACCGCTTCAGATAGCTGATCAGCACGATCTTTTTCTTCTGATGCTTTCTTTTTATATGCTTCTGCAGCCTTTCTTTGCTTCTCCACCTTTTTCATCTCTGATTTAACACGTTTTTTCTCAACCACCACTTTATGTTCCATTTCCTGGAGCTTTCTCTGGGCTGCATCAGAATTCAGCACTGCATCTACCATGGTAACATCTCTATCCACTGCCTCTGGACCAAGCTCAGTTGACTGAGCAGTTCCTATAGTTGTCCCTTTACCACATACGATGTTAACCATTTTACCAGATGCCATGAGTTCACTAATCTCCTTCTTCAAATTATCAATTTTTTGTCTATCCTGTTCCAACTGCTGAAATAGAGCAGTAGCACGACCTTTTTCATCCATGGCCATCTTGCGGTTGGCTTCTGCAATCTTTTTTTGCTCTACAGTTTTCATCACTGCTGCATCTGCACGTTTTCTCTCTTTAGATGTGTTTTCTCTTTCTGCCTCCAGCTTCTTCTTAGCATTTTCAAACTCCAAAATCACCAAAGCTAACTTTGATTTCACTTGATCAGCTTCCTTCTTCAGATTTTCCAAATTAAGCCTATTAGCTTCTGCTCTTTTCCTTTCAGCATCAGCAAGTCTCCTCTCTTCATCAGCCCTTGTTTTCTCACCCTTCAATTTTGTCCTCAAGTCATCCGCCTTTTTCCTCTCCAACTCAGCCTTCTTTTTCTCTGACTCTGCTCTCAATCGTTCTTTCTCAACAAGTTCCTTCAGTTCATTTACCTTTGTTTCCCTCTCAGAGAGATGCTCCTTAAGCTCTCTAATTTCCCTACCTCCATCATCAGCCACCAATTTTTTCTTCAAGGAAAGAATCTCATTCTTCAACCCAGCAATTTCACTCTCTAAAGAAACCCTTAAAGCAGATTCCTTTACCTTTTCCTCCTTCTCATTGTTTGCCCTAACTTTCTCATCCTCAAGATCTGGAAAAAATCAAACAAAATAGCAGCAAATCAATGTGCGTCAGTTACAAAAAATCAAACAAAATACAGTGTTAAATCAATATGTTTCACTGACAAGAAACAAGGCATGCAATCAACAAGGGGCACAGACTCTCACTATGAAAGGTAAACAAAACCAAGGACTGTAAGAATATTGTCGCTACATTTAGTATGTAGATGTGCAGCATGTTTCTATGACACCAAAAAAGATGACGTGTTTAAATTCCTAGGCACTTTCTTAATAAGGTGTCTGAGCCACCTAATATGCACCTTGTCGAATTCAACAGGCAGCCAGTGTACAGTCAAAGTATTCGTAGCATTTTCGTTAACCGGAATGAAGTCCCAGCGAACTAGCACAGCTGGACTAATTCGCCAGGCAGCCTGGTATGGTCAAACTCCTAGACAAAAATTTCCAGCGTTTTAACTCCTTTTTCTTTTATAATTTACGAATATCTCAATGACTCTCCTTTCAAATTCATACTAAAAAATCTCATTTCAGAAATTAAACCTGACGTGAATCTAAAGTGAAAGTAACTATACCTTTCCTGAGAGACAAATTTTCTGATTGCATTTTGGAGACTTGTTCCTCGTAAATGGATAGACCTTTACGAAGAGCATTTCTTCGATCTTCAAGCTTCGTGTAGCTGTCTTTCAATTTACTGTACTTGTCTTTCCACTGCAAAGACAATCAAAAATCAGCCAAAAAAACAGAAAAAGCAAACAGAAACGTTAAACCTGAAAACTTACAGAAATGCAGCACGGACTTGTAAGCTCTTCTTTTATCATTACATCATCCGCCATTGATGTTCCTTGATGCATATATTAGCTTAAAATCAACAATCTAGATAAACGTATGCATACATGGAAACTAGGGCCTTACAGCTCACATCAATCCCTCGGCTAAACCCAGAATTCAAAAGGTTCAACCGCCATTATAGCCAACTAAAAACGTCTTCGCTAAACCCTATTTTCGAATTGTTAAACAGTGAAAACTACTGGACGGACGCAGCCATATGGAATCAAGTCGGGTCGGGCTTGGATAAAGAAATTTGAAAAAACTAATGAGACGTTTGGTAGGAGGTATTAGAGATTTAATCTACGGATTGTAAAGATGTATTATTTAATATTTTTTTTGTCTTATATTAATTGAATTTGTGAGGTAATGTACACATATTAATAAAAATATTCAAAGACAAATTTTAATCTATATTTTTCACTATTGCCCTTTATAAAATCATAAATATATAGTGTAATTATTTCTTAGAAAATATAAAAGTTCTGTTAGACCCCGTATTTTTTTTTAAAGAAAAATTAAGGATAATTATCCCATTGAAAAAATTTTATTGTGGATGTTGTATAATTTGAACTTAAGTAATTTTTCTGGTGCTTGATTAATGTATCAAGTAAATTTTGGCATGCATAATTAAGTTGGAGTCGGAAGTCCTTGATTGGAT
>JAABOM020000049.1:5427440-5479128 GCA_011800125.2 Solanum clarkiae
CAATTCTCTCACTTCATTTTAAGTCTGTAATCTCCTCATTTCGACACAAAACATGTATACACTCGACCCTCTTAAGCACTAGACACACGTATAGCCCATTAACGCGAGATTCAAACACTTTCGAAAACAAGTGCTAGTTTAACCAAATCATGTCATATTTCATTTGTATAGTATAAGTATGGTAAGGTGTGGGGTGTTACACAAAACACCCAAAAATTCAATAGAAAAGACAGCTGGCAGCAGATATGTCGCACAGATATGACTCATAGGATGACCTACGAGTCATATTCGGGGTCTCGTAGTCAGCACTTTGCATTTTGGACTTGACTGTTACGACCCACTATTACGATTCATTTCTTGGGCTACAACTCGTATGCTTCTCTCACAGTCTAGGCCTTCAGTTTATGGTCCAAAATTTTGCCTCTCTGGTTCTTGCTACGAGCTCACCTATACGAGTCATAGTGACACCAACGACTCGTAAAACGGCCTCGTTGGGTTAATCTCCACTGAGCATATTTCTATTTTTACCCTCTGTTTCTTGCTATGCGAGCACCTTATAACTTGTTGCTTGGTTTATGACTCGTAGGATGGGTCATATGTCCTGCACCTCAGCAAAATCTACTATTTTCTCCCAAAATCATGCCAACCTATCTTTTCTGCAATAACAACATAAAAACACATAAAACCATAAAAAGTCACATTAAGAATTGCAAAATCCCTCGTTTTAGGCACCAAATGTGCTGTAAATTACCAACACATCAACACCCTCAACTTAGAACTGTTGCTTGTCCTCAAGCGACAACTCAAACTATGCAGACAATGAGAAACATATAGCAACTACTTTAATGACATACATCATTTAACTCCACTTCGGTATCCTACTCTCACTTCTAAATCCTTATTGTAAAGATACTAAGCAGACCAAGACACAAAGATATATCCAGCAATCCAACTATGACAAGTGAAGGCGTATCAACAATCCACAATAACTGGACTAGTCATATGCCAATCATGCAGTGCAAATGCCCTCACAAAAAAAAGTCCCTCTTTTTCACTCAAAATGCATTTAAAATTCAGGGACTGTGCAAGAATTCTCACTCTCACAAATGAAATTCATGTATAATGACTAACACAATAGGCTTGGTTCTATACGCAACTCCAGAAAGATGGACAAAATGGATTCGGATCACTTAAGGACTTAATGGTCTTGTAAAATAGGCTCATGGGGCTTTGGTAAGGCATTTTAGGCAAGTAGTGACTAAAAGCTATCATTGAACCATGTTTTTCAATACTCTTACCTCCAAAACTCAACCATTTCCATTAAATCCACCCTTATTCTTCCTTTTTAAGCTTTTCCCTAGTACTTTCTTTCTCTTTTTTGTTTCAGCTGCGCCTTATTTTTGAGCTCATTTTTGCTATTCTCCTCAATCTAAGGCAACTTTTCCTTTGTTTTTCTCACCCGACACCTAACTTTTCTGTTCTTTCTTTCTTTCCCAACTAACCATCTCATTATCATTACTTTGTCAAGGCTTTTGGCCTATGTTAAAGTACACAATATCTATTCCCTAAACTAGGGCCACTACTTGTAGCCACCCTCAACTTAAGCTTTTTGCCTCAATCAAGGCTCACATATTCAAGGATAGTTTAGGGTCAATATCAAAGTATTTCACAAAAACAAAGCTAGGCCAACTAGGTGTCAATAAAGAATAGGTACATGTAAAGTTCAAACATTTGGAACAAGGGATCTACTATCACACTTGGTAGGTCATTTAGGCAAAATTGAGCTCACTAAAAGAACAGAGACCTAAGAACCTTTCCCAATCAACCACATCTCCAGTTCAATTTTAGAGTAACAAGGTAAGTTCTGAGTTAATACACAATGCATGAATTCTACAAAGTAAGCTCACACTCTCATGGCATCACATACACAATCAACATAGAATCACAGATCATGCTTCAAACATCAACTTGCCTTCTCTTTGTCGGAACAAACATTGCTAGATAATCACATGCATGATTGCAAAAATAACCAACAATCTAAAAAATTTTGAGGGTACTGAATTTTCAAAATAAAAAGCATTTACAGACTACATATATGACAAAAGATAGTAACCACTATATATCTACAAATTTCTACACTACCTAACATGCTAGTTCAACAGAAAGTAAATATCCATGAGGAAAAAGAACACTGGCAAGAAAACCTCGGGATCAAAATTTGGGGTAGTTATGGACTCTAACCAACTCAGACTTCACCAAGATCCATAACTGCCCACACCCCATCAAAAAATTGTGCATTGTCCTCAATGCACCAAATCAAGAAACAATAGAGAATACAGGGGTAAAATAAAACATATCTTTGGTTACCTCCCAAGAAGCATCTGATTTATTGTCGCGACTTGACCTAGTCTACTTGGTTACTCAGACTTTACCAATTTCTCAAACCTTGCTCCTCCATAGTTTTACTTTTTCTTCCACCTTGAACTTATGAATTGGACCACTACTTTCTTTTCTAGCTTTCTATCATACTCAAAGGGTGGTCGTAAAAAGATGAGGGGAACGAGTACTAGATACTACCTATTATTTAGAGTATAGGCTCCCAATCTAAGCTTTATGTATATTGCAAGGGGCTTCAAATTTACACAGGCACCTAAATCACATAGTGCCTTTGCAAACTCTACGTCACTAATTTTGTAGGGTATGGTGGCCATCTTCTCCACTGACTCGATGAAAAGAGTATTGATGGATAGCTATTTTAACATGGAGAGAGAGTGTTTGACCTTGCTTTCTTCCTCCCTCTTCTTGAGTCTTTGAGGGAAAGGAGGAGGGGGCATAGGGACGGGCTTGTACATTTTTGGCTCTTAACCTGATTCATTCACCACATCCTTGCCACATTCGTCTCTGTCAACTACATCCTTATCTACAACTATTTCCTCATGAATATCTTCTACAACAACAAGCAGAAAAGGATCAATAGTACTCTTACCACACCCACTAGTACCTATATACATTTCCCTTCATCCTCAGAGCTTTGCACTGTATCACTAGGCAATGTACCACTCTGATGTTGCTTAAGTAAAGTTGATACCTAACCAAACTATTGTTGAAGTTGTTTAATAGCCACAAAAATGAGACTCAAATTTTTTTATTAATGTTTGCAATTTCTAATCTCATTCCACATACAGTGTCATCCCATGTCTCAGTTCAACAAGCTATCAAATATCTCCTCAATTATGGGGTGGCTTGTGCCTGCATTGTGATAGTATAGTGACATATAAGGATCATTTCTGAAACCATCTCTGCTACTCCAGTCAACGTCTGGCCCCCTGTTTTTCTTATTATAACCACCCTGGCTATCTCGAAGCACATTCTCTTCTATAGGTCCAATTATGATTCCTCTGACCTTACTGTCAACGGTATTGATTGGACCATTAGACGTTAGGATGAAAAACCCACATTTGATCAGCTAAAAACCAAGTTTTCTCCTCATAATATAGCTCCTCGAACATGAGCGTACATGAAGGATAATGCAGTGATCAGGGACACTGCGCAATTTTTTTTTATTATTATTAATATATGACTTAGAAAGAAACAAAAGAATACAAAAACAAAAATAAAAGTAAAATATAACAGAATTAAAAAATCAATACTTGAACTAACTAATAGTGAAATTAAGTCAAGAACCTAGTCGTGTACCCCAGCAATGACACCATAATTTTTTATGATGTTCATGCTCCAATAAGAAAGTGGTCGCTTTCAGTAATTCAACTAATCAGAGGTTAGGATCGAATCCATATGGAATACGGGGCTTGACTATAGAGATCCATACTAATCATTTCAAGCATCGATTAGTAAAATCTCTAGATATAGGGTTTTCTTTGTATTTTAGGAATAAAATTAAAAACTAAACTAATTATGCAGGAAGAAACTCAAATTTAGGGACATCTTTGGTATTGCGTTCCCTATGATTCATTGACTCAATCACCCTAGACAACACAACTCTAATTGAGAATTTACATGCATGATGATAATTTGGTTCTTCCAGCCCTCTTGTAAAGGTGAAGGTCAAATTTCACCATGGAGCTTGGTCGGCAACCATAGTGTGCTAACTAGCCGTTACCTGTTGTCCCAGTCAACCTCCCCTTGGTCAGGTTTAGTTGATTAGGCGAGAACACATCAATCAAATCCTGTCATCTACTTCCCTTGTCCTAGTCGTCACTACCTTGGTCGTGATAGTAGGTGGGGTTTGGTGTTGGCCACCACCAAACATCAGTCAAAATGAAAGAAAATAAACAATACATGTAAAATCCCAATTAAAGAAATGCACAAAGTCTGAGTTATTTCAAGTTAACTACTCATGGTTCCCACAACCACAAGTTGTGAGTGCTTAGCTACTTATGGCTAAGGCAAAATCAACAATAATGTAAATAAATGACATAGTTGAGAGTTTACCCAAAGCAATGAAGAGCAAGCACACCTACAAGTTGAAAACCATAAGATTGGATTAATTGCAAATGGGTACAATGTGGGTTTTCAATCCCCCAAAAATGGGACTTCAAATGGAAAGATAAAAATCTACTTTAAACCTTAAAAGAGCTCTTAGAATATTTACGAATATCTCTGAATGTCCCATCTCCAAAGAAAACCTAACTTTATTTATTTATACTAGTTACGAAAACACCCTAAATATTAAATAAAAAAGACTATTGGTAGCAGATATGTTGCATGGATATGACTCATAGAGTGACCTATGAGTCGTAGTCGGGGTCTCATAGTCAGCACTTGGCATTTTGGACTTGACTGTTATTACCTACTATTACGAGTCATTGCTTAGGCTACGACAAGTATGCTCCTCTTGTAGTCTAGGACTTCAGTTTGTGGTCCCAAATTTTGGTTCTCTGTTTCTTGCTACGAGTCCACCTATACGAGTCATAGTGAGACCTAAGACTCGTAAAGTGGCCTCGTTGGGCTAATCTCCACTTAGCAGATTTCTAATTTTGCTTTCTATTTCTTGCCACGAGAGCACCTTACGACTCGTAGCTTGGTCTATGACTAGTAGGATGACTCGTATGTCCTACTCTTCAGTAAAATCTGCTATTTTTTTTTTCAGAAATCATGCCAAATTATCTTTTCTACAATAGCAACATAGAAACACATAAAAACTATAAAAAGTCACATTAAGAACTTGCATAGTTCCTCGTTTTAGGCACCAAAAGTGCTATAATTTGACAGCATATCATTGATAAAATATAAATTCTAAATAAATAAAATTCATTAAGCAAATGACATTGAAATGATAGTCAATGAGGATGACTAGCTATTAAATAGGAAGAAACAATTGGATCTCATTACGCTATGACTAGAAGAAGTACTACATGGTATGCAAGGTATTGATGATGAGAAGACCTTAGGATATGATGGACTAAATACAATTTTCTTTAAGAAAACTAGAAAGATTATTGGGAATATATGATTGTATAGCAGTGATTTATTTTTTTGATATGGTCATTATATGTAAGACCGTAAACTATACTACAGTAACTCTGATTCATAAAATCAAAATCCATCTACCATCAAAGAGTTCAGACCTATTTTATGTAGCACTGTACTATGTAAAATCATATCTAGGATCCGCACTAGTAGAATGCAGAATAGTATGGAACTAATGGTAGATCCCAACAAAGCAACCTTTGTCCTAGGAAGAATGATATCTGATAACATCTTCTAGGACATCAACTTGCTAAGGGATATAGTATGAATGGTATATGCCTAGATTAATGCTTGAAGTGTATATGCAAAAAGCATACAATTTTGTTGAATGACATAATTTGGAACTAGTACTACACACCTTACAGTTTCCAAAAAGGTTTATGGATGGCTTATGGCATGTGTTTAATGAACCTTTATTCCATTATGATTAATGAGGTCCCTGTGAAAGCCATTTGATCCATAAAAGGGTTGGGAAAGGGAGATCTATCCTCTCCAAAGTTGTTTGTGATTGTTATGCTCAAATCTTATGCTGATATCAAGAGTTTTAAATACCACCCCAGGTGTGGAAGGCTAAAGATTGTGTCATTAGGTCTTGCAGATGATTTCCTCTTATTTTTAGAGGAGATTCCAAATCTATATACCATACATTTGAATGTTTAAAGTTCTCTGATGTCTATGGCCTTAATGCAAATTCGAGTAAAATTTTCATTTATTTTAGAGGTGTCTCACAGGTCAATCAAGAACATAATTTAAATATATCGGGGTTTAACAATGGACAACTACCATTTAAGTACGCAAGAGTTCCCCTAAGTGCTAAAAGGCTCTCTATTCTCCAATGTCAACAATTACTGGAAAAATGATGGAAAAAATTGCAACATGGACAGCAAGGCTCCTCTCTTATACAGGAATGGTGCAACTCATAAGGAGTGTCCTATTGGCAATTCAGAACTACTAGTCATAGATATTTGTTCTTCTTAACAAGGTCCTTTCTATGATTGTCTCAATATGTAAAATATCTTTGGATAGAAAGAGTTGAAGCGAGAAAAAAGGCTCTTATCGCGTAGGATTAACTATGCAAACCCAACATTGTCGGAGGACTAATATTGTTGACTTTGAGATACGAAACAAAGTGGCCACTGCAAAGTTGTTGAGGTGCCTAAGCCACAAGAAAGATAAACTATGGGTGCATAGGTACATAGTTACTCTATTAAGATGGCTTCGTATGGGACAGAGAACCAAAATAGGCATCCTTGTTAATTTGAAAGGAGAAAAGTATTTTGAATCAACAAACTGTAATTATGGTCTATATCTTTCTATGCAAAGTTTTTCTAATAAGAAGCTATATAAGACAATGCAAGGCTCTTTTCCTTGAAGTCCCATGGAGAAGACTGGTATGTAATAATACTTAGAAGCTATATAGAAAAATGCAAGGCTCTTTCCCCTGAAGTCCCATGGACAAGACTAGTATGTAATAATTTTGGAGCACCAAAATGGCTCTTTATATTTTGAGTAGATGCATTCAGAAGATTGGCTACAAGGGACAAACTTTATTGATGGAGGACTGGCTATACTTTGGAATGTCCTTTATGTGCCACTAGTTTAGAGAGTATTAATTACTTGTACTTGCAATTCCCTTATACTGCATGTGCTTGAAAAATGGTGTTGACTAGGCAACAAGAGCTTGCTTGGATGACTACAGAAAAACTAAAACACAAATGCAATAATCTTTAGAATGTTAGCTATTCAATGTATGTATTGCATTTGAAAGGCAAAAGTCCAAAAAACAGAAATATAAAGAACTATCTTGACAGGAAATGCATAACTTATTTCGATAAAAAGGAATCAACATGTCTTCAAAGGCATACAAAAATGACCAAAGGTTATATTTACACAAGTAATTCAAGAGGTGTTCTATAAGACTAATAGCAACAAAAAATTTGTTACATTATTAGAAACTATGAACTTTTATCCGTTAATATTTTTTCTTTTGCAATATGTAAAAGACGAAGCAATGTAAGTTTTGTTTTTAGCTAGTTGTACTGATCTGCAATCAACTACGTTTTCTTTGTTTTTGTTTGAGCGTATGATTTTATTTTGGTAATAATATCAATAGTTATAAAAAATGAAATAATAGTATAGTTTAACCTTACAATCCTCCCAGTAGAAGTGCTTAATCTCTAGTGTACTAACATCCAATGGTGTTCTTCAGGATCCAATTTTTCCTTAAAGCTTTTTGTTATTGCGCGGGATACATTGTTACTCGGCTCCAAACATGTATAACTAATCATTTCAATAGTCAGTTTTATTTATGTAAGTCATGAAATGGCTAGAGTGTATTGTTAGTCTCATTATAGACAATATAAGAGTTTGAAGAGGTAGAGAAGTAAAGAAAAAAATATTAAACTTGTAAAAGTATTATCAAAGAATCAAGGACTAGATATAACTTATAAATTCTACCCTTAGCATATCTTTAAGTATGTCATTTTCAATGCATAAATGTCACGCCATGAATAGTGATATCAAATAAAAAAATTTTAAAAATGCACCATATAGTTGATGTATATGATGAAATCAGCTGTAGAGTTGAGAGTAGAAGGCAGTATGTCAATTCTAAAAAGACAAGTGTTTTTTCATTATATAAGAAGTATCTACAACTAATATAAGAAAAACGTAAACTGAAAATATCACTCAGGAAAATAAACATGTACTTTGCAGTTTAAGTTTTCACTTATAAGACAAACATTAACCACAAATAATAAGAAACTAACTTTAGAAATCTATCAAATTAGTATGCCTCAAATGCAAATGCAGACCCCAGTGAGCAAAGAAAATTATAGAGTATTTCACAAATTCCAAACAATTTTAATCACTTAGTAGGATAGGATCTAGTGGGAAAAGACAAATTGTACAAGCCAGCTAAAATTAATTGAAAAAAACCAATAGAACTTGAAAAGATTTATAGAAGAAGTGTATGAAATAAAAATCAAAGAAGCAGAAATAATGTTTTACACTTACTATCCCAAGACGATTTCAATTGGGATGCGGGTACCATCAGTTTTATTTGATGAAGTCATTGATATAATATCATTTCTAAATGTTTTAATCTTCACAGATGAAGATGATACTAATATGTTAACTACAACTGAGTCTGGCATCACTGGTGTAGGGTGTTCAATCAATGACGGTACTTGATCAGGTGGGAAACTTGACATTGGAGGATATGTCACTGAATCTGCTGTCTTTTTTCCAAAATATTTGCTTGGTCCACCCCTCTAGGTGCCATATCTGTAATTTCAAACTTACATTTGGATAAATAATAACAAAATGATTGAATTATTGAACTAATTATGACAAAAATACCGGTGATGACATCGGGAACCTCCTCAACCCCTTACCTCCCTTAGAGTGCATAAAACCAGTTATTCTTTGGGGCACCACCTTGTTGAGCACCTCTCTCCAAAGGAAGCGCATTAGCACCTTATGGACAAACCTCGTTACCATTATCGTGGTTACAAGGACAATCAATCTTTTTTGTGACCCACTTCCTCACATCCATAACATGCATTAGTGTCTCTCAAACATGGGCTGCCATGACCCTTAGCACATTTTAGACACATAACATTTGGAACCACACCACCATTATCTTGGTCCCTTGGGAAGTGATTGGCAAACCCCCTATTAGAAGCGTGAGAAGACCCTTCGCCTTGATGGAACTAGCCACCGTTTCGACTTTGGAACATTCCCTCAAAACGGGCCCTCTTAGCCTCGTTACTCCTCTTATTATTCAACTTTTCCTCCTCTATTTTTTCAGCATAGGTCATAAAATGGGACAAATACATGTCACTAATCAATATGGCGAACTGACATTTCTCACTCACTAAATTGGATACACCCATCAGGAACTTAATCATTCTAGACCTTTGGTTGGCAACCAAGTAGGGAGAATATTTAGAGAGTTGATTGAACTTGAGGGCATACTCCCTCACACTCATCGACCCTTGTCTCAAATTCACAAACTCCTCCATCTTGGCCACCCTAAGCTCAAGAGGGAAGAACCAATTAAGAAAAGTCATCTTTAATTCCTTCCAAAGCACCATATTATTGATTCCCTTCTCCTCCTTCCATTGATTAAACCATAATTGTTCTACTCCTTTGAGTTGGTAGGCTGCCAACTCTGCTTTCTCTTCCGATATAATACCCATGATAGCCAATACCTTATAGACCTCATCAATGAACACTTAAGGGTCTTCATCTACCTTAGACCCATAGAATTTTGATGCGTACGTCCTTGTAAGATCCCTTACCCAAGATGCTGGTTTAGGAGCATGAGAGGCTTGGACACCTTGATTGGCTTGGTTAGCCATAACTTGTGCTACCGAAGTGAGAGCATCTCAAAGCTCACCATCAGCAAGTTGTTCCTCGAGAGTGTGGGCTCTCCTTCCTCTAGTGTTAGGCATGATCTAGCATAGCAAAGAACAGTCATTAGGGGGGGGGAACCTTACTTTAACCCTATAGCACGGCATAGAACATGAAAAGGGAAAATATTTCCTAAAGTGTCTCATAGCCTCCTACTCATAATTGTGGTGCACAACATAATCATGAATAGGACTCTAATCGAAGTGATGTGTTGGATACCAAGGACTATTAATAAACTAGTTCTTTAATACGAAGTTTGTCACGACCCAAGCCTAGGGCCTAGACGTGACACGATGAATAGGGAACCCGAAGGGACTCTAAATAAGCCTCTTAAGATATCATTACATATCATTGGTCGCGAAAGAAATTAAATGACATATTAGATTAGATATAAGGAAAAGGGGCTAAAGGGAAACTTTCATACCATATATATCAAAACAAGAGAGTCAAGGATCAATACATAACATGTCCAACAACACTTCTAGAACTTAGATAGGAGTGGGGGTCAAGACAAGAAACTCGGGCTCACCCTCATAGTCATTACATACATAAAAGAAAGATAGTCTTAGTATATAGAATGAGATCATAGAAATTGTCACCGAAATGGAGGACTCGCCAACTAGCTTGAAAAAAGTCGCACTAGCCACGTGGGGGAAGATGCTCAAGTGGGGCTCCGGTTCCTACATGGTGAAATCATGTAGCATAGAGTATATGTTAGTACATTTGAATGTACTAAGTATGTAGGGTGCAATACAATAAGAGATAAGAATCATAATCGAAATGCATAAGCATAGGTAATGAGTAGCATATAACAATATGGCATGCATGGAAGATGCTTAAAATAAATCATGCTTACATAGAACATAATACATGTGAAAGAAAAGACTATCATTATAGAACTCATAGTATATTGAGGTACCGACCCTTCAATTGGTTGGTGGATCATTTCACCCTACCACCCATAGTGATTGAGGAACAAATCCCTCAACCTGATTACTAAGATACAAACCCCTTAATTGATTGGTGGATCATTTCATCCTAACACCCATGGTGATTGAGGTACAAACCCCTCAACCTGATTACTAAGGTACAAAGCCCTTAATTGGATGGTGGATCATCTCACCCTACCACCCATGGTGATTGAGGTAGAAGTCCCTCAACATAGATACCTGGGCTCACAACCTCCCAAGTGGGGCATGGTCAATTCCTAACACTATATAGGAGAATATCATATACATACATTCCTTTCATCATCATGATGTCATTCAACTTATAAGACATGCATTGAATGTTTAATTACTCAAGTAACCATAACCGGACATTTTATCAATCACATGGAGGGTGTATAGTGCTAGTGTAAAACCTTGAAATTTAGGGATGAAACCATGTGAGAAAATTCAATGTAAAACCATCCATCAATACTTGGTAACACCATCAAGAAATATACATCAAAACCCTTTATCAAATCCCACAATGGAGCTTAGATTCATAGTTCAAAATATGTTAAAACAGTCACAATTTCATGAAGCCCCAATAAAGTTCATAGTATAATTCATAATAAATAAGACCCATGAGTAAATCAACTTGAAATCATGCAATTTAGGTAAAAAAGGAAGCTTGAGCACCATGGATGAAAGGACTGAATGGTTGAAACCCATATATCTTGATTTTGGGAAAATCCTTGAAGAAGATTTGAATGGAGACTTGAAGCTCGGATGAATTCCTTAAGATCCAAAAGAGACTTGGACAATTGAATTTTGAGAGAGATATTAGTCTATGTTTTTGAGAGAGTATCGGGGAATGTCTTGGATGAGATGAAGGTAAAATATGGCTAGGTATAGGTATTTTTACACATGGGATGGCTTAGGCCCAAGACCCAAATGCCTTGGACCAAAGTGAAAAAGAATGACACAAAAATACACACTTGTGCCCAAAAATCTATCTAAAAATTGGTTATGCAATTTTCAAATTTTGCTACGATTGCTCTTATATCGGGGTTAGACCTATCTCCCACTCAATTTTACCCTCTGAGCAGGAATAAGAAGTCGAATTTTTGATATCATGCACGAATATTGAGATATATAAAAATTACAATTCTAGGCACTTCCGGAGGAACATTTTCGAGCACTTTTGGGGTCGTTTTATCTCTAAGGGGTGTCTCTATCATCTTGTGAGGGTTAGGGATGTGGACTCTAAAGTCTTTCTCATAGAGTCACTTTCAATGGTCAATGAATTCCAAGATGTCTTCCCTAGTGATCTTCCTAGTGTTCCTCCAAAAAGGGAAAGAGATTTTGACATAGATCTCCTTCCTGATACTCAACCTATTTCTACTCATCCTTACCGTATGGACCTTGTTAAGTTAAAGGAGTTAAACGAGCAATTAAAGGATTTGTTAGGGAAAGGTTTTATTAGGCCTAGCCAATCACCTTAGGGTTCACCGAGGTTGTTTGTGAAGAAGAAGGATGGGCCTCTTAAAATGTGTATTGACTACTGGCAACTCGATAGGGTCACATAAAGAATAAGTACCCTCTCCCAAGGATTGACGGTTTTTTTGACGAACTTTAAGGGGCTAGTCACTTCTGTAAGATTGATCTTTGGTCTGTGTATCATCAACTGAAGGTGAGAGAGTATGACATTCCTAAGGTGACCTTCTGGACTAGGTGTGGATATTATGAATTTGTAGTGATGTCTTTTGGGTTGACCAATACACCGACAATCTTCATGGATCATATGAACAGGGTCTTTAAACCCTACCTTGATTTGTTTGTGGTGGTATTCTTTGATGATATCTTGATCTATTCCCATAGTGAAGAGGAGCACGTGGCTCATTAGAGGGTAGTGTTGCAAAAATTGAGGGAAGCGAAGTTGTATGCCAAGTATGAAAAGTGTGAATTTTGATTGAAAGAAGTTTCCTTTCTAGGTCATGGGGTATCTAGTGATGGTATAAAGGTGTATCCTAAGAAGATGGAGGTAATTAAAAGTTGGCCAGGACCTTTATCTCTATCAGATATTAGAAGTTTCCTGGGCTTAGCGGGTTACTCCGAAGGCTTGTGAATGGGTTATCTTCTATAGCTTGGGATTGTGCAAAAACACTCACTCTCACAACAGATATTCATCCATGAAGACTAATACTATATGCTTTCTACTATACTCATGACTCAGACTTTCAACTAATTATACTAGGATCAGTTTAGGTCTTTCCTGGCTTGTAAGGTGGGCTCAGGAAGCTTTGGTATGATATTTGGGGAACATAGTGACTAAAGGCCCTCTTCGAACTGCATTTTTCTACACCTTTGCCCTACCAACTTAGCTATTTTCACCTTATTCTCCACTTTTCCTCTTTCAAGCTTTATTGTGTGCTTTCGTATCATTTTTCAGCTTTTTGACTTGTTTTTTACACTTCATTTTGCTTTTTAACTGATATCTAAGGAATCTTTCATTTTTCTTGCACCCAGTACATGATTTTTCCTTTTTCGTTGTATTCCTAACTGACCTTCCTCATTTTTATGCTTTACCCTTATACCAGCCACCCTCAACTTAGCCTTTTGGCTGATATTGAAGTGCATAATATCTATCCACCGAACCAGGGCCACTTTTGGTAGCCACCCTCAACTAGGATTTTGCCTCAGTCAAGTACACAATGTCCAAGGAAAGACCAGGGCCAAATTAAGGATTTTTCACTAGACATGATGCAGCGGCTTGGCTCTCACACTTGGGCCTAAATGGGTCTCAAAGTTGATGGGCCTTGGTTATCCGTTTTCCTGATTCCTCTCCACTTAGTTTGGGCTTGATTCTCCCATGACTAAGTTGACTTAAGAGAAGGCTAAGTTTATATGGATCGATGAGTGTGAAAAGAGTTTCCAAACCTTGAAGGATAAGCTTGTTTCCGCTCCTATCATGTCTCTACCGAAAGGGTTGGAAGGCTCTGTCATATATTGTGATCCCTCCCAGATTGGTTTGGTTTGTGTCTTGATGAAAAATGGTAAGGTGATAGTTTGTGCTTCTAGACAACTCAAGGTGCATGGAAAGAATTATCTTACTCATAATTTTGAATTGGCCGCTGTGGTTTTTGCTTTGAAAATTTGTAGTCACTATTTGTATGAGGTACATGTTGATGTGTTTACCGATCATAATAGCCTCCAAATGTGTTCGCTCAAAAGTATCTCAACTTGAGCAAACAAAGGTGGTTAGAGCTCCTTAAGGACTATGATATGAGTGTGCATTATTATCCCGGTAAGCCTAATATTGTGGCAGATGCTTTGAGTAGGATATCTATGGGTAGCCTAGCTCATGTTGATGATGGGGTCAAAGAGGTGGCTAAAGAGGTCCATCGGTTGGCTAGATTGGGGGTTAGGTTAGAATAGGTTGATAATTGTGGTATTGTGGTTGTTGATGGTTCAAAATCTTCCTTGGTTGATAAGGTAAAAGCAAAGCAAGATCTTAATCTCTCCTTGTTGGAATTAAAGGCTTTGGTGAGTGATGGCAAGGTGGAGGTTTTCCCTCAAGGGGGAGATGGTACCCTTATGTACCAAGGTAGGCTGTGTGTTCCTAGTGTTGGCTTGAAAGTGAAGATTCTTGATGAGGCTCATAATCCTTCCTACGTTATTCACCCTGGTTCTACCAAGATGTATAGAGATTTGAGGAATATGTTTTTGTAGGGAGGTATGAAGAAGGACATAGCCAAATTTGTAGTCGGTTGTCATAGTTTCCAACAAGTGAAAGCCGAACATCAAAGGCCGGATGACCAAACCCATGATATAGAGATTCCTACTGGGAAGTTTGAGGATATTAACATGGATTTTGTGATTATGTTTCCTAAAACTAGAAAGGGTTTTGATTCTATTTGGGTTGTTGTTGATAGAATGACAAAGTGGGCTCATTTCCTACCGGTTAAGACTACTTATGTGGCTGAAGATTATGCTAAGTTGTACATTCATGAGTTGGTTAGATTACATTGGATGCCTTTGTCTATCACATCAGATCGTCATACCCAATTCACTTCTAACTTTTGGAGGTCCTTCTAAAGAAGTCTTGGTACCAATGTAAAGCTTAGTACGACATTTTACCCTCAAACAAATGTCCAAGCCGAAAGAACGATGCGAACTCTTGCAGATATTCTTATAGCTTGTGATTTGAAGTTCAAGGTAGTTGGGATGATCATCTTCCATTGATTGAGTTTTATTATAATAATAGCTATTATTCTAGCATTGCTATGGCTCCCTTTGAGGCCCTCAATAGTAGATGTTGTAGGTCCCAAGTTGGACGATTTGAGGTAAGGGAGATGGCATTGTTTGGTCCGAATTTGGTCACGGATTCCACGGAGAAGGTATGATTGATTAGGAAAAGGTTGAAAATTTCTCAAAGTCATCAAAGGTCCTATTCTGATATAAGGAGAAGGGAGCTTGAATTTAAAGTTGATTATTGGGTCTATTTGAAGGTCTCACCCATGAAGGGTGTAGTTTGTTATGGTAAGAAGGGCAGATTGAGTCCAAGATTTGGGGGTCCTTTTAGGGTGTTGAGGAAGATTGGCAAGGTGGCCTATGAGTTGGAACTACCTAGGGAAATGGACTTGGTTCATTTGGTCTTTCACGTGTCTATGTTGAGGAAATATGTGGGTAACCCAAATGCTATTGTACCATTGGTTGTTGTTTGTGTGGTTGAAGACAACTTAACTTATGAAGAGTTTCCTTTAGATATCTTTGATAGAGAAGTGAAGAGGTTGAGGAACATGGTTGTCGCTTCCGTGAGGGTCCTTTAGACGAATCAACAAGTCGAAAGTGCTACATGAGAGGCCGAAGCGGACATACAAAAGTGATATCCCTATCTTTTCCACTCCCCTCAAGCCTAAGGTACTAATTCCAAGTCCTTTATGTAATTCCAAGTCTAATGTATCAGCCCTTGTGCCATTTGCTTGCATCCATGTTTACGTTAACAAGTTCTTGGTGATTGTAATACCTATGTTGAGATTTATGAAAATGATATTGAAGTGCATTGTTGCATTCTTGTTGGGGCTGATCTTACATGATTATTCTTCTTATATACGTTTCTTTGACATTTTGGGGATGAATGTTCCTAAGGGGGAGATATTGAAATAACCCCTAAAAAAAGTTCTTGAAAATATGTCTTGAAAGCGCCCATAATCATAATTTCCATATATCTCAAAATCCGTGCGTGATGTCGAAAATTCGACTTTATATTCTTGTTCAAAGGGTAAAATTGAGTGGAAAATGGGTATAGCCCAAATTTAAAAGACCCGTAGCAAAGGTTGATTTTCACAAATTTCTGAATTCCAGTAGTTGTCTGTGATAACTCCATAACAGACCTGTCGCAGAGCTGTATCAATTTTTCTTGTTCGTCGGGTCTGCATCGCGGACCAGATGTAGGCCAGTGTTATTTTCACGCAGTTTTGTTGTTTCTGTCCAAGGCTTTGGGGTCTTGAGTCTAAGTCTTCCCATATGTGAAAATACCTATACTTAACCATATTTAACCTTCATACCATACAAGACAATTCCAATACTCTCTCAAATACTTAGAAAAATATTTCACCAAAATTCTAGTATCAAACCCTTATTCCGTATCTTAAGGAAATGACTAAAGCTTCAAGTTCTTATCTCAACCTTCATCAAGGAATTCTCGAAAGCTAACGTATGTGGGTTTAAACCATTGGATCCTTTCATCCATGGTGCCCAAGCTTCCTTTTTTACTCAAATTTCATGTTTTTAAGTTGATTTACTTATGGGTTTTACTTATTTATGAATTTGACTATGAACTAAGTTGGGGTTTCATAAAAGTTTGACTATTTAAGCATATTTTGAGCTATAAATCTATGATCTATCTTGAGATTTGATGAAGGTTTTTGATGTATATTGCATGAGGGTATTACCAATTATTGGTGGGTTAATTTACTTCAAGTTTACTTGTAATATTTCACTCTTGAATTGCATTGTTCTATACTGGCATTGCACACCCAACAAGTGTTTAATCAAAATGCCCGGTTAATATATATTGTGTTGTTGAAGGCCTAATACTTAGCGTATGAGTTAAATAACTTTATAATGATGAATGGATTGTATTTATATGATGAGTTCGTGATATGTATATATGGTGTTGTGAGTTGACCATAACCAACTGAGGGCTTTTAAATGATCCCAAAAAGTACCCGAAAATGTGCCTCGGAAGTGCCCAAAATCGTAACTTCCATATATCTTAAAATCCATGAGTGATATAGAAAATTCAACTTCATATTCTTGTTTAGGGGATCAAATAGAGTGGGGAATAGGTCTAACCTTGATTTTAGAGCAAACAAATCGCAATTTCATATTTTCAAAAATTGAATTCCAGTGAGTTATGCACGTCATTGGAACGATGCGCCACAGTGTAATTTTTGCGCAGTTTTTCATGTTCAGTCCAAGGCTATTGGATCTTGGGCCTAAGTATTCCCGTGCGTGAAAATGCATATACTTAGTCTTATTTCACACTCATATCATTCAATACATTCCTAAATACTCAGTCAAACACATATCCAATATTTCATCTCCTAAATTCATATCTCAAAACTCATCTAGATCTCAAGGTTCTCATTCAAGCTTCAAGTCACCATCTCTAATCTTCTTCAAGGATTCAACCAAAGTCAAGATATGTGGGTTTCTTTCATGGGCTCCTCTAACCCATGATACCCAAGCTATCTTTTACCTGAAATTGCATGATTTAGAGTTGATTTACTCATGGGTCTTATGTATTATGAATTTCACTACACACTACATTGGGGTTTCATGAAATTATGGTTGTTTTAGCATGTTTTGAGCTATGAATCTAAGATCTATTCTGAGATTTGATGAGGGGTGTTAATGTATATTACTTGAGAGTGTTACCAAGTATCTATTGATGGTTTTACATTGAGCTTTCTAGCATGATTTCACTCCTGAATTACATGGTTTTACACTAGCACTACACACCCACCAAATGTTTGATAAAATGTCTGGATTAGGATTTCTTAAGGAAGTGAAGGTTCAATGCATGTCGTATGAGTTGGATGACTATATGATGATGAACTGAATGTATATATATGGTTTTCCTCTATATAGTGTTGGAATGTGACCATGCCTTACTTGGGGGCAGCGTGCCGAGTAGCCATGTCGATGGGTTTGTACCTTTGTAACCATATCATGGGATTTGTACCTTGATAACTATGTCGGGATGTTTGTACCTTGGTCCCCAAGGGTGGAAGGGTCTGAAAATCTACCAACCATATCAGGGGGTTTATACCTTGATAACCATGTTGGGGGGTCGTACCTCGGTCACCAAGGGTGGCAGGATAAGACGATACAAAAGCAAATTGATGGGGTAGGTACCTCAATCACCAAGGGTGGTAGGGTGAGAAGATCCACCAATATGATAGTGGTCTCTTCTTGCATATGTATTATGTTCTATATAAGCATGATTTACTACATAGCATCTCACATGCATGTCATATTATAATATGTTACTCATTGCCTATGCTTATGCATTTAGATTATGTTACTTATCTCTTGGTGCATTGCATCCTATATATGTAGTATATTCAAATGTACTAATGCATACTTTATGCCTACATGATGTCACTATGAAGGAATCGGAGCCCCACTTGATCATCCTCCTCCACGTGGCTAGTATGACTTCTCTCAAGCTCTTTGGTGAGTCCTCCATTTTAGGGACGAATCTTATGACCTCATTCTTTGTTTTAAGGCTCTCAAGCTCTTTGGTGAGCTTGGTTGCTTGTCTTGGCCCCCGCTTGTATCTTGTACTAAAGGTGTTGTTTGACATGTCATGTGTAATGACTATATTCTTTGACTCTATCTCTTGACTCTTATTGTTTAAGATATGAAATTGTCCCTTAGCCCCGATTATCCCTATTTACTATCACTTATTATATTTTATTGCTTCCACGACCAAGGATGTGTAATGATGTGCTAAGAGGCTTGCTTGGGGTCCCTTTGGGTTCCCCTTGCTCCATGTCACGTCTAGGCCCTGGGCTTGGGTCATGACAAACTTGATATCAGAGCACTAGGTTGTTAGGTCCTCAGTATCCAACACACTACATCGATTAGAGTCCTTATTTATGGTTGTGAAGCGCGCCATGACTATGAATAGGAGGTTGTGGGGTGTTCCAGGAAATATTTCACTTCTTCATGATCTATGTCGTGCGATAGAGTTAGGTGCCTAGGGCTTATTGTTAATCCCTAACTGTTACATTTCAGGGTATGTCTCAAGCTATTCAGGAAGGTGATATGATGAATGTGCAGATTCGCAATGCTCTACAGGTTTTGGCCAAGGATACGAAAACATGGGCAACTCACCTCGATCAATAAGTGAGTGCTCCCAAGACTTCTATTGGTAAGGGGAGAGGTAGTGAGGCCAAGAGGGCTCGTATTGAAGGAAGGTTCCAAAGTCTCAAAGATAGAGGTGACACTATCTGTCCAACATGTGGTAAGGTTCATAGGGGCTCATGTTTCAAGGGCACCAATGCTTGTTTTGGATGTGGTGAAGTGGGACATGAGAGGAAAGATTTCCCTCATAGACGCAATAAGGGTAAAGGAGATGGTGATGGGATGACTAATCTCAACTTTCAAAGATGTGGAAAGTACCATGGTGGCCCATTCTTGAGGAAGACCAATGCTTGTTATGGATGTGGTAAAGTGGGTCATAAGCTAGTGGATTGTCCATATGCTCGAAAGAGGCGTAAGGGTGGTAGATTTTTAAATCAAGGTGGTCTTATTGGCCAAGGGCTCAAGGAGGGGATGAGGTGCCCGATGTTGCTACCGGTTTGTTGAAATTTCCTTTGACTTTGATGTGCATACAGTGATAGGCTCGGGTGTCACTATCTCTTTCATTATTCTTTTGGTTGCTAGTGGGTTCATGTGCGACCCAAACTCTCTTTGGTGTCTATCTCGTTGGTGAGCCTATTGTTGTTTGAAAGTTCATAGGTATTGTTTCGTATTCATATTGCATTAAGTCTTGTCTTGTGACTTCTTGGATTTGTTGTGGTAGAGTAGTTGCATGCATATTGTGTCCCTATTGAATGAAGGGCCCGTAGAGTTAGATTCTGACTTTTTAATAGACTCATCCTTGAGTAGGGACTTGTAAGATGGAAGCAAAAGGGGTAGGTTCGTGTCTTTTCTTAAGGTAGAACTGATCTCTAGGGGTTTGTATTTATCATCTTGTAAGAGTTAGGGGTGTTGAACCCAATTTATTTCTATTAAGTTTATTTCAGTGATCAATGAGTTAGTGAATGTCCTTTTCGATATTTTGAATTGGGGTGGTGTCTTTTGGTTTGATTTATGCACCGATTATGTCTATAGGTCTCATAAATAGGGTCTTTAGTCCTTACCTTGTTAGGCTTGTGGCGGTCTCTAGTGATGAAGTATTGATTTATTTAGTGATTGTGAACCATTTGGGGATAGTGCTGCAAATCGTGGGGAAAGAGGAGTTGTATACTAATTATGAGAAATGTGAATGTGGTTAAAGGAGGTTATTTCCCTAGGTCATGTGGTGTCAGAGGATGGTGTTAAGGTTGATCCTAAGGAGACATATGTGATTAGAAACCGGCCTAGACCCTTGACTCCCTCTGACATTAGAAGTTTCTAGAGCTTAGCAACTTACTATTGGAGGTTTGTGAATGAGTTCTCTTCTATTGCTTCCCCCATGACTAAGTTGACCCAAAAGAAGGCTATGTTTGTGTGACCGATGAGTGTGCAAGGAGTTTCCAAGCCTCAATAATTAAGCTTCTCCCCGCTCCTATCTTGTCTTTACAGGATAGGTTAGAAGGGTTAGTTGTGCATTGTGATGCCTCTCGGATAGGTTTGGATTGTGTGTTGATGCAAGATGTTTAGGTGGAAGCCTATGCTATTAGATAATTGAGATGCATGAGAAGGATTATCCAATGTATGACCCTTGAGTTGGCCGTTGTGGTTTCGCTTCGAAAATTTGACGTCATTATTTGTATGGGGTGCATGTTGATGTGTTCACCGATCATAAGAGTCTCCAAAATGTGTTCACCCAAAGGATCACAGATTGAGAAAAAGAAGGTGGTTAGTATTTCTTGAGGATTATGATATCAGTGTGCACTTTCATCCCAGTAAGGCTAATGTTGTGGTTGGTGCTTTGAGTGGGGTATCCATGGGTAGCTTAGTTCATGTTGATGGTGGTAGCATAGAGGTGGCTAGGAAGGTCCATCGGTTTAGCTAGATTAGGGGTTAGGTGGGAAGTGGTTGATAATGGTGTTGCTGTTGTTTTTAATGGTACTAAATCTTCATTGGTTGAGAAGGCGAAAGCCAAGAAAGATCTTGACCTCGCTTTGTTGGAATTGAAGGCATTGGTAAAGATGGTAAGATGGAAGTTTTCTCCTAAGGGGAAGATGGTACCCTTAGATACCAAGGTAGGTTGTGTGGGGCTTTGTGTTGATGGCTTCAAAGAAGATTCTTGATGAGGCTCCTAATTTTTCCTATTCTATTCACCCCAATGCTACCGAGATGTATAGGGATTCGAGGGATGTTTTTGTGGGGAGTTGCGAGGAAAGGCATTGCCAAAATTGTATTCGATTGTCATACTTTTCAACAAGTCAAGGCCAAACATCAAAGGTCGGGTGGCTTAACCCATGAAATAGAGACTCCTACTCAGAAGTGGGAGAAAAGTAACATGGATTTTGTGGTGGTATCGCCAAATGACTAGAAAGAGGTTTTTGATTGTATTTGGATTGTGGTTGATAGGATGAAAAATTCTCTCACTTTCTACCGGTTAAGACTACATATGAGGCTGAAGATTATGCTAGGTTGTACATTCATGACTTGGTGAGATTGCATAGGGTTCTTTTGTCAATTATATCGAATCATTGTTCTCAATTTACTTCACATTGTTGGAGATCCTTTCAAAGGCGTTTTGGTACAAAAGTTAAACTTAGTACGGCCTTGAACCCTCAAATGGATGGCTAAGCAGAGGGAACTATCCAAACACTTGAGGATACGCTTAGGGCTTATGTATTGGAGCTTAAGGGTAGTTGGGATAATCATCTTCCATGGATTGAGTTGCCTATAACAATAGCTATCATTCTAGCATCGACATGGCTCCTTTGAGACTCTCTATGGTAGACGTTGTAGATCACCGATTGAGAGCTTTAAAGTGGGAGAGATGGCTTTGTTGGGTCCGGATCTGGTTACAAATGCTATTGAGAAAGTAAGATTGATTAGGGAAGGGTTTAAAACAGCCTAAAGTCATCAAAGGTCCTACACCGGTGTGAGGAGGATAGAGCTTGAATTCAAAGTTGGTGATTGGACCTATTTGAAGGTTTTACTCATAAAAGGTGTGTCTTGTCCTTGTAAAAAGGGAATTGAGTTCATGTTTGTGAGTCTTCATAAGGGGTTCGGGGAGATTAGTGAGGTTGCATACAAATGGGAAGTGCCTTGGGATAAGGATATGGTTCGTCCTGTTCTTCATGTTTCTAAGATTGAGGAGGTGTGTTGTTAATTCAAGCATTCTAAGACTCTTGAGGTGGTGGACGTTATGGAGGATGCGTTGACTTATGAGGAGATCCAGTGGAGAAGTTGGGTGAATTAGAGTAAAGGTTGATTGATAAGGATGTGGTGTTCGTCAAGGCCCTTTGGAAGAATCGTCAAGTCGATGGTTTCCCTCGAGAAGCGGGGGAGGGCATGAAGAAGTGATATCTGAACCTTTTTCTCTCTATTCAAGCTTGTGATGACACGTCAAGTCCTTCTCTTTTATGAATCCAAATCTTATGTTTCAGCCTCTATGCCATTTGCATGTATTCATGTTTATGTTGACAAGTTCACGATGATTTTAACACTTATGTTATGATTTTGAAAATGGTACTTTAAGTATGTTGTTGCATTCTTGTTAGGGAGGATTTCTTCATGATTACTTTTCTCATATACATTTCTTTGACATTCGGGTACAAATGTTCCCAAGGGGGAGATATTGAAATAACCCCCAAAAAGTGCCCGAAAATGTGCCTTGAGAGTGCCCCGAATCGTAACTTTAATATATCTCAAAATCCCTGAGTGATATCGAAAATCCTACTACATATTCTTGTTTAGGGGGTCAAATTGAGTGGGAAATGGGTCTAACCTCAATCTTAGAGTAAACGAATCGCAATTTCATTTTTCCAGAAATCAAATTCCAGAGAGTGGTGCGCGTTATTGGCACGACACGGCACAAAGTTATTTTTACCTAGTTTTTCAAGTTCGGTCCCAGGATTTTGGGTCCAGGGCCTAAGTGTTCCCATGCATGAAAATACCTGTACTTAGCCTTATTTCACCCTCATATCATTCAAGACATTCCCAAATATTCACTCAAACACTTAGCCAATATTTCATCTCCTAAATTCAAGTCTCAAAATTCATCTGGATCTTAAGGTTCTCATTCAACCTTCAAGTCTCCATCTCTAATATTCTTCAAAGATTCTCCCAAAGTCAAGGTATGTGGGTTTCTTTCATGGGTTTCTTTAATGGGTTCATTTCACCCATAATACCCAAGCTCTTTTTACATAAAATTGCATGATTTATAGTTTATTTACTCATTGGTCTTATCTATTATGAATTTCACTACACACTATATTGGGTTTCATGAAATTATGGTTGTTTTAGCATGTTTTGAGCTATGAAACTAAGATCTATTGTGAGATTTGATGAGGGGTGTTGATGTAAATTGCTTGAGTGTGTTACCAAGTATCTATTGATGGTTTTACATTGAGCTTTCTTGCGTGATTTCACTCTTGAATTGCATGATTTTACACTAGCACCACACTTTTGCCAAGTGTTTGATGAAATGTCCAAATTATAATTTCTTGAGGAAGTGAAGGTCCAATTCATGTTTTTTGAGTTGAATGACTATATGATGATAAAATGAACGTATGTATATGGTTTTCTTCTATATAGTGTTGGAATGTGACCATGCCCTACTCGGGGGTTGCGTGCCAGGTAACTATGTTGAGGGGTTTGTACCTTGATAACATGTGGGGGGAAGGGGGTTGTACCTCGGTCACTAAGGGTGGTAGGGTGTGCTGATCCACCAACCATGTTGGGGGTTTGAACCTTGATAACCATGTTGAGGGTTTCGTACATCAGTTACCAAGGGTGGTAGGTGCAATGATCCACCAACCAATTGATGGGTAATCACCAAGGGTGGTAGGGTGTGACGATCCACCAATATGATAGTGATCTCTTCTTGCACATGTATTATGTTCTATATAAGCATGATTTACTACATAGCATCTCACATGCATGCCATACTGTAATATGCTACTCATTGCCTATGCTTATGCATTTTGATTATGTTACTTATATCTTGTTGCATTGCATCCTATATACTTAGTACATTCAAACGTACTAATGCATACTCTATACCTACATGATGTCACCGTGTAGGAACCGGAGCCCCACTTGATCATCCTCCTCCACGTGGAAAGTACGACTTCTCTCAAGCTCTTTAGTAAGTCCTCCATTTCGGGGATGATGCTTATGACCTCATGCTATTTCCTAAGGCTATCTCTCTTTTATGTATATGTTGACTATGAGGGTGAGCCTAGTTGATTGTTTTGGCCCTCGTTATTATCTATATAATAGAGGTATTAATGGACATGTCATGTGTAATGATTATAAGCTTTGACTCTCTCTCTCGCTCTATCTCTCTCTTGACTCTTGTTGTTTGAGATATGAAAGATGTCCCTTAGCCTCAATTATCCCTATCTACTATCTCTTTGTATTTCATTTCTTCTGAGACAAAGGATGTGTAATGATGCGCGAAGAGGATTGCTTGGGGTCCCTTCGGGTTCCCCTTACGCCGTGTCACATCTAGCCCTAGGCTTGGGTCGTGACTGGGTTGATACCTTAATAGCCTCGTATGGGGGTGATAAGCCATTACCTATTGAGAGTTTGATACCTTAATCACTTTCCGCGGAGGATAGTCATGTCCGTCAACCAATTAAGGAGTTGATACCTCAATCGCCTCGGATGGGGCTGGTAAGCCATCAACCAATAAGGGGGTTGATACCTCAATCACTTTTGATGGAGGGTGTTCATGTCTATCAACCAATTGAGTGGTTGATACCTCAATTACCTCGGATGGGGGTGTTAAGTCGTCAATCAATTGGGGAGTTGACACCAATACCTCAGTCACTTCTGATGGAGGGTGGTCATGTCCATCAACCAATGAGGGGTTGATTGCTCAATAACTTCTAAGGGGTGGTCTACCTTGGATTCCAAATACTAAGTTTCTTGGTCTATGATGATGGTCTCTTCCTTCACATGTAATATGTCCTATATAAGCACATTTTACTTCAAGTATCATTCATACATGTCAGATTGTTATTATGCTATCCATTTCTTATGATATTGCATTTTCACTATGTTGACTATCTTTTGTTGCATTGTATCTTACATACTTAGTACATTCAAATGTGCTAATGCATACTCTATGCCCACATGATGTTACCATATAGGAATTCGAGCTCCTCACGATTATCCTTATCCTCCCCATGGCTAGTACTATCTCTACAAAGCAAGATGGTGAATTCTCAATTTTGGGGACAATGCCTTTAATATTATGCTATGTATAAAAACTATCTTTTCTTTATTGTATATTTTGATAATGAGGGTGAGCCCGATTACTTGTCTTGGTCCCCGCTAAGTTCTATGTTTAGAGGTATTGTTGGACAAGTTATGTAATTATGCTTGAGCTTGACTCTCTTCGACTCTTTGATGTTTTATGATATAAAAGACTTATCTTAGATCTTTTTCCCTTATTTCTATTCTCTATTGATGTTTAATTGCTTCTGCAACCAAAGATGTGTAATGATATGCTAAAAGGATTGTTTAGGGCCCCTTCAGGTTCCTCATTCGTCTTGTCACATCTAGGCCCTATGATTGGGTCATGACAAACTTGGTATCAGAGTACTAGGTTTTTAATGGTCTTGGGAATTCAATATACTGCGTTGATTAGAGTCTTATTCATGGTTGTGTTGTGCAATACAACTATGAGTAAGAGGCTATGAGACATTATGGGAAATATTTCCCTTCTTTGTGATCTATCTCATGCTATAGAAGTTAGGTAAGGTTTCCCCTCTAACGAATGTTCTTTGCTATGCTAGATCATGCCTAACACAAAAGAAAGAAGTGCCCACACACCTGAGGAACACCCGGCTCATGGAGACCTCTGGAATGCTCTTACCTTGCTAGCTCAAATTGTGACTAAACAAGTTAATCAAAGGGCCCAAGCCCCTCATGCTCCTACTCCAGTATCTCGAGTGAGGGACTTTATGAGGATGAACCCACTAGAGTTCAATGGGTCTAAAGTGGATGAGGACCCTCAATAATTTATTGATGAGGTTTACAAAATGTTGGCTATCATAGGTGTTAGATCAGAAGAGAAGGCAGAGTTGGCGGTATACCAACTTAACAGGGTAGGCCAAATATAGTACACTCAATGGAAGGAGGAGAAGGGGAACAATAATATGATTCTATAGGGGGGAGTTTATGGCAGCTTTTCTCAAATAGTTCTTTCCTCTTGAACTTAGGTAGGCCAAGATGATGGAGTTCATGAATTTGAAGCAAGGATCTATGAGAGGAAAGGAGTATGCCCTCAAGTTCAACCAACTTTCAAAATATTTTCCGCACTTCATTGTCAACCCGAGGTTTAGAATGAATAAGTTTATGATGAGTGTATCCGATTTGGTAAATGAGGAGTGTCGGGTCGCTATGTTGATTAGTCACATGGATTTTTCCTGCTTGATTACTTATGCCAAACAATTGGAGGGGGAGAATAAGGAAGAGGAGGGGTCATGAGTCCAAGAGGGCCCGTTTTGATGGTATGTTCCAAACTCCCAAGGGCGGTCATTTTTATCAAGGCCAAGGGTCTTCTCACGCTCCTAATAGAAGATTTGCCAAGGGCTACCCAAGGAACCAAGATAATGGTGGTGTTGTGCCTAATGCTATGTGTCCAAAGTATGCTAGGGTCATGATGGGCCATGCTTGAGGGATACTAATGCTGGTTTTAATTGTGGGGAAGTAGGCCATAAGATGATTGATTGTCCCCGAAATCGCAACAAGGGTAAGGATGTTCGTCCTCAAGGATAGGGTACTAATGCGGTTCCATTGGGGAGAGGACGCTAACAAAGTGATTCCCCAAGGCATAATCAATTTTATGCTCTTCAAGGGATACAAGGGGTTGATGAGGTACCCAATATTGTCACCAGTATATTATAAGTCAATGCATTTATAGACCCGGGTGCCACTCTTTCCTTTGTTACTCCTTTTGTTGCCAAAAGTTTCAAGTTGAACTGGAATTGTTGTGTGAGTCCTATGAGGTATCTACTCCTATTGGTGCATCTAATGTTGCTAGAAAGGTCTATAGAAGTTGTCCCATTTTATTTTGCGTAAAATTTTGCCTTGTGATCTTGTTGAGTTGGATATAGTGGATTTTGATGTCATTCTCGGGATGGATTGGTTACATCCATATTATGCCACTATTGATTGTAAAACCCGTAGGGTCAAATTGCAATTCCCAAATGAACCCTCCCTTGAGTGGGAGAGTCATGATGTGGTGGTCAAGGGTAAGTTTATCTCTTGTATTAAAGCCCAAAAGTTCATCTCTAAGGGATGTCTCTATCATTTTGTGTGGGTTGGGGATGTGAAGTCTAAAGTCCTTCCCATAGAGTTGGTTCCTATTGTTAATGAATTCCTACATGTCTTCCCTAGTGACCTTCTCGGTGTTCCTCCCAAAAGGGAAATTGATTTTGGTTTAGATCTCCTTCTCGATACTCAACTTATTTCTATTCCTCCTTACCATATAGCGCTGACGGAGTTAAAGGAGTAGAAAGAGAAATTAAAGGATTTGTTTGAGAAAGGTTCTATTAGGCCTAGCCAATAACCTTGGGGTGCACCCATGTTTTTTGTGAAGACGAAAGATGGTCCTCTTAGAATGTGTATTAACTACCAGCAACTTAATAGAGTCACCGTAAAGAATAAATATCCTCTCCCAAGGATTAATGATTTGTTTGACCAACTTCTAGGGGCTAGTCACTTCTCCAAGATTGATCTTTGGTCTGGGTGTAATCAAGTAAAGGTGAGGGAGTGTGACATTCCCAAGATGGCCTTCTGGGCTAGGTTTGCGCACTATAAATTCGTGGTTATGTCTTCTAAGTTGACCAATGTACCGGCTATCTTCATGGATCTTATGAATAGAGACTTTAAACCCTACCTTTGATTAGTTTGTGGTGGTATTCATTGATGATATCTTGATATATTCTCTTAGTGAGGAGGAGCATGTGGCTCATTTGAGGGCAGTGTTGCAAAAATTGAGGGAAGAGAAATTGTATGCTAAGTCTGAAAAAAGTGTGAATTTTGGTTGAAGGAGGTTGTTTGTCTAGGTCATGTGGTGTTGGGTGATAATATAAAGGTGGATCCTAAGAAGATGGATGTGGTTAAAAATTGTCCTAAACCTTTGATCCCGCTGGATATTAGATACTTCTTGGGCTTAGTGGGTTATTAACGGAGGTCTGTGAATGGGTTCTCTTCTATTGCTTCTCCCCTGACTAAGTTGACTCAAAAGAAGACTAAGTTTGTGTGGACTGATGAGTGTGAAAAGAGTTCCTAAACCTTGAAGAATAAGCTTGTTTCCACTCCTATCTTGTCTCTACCAGAAAGGTTGAAGGGTTTATTGTGTATTGTGATGCCTCCCGGATTGGTTTGGGTTATGTCTTGATGCAAAATGGTAAGGTGATAGCTTATGCTTCTAGACAACTTAAGGTGTATGAAAAGAACTGCGCTACTCATGATCTTGAATTGGTCATCGTGGTTTTTACTTTGAAAATTTAACATCATTATTTGTATGGGGTGATATTCATGTGTATACCAATCATAAGAGCCTCTAATATGTGTTCACTCAAAAGAATCACAATTTGAGGCAATGAAGGTAGTTAGAGCTCCTTAAGGACTATAATATGAGTGTGCATTATCATCCCGGTAAGGCTAATGTTGTGACAGATTCTTTGAGTAGGGTATCTATGGGTAGCCTAACTCATATTGATGATGGAGGCAAAGAGGTGACCTGAAGGGTAAATTGGTGATT
Source organism: Solanum clarkiae (assembly GCA_011800125.2). Taxonomy (NCBI): domain Eukaryota; kingdom Viridiplantae; phylum Streptophyta; class Magnoliopsida; order Solanales; family Solanaceae; genus Solanum; species Solanum clarkiae. The sequence continues at coordinate 5,456,460 of JAABOM020000049.1, forward strand.
GGATCTATTTGGAGGTCTCACCCATGAAGGGTATGATTCATTTTAAGGTAAGAAGTTTAAATAGAGTCCAAGATTTGTGGGTCCTTTTAGGGTGTTGAGGAAGATTGCTAAGGTGGCCTATGAGTTGGAGTTGCCTAGTGAAATAGACTTGGTTCATCCGGTCTTTCATGTGTCTATGTTGAGAAAATGTTTGGGTGACCCAAATTCTAATGTCCCATTGGATGTTGTGAGTATGGTTGAAGACAACTTGACTTATGAAGAGGTTCCAATAGAGATCTTGGACAAACAAGTTAAGAGGTTGAAGAATAAGGATGTCGCTTCCGTTAAGGTCCTTTGGAGGAACCAACAAGTCAAAAGTCCTACATGGGAGGCCGAAGCAGACATGCAAAAGTGATACTCATATCTTTTCAATGCCACTCGAGCCTAAGGTACTAATTCCAAGTCCTTTATGTAATTCTAAGTCTAATGTATCAGCCCTTGTGTCATTTACATGCATTCATGTTTATGTTGACAAGTTCATGGTGATTTAAACACTTGTGTTTAGATTTTTAAAAATGATGTTTAAGTGTGTTGTTGTGTTCTTATTGGGGCTAGTCTCTACATGATTATCCTTCTTATATATGTTTCTTTGACATTTGGGGATGAATGTTCCCAAGGGGGAGATATTAAAAGGAACCGAAAAAAGTGCCCGAAAATGTGTCTCGAAAGTGTCCATAATAGTAATTTTTATATATCTCAAAATTCGTGTGTGATATCAAAAATTCGACTTTATATTCTTGTTCAGGGGATAAAATCGAGTGGAAAATGGGTATAACTAGAATCTTATAAGACCCATAGTAAAAGTTGATTTTCACAAATTTTCGAATTTCAGTAGTTGTCCGCGACAACTCCGCGACGCGGAGATGTATAAATTTTTCCTGTGCATTGGGTCTCGTCGACTAGACACGGACCAGTGTTAATTTCGCATGGTTTTGTTGTTTCGATCCAAGGCTTTGGGATGTTAGGCCTAAACCTTCTCATGCATGAAAATACCTATACTTAACCATATTTCGATATTGAGGAAGTGTGTGGGTGACCCAACTGCATTCATTCATGTTCATGGTAACATGTTTATGGTGATTTTTAACATTCATTTTGAGACTTTTTGAAAATGTACTAACACATATTCTATGCCTACATAATATTACCCACGTAGTTACCGGAGCTCCTATCGATCATCCTCCTCCACATGGCTAGTTTGGTTCTTGAAGAAAGCTTTTTGGTGAGTCCTTAACTCGGAGGACAAAGTCTATTTCACTCATGCTAAATTGATACTTGTTCCTTAGGTTGGATACTTATTATCATGAGGGTGAGCCTGGGAAGTGTCTTAGTACCCGCTCCATTCTAAAGTAGAGGTGTTGTTGGATACTATGTTTGTATACGGTTATGAGCTTGACTCTTTTTCTGTCTTATGATTATGAAAGACTTCCCTTAGTCCCGCTTCCCTTTTTAAATTTTTGACTTTTATTATTGTCTTATTTTGCTTCCGCAACCAAGGATGTGTATATGATATGTTAAGAGGCTTGTTTGTGTTCTCTCTGGACTTTCCATTCTTCGTGTCATGTCTAGGCCCTACGCCTGCGTGACATAATACGCTTGAGCCGTTTGCATTTCCAAAACAAATGGTTCATACTTCTTCGGTTTTCTTCTATGATTGACATTCACAATCTTCACTCTTACATTTGGTGTGGGGTCAAACCACTCTTATTTAAATAAAATAATTCTTTTGATTGGTGTACCGCCCTTTTACTTCAATTCAAGAATCGCAGTAAGGACACCATAATAGTCATTGTCATCAACACTATAGTTGGTTCCTTTTATGCATACACCACTATTATTAGATGTTCTAGAAAAACTACGACCTTTTGTGTGAAATTTAAAGTCGTTGACATCATAATAGGTGTATTGCTTCACTGATCGACATGGAACTCCCGCAAGCTCTATAATAAACTAATTATCTATGTGGAATCGGGCCTATCAAACTAAAGAAAATTAGAGTTTCTTATAAGTGAAATAAATACAAATGAAAAGATATTATACAAGTTCTCACATATATTCTGAACGGTGAAAAATCTTCATTAAGATTTCTGTCCACTTCCTGCTCTGTGATTCGTGGAAATTTTTCATGGGTAGAGTCAATAAATTTCCTTTGGATCACATTAAGAAAAACAATATGTAATTTCTTGTGATAATTTTAATATATAAATGAAACAAAAGCTTGAAACCTTACTCCACGGTAGCCACTCTCTGCAATTTAATAAAATATAAATACGAGCTGCATTAAGTTCTTTTTCAGTTTGATATCTATGACATAGTTTCCAAAATTCTTGTCCTGGATAGGTGAATGCAGAAAGATTACCATCATATCTATCTTGTTCTCCTATACCTCCATCATCATTCCGTGACACTTTTCTATGCCTTGTGTAAACATGAGGCTCAAAATAGCGTGAACAAAATGATGAAGCTTCTTCAACTATATGTGCATTGCATATGGATCCTTCAACACGTGTCTTATTTCGAACATTAAGTTTATATTTTTAGAGATTTCTGAAAATAGCATAAAAGCTCAAGACGTTAGTCAATCATAATGACGAACATAAATTACTTAAATAGCGAAGACTATGTTGGTGGTTGAGAACCGATGAAAGGATTGGCATATTGAGTCTGTTGTACTATGAAATAGATGACTTAACATTTAAATAGGTAGGGTTTTTTTGCGTACTAAAAATATGACAGTTTTGCGATGTAAATCTTAGTAGATAAACCTGCAACAAAGACCACTAACGAGATGGACAGAGAATTATTATATATCGGGAGACTTCAGTTAGTAGAGCAATACTACTTGGTATCCAAGCATACAGGTCATAACTATTTTCTACTATCACAAAAGGTTATTAAACTCATCGAAGCTTCTTATGGGAACTATCTGTAGACAAGTAGACCAATACTACTAAAAGTACACTTGCAACCTAGGACAAGGTGACTCTTTCCAAAGGTGCAAAAGTATTAAAAATTAACTTGAAGGCTGGGAATCAAAGAAGCTTCGAGGGAATACACGTTCTAATTTACAAAGTATTTCACATATTTCTTGTTGAAGTCTTATCATATCCTCTTCACAAAGTACTGTAGAAGTGAAATCCCTAAAGAAAGGCTAATCTCAGTGAGTGCTTCCCACACTTTTTTTTTGTATAGCTCACGACACTAAATAGGTACCAATCTTTACATAAACACATTACAATCATGATTTTTCATACCAAAAAACTTGTGATTTTTCATGTCCACACACCTTCCCATATTTGAGACATATCCATCAAAAAATTTTAAATTGTTTATCCATTCACGCGATAACTTTTTTGACTCTTCTTTTAGTATGTAAATAGCTTTTGGATATTTGCCATCTATAGCAGAACTCCTTCAAGTCTTTCTAAATTTAGGATTATCTTTTGTTTTACCATCTACATCTACCACTGTGTTGAAAATATTCCCAAAGAAGTTCTTCCCAATGTGAACTATATCTAAATTATGCCAAATGAGATTAGTACTCCAGTACGGCAAATCCCAAAATATGCTTCTCTTATTCCAACCAAAACCTTTACTAATTCGAAGATTAATAATATCAGCCACAAGTTCTGTTGCCTTTTTAAGTCTCAGTTCTTCTATCTCCTTTAAGATATCTTCACTTGATCGTAATGGGGTAGGCTGCATGGTTACTACTCTACTCTTTCTAAATGAGATCGTATCCTTTTCTATAAGGATGCTTCAATAGCAATAACTTATGATGATTGTCAAATCAAGATTGTTTACCATCTTTTGTCAAAGTAAAAGCATCAGAGTTCTCCATAAATATGAACATGCTAGTCTGTCTGCAGTACTCCACCCAGACAACATCGATATGCAGAAAAGTCACTGATTATCCACATCAAAACAGCTCGCATTTTAAAATTTTACTTTTTAGAGATATCAAATGTGTTCACATCTGTATTCCACAAATTCTTCAATTCGGCAATCAAAGTCCGCAAGAAAATATCTAGCTGTTGTTTAGGATTCTTTTGTCAAAAACATATAGGGATATTTCATATACATCCAAGAAGGCACGTTGTGTGGTGTCACAATTATTGGTCAACAAGAATATTGTTTTCCTGTTGATCCAAATGGTTGAAACCCATCTTTGCATAGTCCTAATCTAACATTGCTACTTTCCTCTGAAAAATATGGATACATCTTATCAAAGTGCTTCCATGCGGGTGCATCTGAATAGTGACGCATTACACTATCGCATATGCGAAGCAATTGCTTCATAAGTATATAGTCATTGCAGCCGTGGAGTTAGAGGAAAGTAATACATCTATTTTTATGGTACAAGATATTTTCGGAAACAGATCTTTGACCTGTATGCTTGTACTTGGGATGATTACAAAACATGCAATTAACAAGTTCACTATCCTCTCCCTAGTAAATCATGTAAGTATTGAGACAAGTATGAATTTTTTCAACTGGCATGTTCATTCCCCTTATTAATTTTTTAATTTCATAAAAAAAAATTTGCATCACATTATTAGGTGGAATCATCTCATTCATATATTGACAGATATCATCAAAACATCTTTCAAAGAGGTGGTGTTCAGTCTTGATGTTCAACAATTGCGCAACAGCTGATAATTTTGAGTGTATTTCACAACCAGGCCACACTTCTTGATTTACAGAACCAATCATATCATAAAACTTTTGTGCATCAGGATTAGGTAATTCTTCTATATCATCTAGAATAAATGTGGGACCAACAGCCTCATGAATCATTCTGTGATATGACGTAGTTGGTTCATGACTATCAAATGCACTAATATTTACTGGCAGGTTATCAATAATATGATCCTAGTTGTGCATTCTTTCATCTTGATCAGTATTTCTCGCAACTTTATTTTCTCCATACAAGTACCATACATGACATCCCAATAGAAAAACCGTTTCTTAATAAATGTGCATGGACAGTATGAACATTTTCAAAGTTTCTATTTTAACATTTCTTTCAGTTACATGGGCACCTTAGTCTCTCGTCATCTCTCCCTTCTGGATGACTCATAACAAACTCAATAAATTCTTGTACACCCCTTACGAATTCAAGATCATATAGGCCTTTGGACAATCTTTTGTACATCCATTGACTATTTGAACTCATTTTACTTATAAGTCTTCTATTCTGATAACAAAGAAGGGTAATAGTGAAGCAAACGCACATAGAAAATTTTAAAAAAAACTTTGCAGTACAAGAGAAGATAGAACAGATAGAATGTTAGTTGTTTGAACTTTGAAATGGAACTCTCTTTTTCTCACAACAAACATACAAATTGTTTATATAAACTACATCTTCTATAGTTTTAAATTTCTTCACTAGCAATAATCAAAGATTAAAGAAACGCAGAAGAAAGACTGATGTTACTTTATTGAAAGAGTTTTTTTGGAAAAAAAGAAACTAAAGAGAAAACAAAACCGAGAGAGAAAAAAATTATATGCAACAGGATGCTAGAGTAGACCAAAGAGAACTCTTCAACCATCACAACAATCTTAGGGAAATCGCCTTATCAAGGAGATCCAAAAACAAAAATCCATATTCGATCATATTTAGACTATAACCCATCAACCAAATACTATATAAACACTATATGTTAACCAAAAAAATAAAGCATATAAGAAGATTTACAATTAATCAAATCAGACAAAAAGACAAAAATAAAATTGATAAAACAAAAATATTGTTTAGCCAAAAGGATTGTGAAACTGGGAATCCAAGAGTAGTAGATGAATTGCAGGTGATTGTATTTGGAATTTTTTTTTTACATAAAGTGTGAATGTGGGCAATAATTAGAGCAAAAACTGATGTATGGCGCAAGTATAACTCTATATTTTAAGGAGATGGAGTATTTTAGTGGCAAATCTTTTTCTTTTTTTTTTTATTTTGACAATTTAGTTTCTTATATTATTTTTTTGCACTATAAAACATAAATTGAGTCCATAAAAATTATAGAAAATCTTTATTAATGAATATATAGTATACAGAAATATTAATATAAATATGAAAAATTGTAAAAATGTGCAAGAATTTGAACAAGCATCGGAGTCTATTCAACAAGTACCTCTAGAAATAACAAGCAACACATGCAATAATTCGAACAAAAGGAGGATGAAAGGGTAACAAAACATACACTCTGACACACCAATTTGGGTCATTGTAGCATAAATTGAAGCATCTGATAGAGTTTGAGTTACAAATTTTAAGTGATTTTCAGCTGAAGCTTTCCAATTTAGGCGATTTGTAGCTCCCATCACATGCAATGTTTTATAGCTTTTCGATCTACATAATTTGTAGCTCCAATGAGGCGATCTAAGAAACTATAATGCTGGATGTATGGAGCTTTGTAATTTGCAATTAATCGGCTGTTCAAATTTGGGACTAATAGAAATATAGAAGGAGACTCAAGAAAGAGCAATCCATTAGCTCTCTGAACTTATGAGTGTTATTGATGGAGAATTTGAAACCCAATGAGATTTGAAGCCATGGAGATTTCTTGAGCTAAGATGAGGATGGAGAGTCAAGAGTTGAAGACCCATCTGGTTCATTATTATTTTTTTTTACTTTTATGTGACTACATTGGCAAGCTTTTATTTATTGAATAAATAAATATAATAATAAAATAAGCTAGCAACATAAGTTGTTTTAGTTCTTTTGATGTTTCTTTTTACGCATTATTTTCTTTTCATCTTCGCTTCTAAACTTAATTTAATAAAATAATCTATTTGTTTATATTTATCTATCTATATTATTATAAAATCATGAATATAAATGTCAATTGGCCAAAATATCCACTCAAAGTGGATTGGCTTATTTTTCTTTTTAAGTTAAAATTTCCTCTATATGAAAAATCTCTAATGGGTGTAAATGTAATTTTATGTTAAGAATTAACAAAAAATATTTTACTACTAGGAGTAACTTCATTTTAAGATACATATTATCCTACTATACTAAGAGCGTAACATTGAATCTATTTATGATAAACTAGGAGTAAAAAATTTTCACACATTTATTTAATATTTATTTCACATTATTTCGAGTATTAAGATCAGACCCCGATGGAAAAGTCAGATCCCATCATCAGGTACTGATTTGAACTTGGATCCCAAATGGAGAGTTAAAATTGGATTCTAAGTCAGATTCCAGATTGAATTCTAGGTCGGCAATAAGACAACGAGTTCGAGTGTGAGAGTCAATCCCTATTCACAAGTTCGGTCCTGTGTCTAATATTGGAGCTGGATCTCGAGTCAAAAGTCAGGTCGACTTAAGAGTCAATTGTCAGGGTCAAGTCTCATATCGGATGTTGGGATCGAACGGGGTCAGATTTCTATTTGAAAGTCGGATACAAGGTCAAGCCTCGGGTCAAAAATTGGGTCCCAATTTAAGATTTAGATTGTGTCCTAGGTGGAAGTTGGTGCTGAAAGCAGGTTTCGAATTAGTGTCGGGTGTTAAGTCTCGAGGTCGAGCATAGGGTTGAGTTTTGAGTCAGGTTCAAGGTCTGATGTTGATATTGCATCTCGAGTCAGAAGTCAGATCTTGGGTGAAGTTGTAATATAAATGTTGGATCGGATCCTAGGTCGGGAGTCGATATTGAGTCTTGGTTCGAAAGTTAAGCGTATTAGATGTCAATTTCAAGGTTGGATGTCGGGACTGAGTCCCGAGTCAGGTGTATAGATGAGTCTCTAGATTAGTCATCAGGATTTTTTTTGTATATAGTAATTAATAAGGAGTAAAATAGTGGTAGATTTAGTTTTATCCTAAGTCAAACTTATTTATAAAATATCATGTAAATCTTTTAAATTTAATTTGTAAAATTATTATTTTTCTCTTTGATTTTTATGGCATAACAATCAAGGGTTCCTATTTTTAAGTGCATCAAATCTAATTAATTGCTTTTGTTTTTGGAGCATATGATCATCTCAAATAAGTATTAATTTCAGTAAATTTTTTGTTAGGTTATCTTTTTATTTGATTACTATCTATCGAAAATAACTTCTTATTTGACGAAAATAATAATAGTAAATTAGGAATAAATTCTGCATAGACGTACGTTATTGTTATTGTTGAAAATAGCATATGTTCTTCTAGTTGTAGTGGCTAAGATTTTGCATAGATGTCAACTTGCTCATTCATTAACATTGAAAAAGTTGTCATCTCATGTCGTTTGGAAGAAAATACTCATAACAAAAGTCTATAAACTTGTGTACTGAATAATATAATATAGATATTTATTATCAATTAATATGATAAACATATGTAAGGTGTCCTCAACTAAGTTATGCTTAGTGGATTTTTATGTTCTTTTGAAACAAATATACATGGAAGCATGGAAATTTAATTAAATATCTTAATGTAAATAATTTTATTTCTTGTATTTTTTTATATAGATGAGCTATTTTAATTTACAAAAAATCTTAAGTAGTTCAATTGATTGAAAATTTTAATATGTGTTAACTAAAAATATATATTTTAAACTACATGAGCAAAAGTTAATCAATCAAGATGAAGTTCAAGATCTAATTTTGTTTAATTTTATATAATCAATAAGAGAAATTTAAATCATAAGAGGAAAAAGATTAACTAATTAATAACTTTTCTGGTTTGAACAAGAAGAATTCTGTGAGAGGAAAATGACTTCTTTTAGAAATTAGACCTATTTAATCCAACAAAAATCTTTGTAGCTTGTTACCAATATCGTATAGCTACCGAGGCTTTTCTGCTTTGAACAAGAAGAATTCTGTGAGAGGAAAATGACTTCTTTTAGAAAATAGACCTATTTAATTCAACAAAAATCTTCAAAAAGAATTAATAAAATACTCCTCATGTTCTTCCGAATACCTCACAATTGTATTTTCCTTATATCTCAAAATCTGTTTGTGATTTCAGAAATCCGACTTCATATTCTTGATCAGGGGGCAAAAATTGAGTGAGAAATGGGTAAAATTCAGATTTTAGAAGACCCATAGAGAAAAATAAATTTTGTTAATTAATTGATTTCTAGTGTGCATCCGCGCCCCAAGCGCGACGCGGCCTGGGCATGGACTAGCACAACTGGTCCTTCGCATTTGGTCCGCGTCGCGGACTGGATGCAAATAAGTGTAAGTTTTTCCTTATTTTTCATATTTCATCCAACGACATTAGGGTAATAACTCAATGTCCATTTAAAAGTTAAATCCTCCATACTTAGTCATTTTTTAACTCAAGAACTCAAAAAACCCTCTCTAAAATCTCTCTAAGGCTTTATCAAATCTCTCATTCAAATTCAAGGATTTCAAGCTCAATTTTGGAACTCAACGACCCATCGCAAGCTTCAAGTCTCCTTCAAGTTAATTTCAAGAAATAAAGTTTAAGGTATGTGGGTCTTCATCCATTGGTCCATTCACCCATGGAGCCCAACCTTCTCTTTTTCTGAAAATTACATTATTTCAAGTTACATTACCTATGGATATCGTTTATTATGAAATATGAGCATAGATTATGTTGGGGTTTTATCAGGTATTTGATTGATTATGCATGAATATTTATTTCAAACTTATTTCCATGAATTGATTTTGTCTATTGAGACAATGCATGATCTGAGTTATTAAACTATGAACTATTATGAGCTATTATGATGGATTTCAAGATATTCTAAATGAGGGTTTTACTACTATATTGGTATATTAATTTGCATTGAGTTTATTCATCTTGCGTTATTCTTGAATTGCATGATTTTGAACAAGTTTCATGAACCCACCATATGTCTGATAAAATTACAAGACAAGAATTCTCTAGTTGTTGATGAACTATTACATGATTTACAAGTCAAGTAACTTCATAATGATTAATGGATTTCAAGCATGTATTGAATTCATGAGAAGTATCTTCTCCTAGTCCTTCTTCCCTTTTTATACTTGACTTTTGTTGATGTTCATTTTTATTTCTGCAACAAAGGATGTGTGCAAGATATGCTAAGAGGCTTGTTTGGGTTTTCTTAAGACTTTTCATTCATCATGTCACGTCTAGGCCCTAAGCTTGGGTGACAATTTACTGCAGCATTCTGTAAATTTTCTTTTTTAGTTTTTTATCTGGTGTCCGGTACTTATATTGGAACTTGACTATTTCATAATCAACATATAGTTTCACCATATCAATCTCAATGCAACAGTCAAAATAGTTGTTACATCTGAAAAAATTATTAAAATACCTCTAGATGAGAGTGTTTACATAAAATATCTTCCCAATTTTGTTGGCATATCCAAGGCTGGAGATGCGATTAGCATGAAAAATTGTGTGGAAAATGATCTTGGTTGAACTTTTGAGCAATCAGATCAAATGATTAATTTTCAAGGAGGAGAAGAGAAACTAGAGATTCAAATTATTGGAGCAGAAACCTGTGCAAGTAGATTGTCTACCTTCATCCTAGGTATGTAAGGCTACCTAAAGAGTTTTATTGAGTTCATCCATGTGCCCTTTCATCCATATTATTGAATTAGAGTATAGAATTTTTAGTAGTCAAAATCCTATAATTTGAATCATCGAGTTACTCTCAGTAGTTATCGAGTTTTCCTACATAATTATGAACGAATTGATGAGTTGCTTGCTGGTTTTGATAAATTTTTTTGGAGCATTAAATTAAGTTTGACATTATGAACACTTAATTGCATCATTCTATATAATACTAGTTTCATAGATTGAATTAGGATCATGAGTGCGAAGGTCTGAGTCGATAACCTGATCATGACACATATATGTGTAATGAACATCCTATGTGTTTTATATAATGAGCATGATTAATTGCAGTCAAAATGACCGTTCAGCTAGAGTCTCGAATGATTTGATAAGTTTTGATTGTATGTATGATTGATAGTCTTGATTGTTAATTGATCAGTGACAGGACTTGAGTTTGATTGGAGTAAATCTAAAGAGTTGATTGAGTTCACTCTTCCCCATTGATAATTGAAGTAAAAAATATATAAAAAGAAATGGATGAGCCCTCCAAATTTGTCATTTAATGTTCAACAATTTTCGAACGAAGAAACACCATCAATAGTAATTTTGAAGCTCAACTTAAACTCTTAAGAGTTTCAATTGAAAATGTTTTAGGAAATTAAGAATAGATTAGTGTGTGATTATTATCAATTCAATCTTGATCAACTCTTCATGGAATTGAGATGTGTGTATGAATTTGTAGATAAATTTTGTATAGTATAATTAGCAGTTACAGATTTTTTTATTACTGACATATAAATTTACTTTTATACTTTTTATTCTAAGTTATATATAGGTATGTTTTGTATTAGATATATAAAGATATACAAGTGATTTGCACAATTTTTTATACCACGTTATACTCAAACATATATTACTATGAATTATATATAAGATATAATTTTTTTACGTGTATTCTCGCACACTACACGTGCGTGCATACGTGTATATATTTATGTGTATGTTTGAGAGAGAGACAAAAGGAGGGGAGAGAGAGAGAGAGAAAGAGAGAGAGAGAGATTTGTATGGAATAACTATAACATCTTGAATATAAATCGATTTATATAATAGAGTGGACTCAATTAAGTAATGAAGTTTTGGGAAAAAAAATGAGAGAAGAAATGAGGGTATATAAAATACTCCTAGAATTTATGAATTTTGAAAGAAAATTATACGAGGAGTCATAAATGTAAGAGAATTTATGGAATGAATAACAACTAATTATGAGAAAATTAGGGGATTGATATCATATCAGTTTTCAAAAATTTTTTGTTTATGAAAAATAGAATTGATTTATTGATGAGATTAAAAATTTATTTATATACATTTTCTTTTGCTTTTTTAAGTTAGTTTATTATTTTGTTAAATTCTAATGAAAATCTATTGGTACATATTGAAAAATAGAATGTTTTATTGAAATTAATAATAAAAATTTTAAGTGTGTTATTTATTAAATTTTCTATATTATAACAAAAAATGTATCAATTGGTGCATTACCAACTGATTCTAATATGTTAAAAATTTACAAAGCACAAAATTCATTAGTAAAAGTTTCTAACTGATTGAGTATTTGTTGTCAAGTTACCAACAAATAATAATTAGTTGGTAAATTTATGAACGTATACCTAATTAATCAATAAAATTAGCTACAAAAATCTTTTGTTGGCAAATACTTGGTTAGTGATTTTTTGGTGATCCGTTAATAAACTATACTCTGATTTTTTCCTTCATATTTACCAATCATTAAATAATCTGTTAGTAATCCAATGAAATGTATTTTTTGGTAATATTTTTGTTAGTAATCCGTTAGTAGAAAGTTGCAAGATTAGGCGCCATTTTTTTCCTCCATATTTATCAATTGATAAATAATATGTTAGCAATATGAAATGTATTTTTTGGTAATATTTTTGTTAGTAATCCTTTAGCAGAAAGTTGCTAGATTAGGCGCCCTTTTTTCCTCCATATTTACCAACTAAATTATTTAGTTAATAAAATTTTGGTTGGTATTTCATTAGGAATTTATTGCTAAATTGTGCACAAATTAGTTGCCAATCTTTTAGTAATTTGTTACTAATATACTAGCGAATTTAGGTTGTTGGTAAAGTCTATTGGCAGTTCAGAGTTTTCTTATAATGTATCAAGAATGCTCACATCCTATATAACCTTTAACCAACCGTTGACGTATAGATATACATATCACAGAAGTCCATATCCAATAACATCTCTCATAGCATAATACATAGCCAACACCAATCACGTACTGATCACGAAGCCTGCATCTGAGGCCCTTCTACATTCTCAATGACAGCTAGATTACTTATTTGGCTATTACAACGCAAGGGCATTTAACCTCTACTCAACAGGATCTAGGGCTACTCCCTGTCTGGGACTAAAGAGATAGGACTTCCCCTTCCTGGAGTCTTGCCTTTACACGACATCAATACAGAGGGACGAACGAAGCGGAATTCTCAAAACTCGAAGAACTATTGACAAGACCCACAACCAGAATCAATAACACAAGAAAGTTTCTAAACATCATGTAGCCTCCAAAAGATAAGACATAGTTGTCTCCACAACCATCCACAAGACTCTACTAAACGATAGATTTTTACAACTAAGACCAGTGAACCTTAAGCTCTGATACCACCTTGTAACAATCCAATCTTGGTCATGACAGCACATGCTGGTCCTACCTATAAGCAAGTCAATTCCCAACCCAAGGGTACCTATCCTAACTCTCTAGTCCAAAACTGTCACGCCCTAAGCTAAGGGCCTAGATGGTACATAGCGAATGGGAGCCCGAGGTATCCTTTCACGACCCAAGCTTAGGGTCTATATGTGACACAACACATGGAAAACTCGAAGGGACCCCAAGCAAGCCACTTAACATATCATTACATATCCTTGGTACTGGAAGCAATTAAATAATAACAAAAGAGTACAAATAAGGAAACATGGGGCTAAGAGACATATTTCATAGCATAAAACATCATAGAGCAAAGAGGGTCAAGGCTCATAACATCAATACATAACTTGTCCAACAACACCTGTAGACATAGAACTTAGAGGGGGCCAAGACAAGCAAACGAGCTCACCCTTATAGTCAATAATACAATAAAAAGGAAAGAGAGTCTTTATATATAACATGAGATCAAGACATTGTGCCCGAAGTTGAGGACTCACTACTTGTTTTGTAGAGAAATCATACTAGCCACGTGGAGGAGGAGGATGATTGAGTGGGGCTCCATTTTCTACATGGTAACATCATGTAGGCATAGAGTATGTGTTAATATGTTTGAATGTACTAAGTATATAGGATGCAATGCAACAATAGATAAGCAACATAATCAAAATGCATAGTTAAGCAATAGATGATCATATAACAATATGGCATGCATGAATGATATTTGAAGTAAACATGCTTATATATAGGACATATTACATGTGTAGGAAGAGATCATCAAGAGTAACCAAGCCTACCATATCCTTGTCTAGGAAATTGAGGTATGAACCCCCCAACATGGTTGCACGAGCTTAGTACCTCCCGAGAAAGGCAATTGAGTACAACCCCTCCCCCCCAAACATGGTTGCACGAGCCTACTACCTCCCAAGCGAGCCAATTAAGGTACAAACCCCTTAACATGGTTGCATGGGCCTACTACCTCCCGAACGAGGAAATTGAGGTACAAATCCTCCAACATGGTTGCACGAGCCTACTACCTCCCGAGCGAGGCAATCAAGGTACAAAACCCCTAACATGGTTGCACGGGCCTACTACCTCCCGAGCGAGGAAATTGAGGTACAAATCCTCCAACATGGTTGCACGGGCCTACTACCACCCGAGCGAGGCAATTGTGGTACATATTGCTCAATGTGGTAGTTCGGGCCAACTACCTCCCGAACGAGTGAATTGATCAACTTCCAACACTATATATACTTTTCATGAAATCAAACATTTATAGAATACTTTCATCATCATAAAAGTCATACAAGTCATAGGTCACACAACAAAAAATCAATGGTTTAAGAACCCTAAATCGAACATTTTATCAAGCACTTGGTGGGTGTATAATACTAGTGTAAAACTATACTATTAAAGAGTGAAATCATGCAAGAAATCTTGAAGTAAATCATACCACCAATACTTGATAACGTCATCATAAAATATACATCAAAACCCATCATCAAATCTCAAAATAGATCAAAGATTCATAGATCGAAACATGCTAAAACAGACATACTTTTACTAAACCCCAAACATAGTTCACAGTCAAATTCATAATAGAAAACCCATATATAAAATCAACTTAGAAACATGTATTTTCGGTAAAAAGGAAGATTGGGCCCCATGGGTGAAATGACCCAATGGTTGAAACCGACATACCTTACCTTTGGAGAATTGTTGATGAAGATTGGAAGTGGATACTTGAAGCTTGAATGAAATCCTTAAGATCCGGATGAGTTTTGGGACTTGGAGTTTGGGGTGAAATATTTGTCTAAATGTTTGAGAGAGTATTGGGAATGTTTAGTATGATATGGTGTTGAAATATCGCTAAGTATAGGAGTTTTCATGCATGGGAGGACTTAGATCCAAGACCCAAATGTCTTGGGCCAAACAAAAATAACTGGGCAAAATTAACACTAGTCCCCGCCCTGGCAGCGTCGCACTAGGGGCATAGACTCATTCTGGATAAGGAAAATTAAGGATATTGAAATTCTGATTCATCTGCTCTGAAATCGGGGTTAGACCCACTGCCCACTCAATTTCACCCCATGATCAAGACATGAAGTCATATTTTCGATATCATGCACGGATTTTGAGATATAAGGAAATTATAATTTTGGGCACTTCCAAGGAACATTCCTGGGAACTTTTAGGGGTCTTTTCAATATCTCCCCCTTGGGAACATTCATACCTGAATGTCAAAGAAACATGTATGAGAAGAGTAATCATGAAGAAATCAGCCCTAACAAGAATGCAACAATACACTTAAACATCATTTCCAAAAATCTCGTCATAAGTGTTAAAATCACCATGAACTTTGTCAATATAAAAGTAAATGCGTGCAAATGTATTAGGGGCTGAAACATGAGACATAAAATTACATAGAAGACTTAAAATTAGTACCTTATACTTGAATAGAATTGAAGAGATAGGGATATCTTTTTTCCATGTCTGCTTCGACCTCTCATATAGCACTCTCGACTTGTTGATTCTTCCAAAGGACCTTGACGAAAACAGCATCCTTGTTCCTCAACCTCGTCACCTGTCTATCCAAGATCTCTACTGGAACCTCTTCATATGTCAATTTGTCTTCAACTACCCCCACAAGATCAAGAGGCACAATAGCATTAGGGTCTTCCACACACTTCCTCAACATGGATACATAAAAAACTAGATGGACCAAATTCATCTCACTAGGAAATTCCAACTCATAACCTACCTTGCAAATCATCCTCATTATCCTATAAGGACCCAAATATCTTGGACTACCACACCCTTCATTGATGACATCTTCAAATAAATTCAATCACCAACTTTGAATATGATATCCCTTCTCCTCTCATCGGTAGAGGACTTTTGGCGACTTTGGGCCATCTTCAACCTTTCTCTAATCATCCTAACCTTCTCAAGAGCCTCCATAACAAGATCTGGTCCTAACAAAACCACCTATCCAACCTCAAACTACCCAACCAGTGACCTATAATGCTTACCATAGAGAGCCTCAAAAATGGCTATACCGATGCTAGAATGATAACTATTGTTATAGACAAACTCAATCAATGGAAGATGATTATCCCAAATACCCTTATTCTCCAATACACAAGCCCTAAGCATATCCTCAAGTGTTTGTATAGCTCTATCAGCTTGGCCATCTGTTTGAGGGTGGAAGGTCATACTAAGTTAAACTCTTGTACAAAGACGCCTTTGGAAAGACCTCCAAAAGTGTGAAGTGAATTGTGCACCATAATCCGGTATGATAGACAAAGGCATCGTATGTAATATCACCAACTAATGAATGTACAATTTAGCTTAGTATTTGTCCCCATAATAGTCTTAACCGGTAGGAAATCAGCTGATTTCGTCATTCTATCAACCACAACCAAAATGGAACCAAAACCCTTTCTAGTCTTGGGCAACCCAACCACAAAATCCATATTAATCTCCTCTCACTTCCAAGTAGGAATCTCTATGTCTTGTGCTAGGCCCCCCGACCTTTGATGTTCGACTTTGACTTGTTGATAACTATGACAACTGGAAACAAATTTGGTGATGTCCCTCTTCATACCTCCCAATCAAAACACATCCCTCAAATCTCTATACATCTTGGTAGAATCGCGGTGAAACGAATAGGAAGAACCATGAAACTCATCAAGAATCTGTTCTCTCAAGCCATCAACACAAGGCATACATAACCTATCTTGGGATCTAAGGGCACCATCTCCTCCTTGGGACAAAACCTCCACCTTGTCGTCTTTCACCAAGGGCTTCAATTCTAACGAAGAGGGATCAAGATCTTGCTTTGCTGTCACCTCATCAACCAAGGAAGACTTTGAACCATCAACAACCACAATGCCACCATTATCAACCTCTTCCAACCTAACCCCCAATCTATTCAACAGATGAACCTCCCTAGCCACCTCTATGCCCCCAGCATCAATATGAGCTAGGATACCCATAGATATCCTACTCAAAGAATCCGCCACCACATTAGCCTTTCCGAGATGATAATGCACACCCATATCATAGTCCTTAAGAAGTTCTAGCCACCTTCTTTGTCTCAAGTTGAGATCTTTCTGAGTGAAGACATACTGGAGACTCTTATGGCCCGTGGCCACATCAACATGCACCCCATATAGAATCTAGTTGGACAAAAAAAAGATTCCAAAATAGTGATGCCAAATTTTCAAAGGAGGGACCATGGCGGCTAATTCAAGATCATGGATAGAATAATTCTTTTCATGCACTTTGAGTTGTCTAGAAACATAGGCTACCTCCCGAGCGAGGCAATTGAGGTACAAACCCCCAACATGGTTGCATGGGCCTACGACCTTCTGAGCGAGGCAATTGATGTATAAACCCCCTAACATGATTGCATGGGCCTACTACCTCCCGATCGAGGCAATTGAGGTACAAAATCCCCCAATATGGTTGCACAGGCCTACTACCTTCCAAGAGAGGCAATTGAGGTACATACCCCCCAACATATTAGTTGAAGCCTACTACCTCCCAAACGAGGCAATTGATCAACTTCTAATACTATAAATACTTTTCATGAAATCAACACATTTATACCATCCTTTCATCATTATAAAGTCATACAAGTCATAGGCCATGCAATAGAACATCAATGGATCAAGAACCCTAAACCGAATATTTTATCAAATACTTGGTGGGTGTGTAAAGTGTTAAACCATACAATTGAAGAGTGAAATCATGCAAGAAATCTTGAAGTAAATCATCCCACCAATACTTGGTAACGTCATCAAACAATATACATCAAAACCCTTCATCAAATCTCAATATAGATCAAAGATTTATAGCTCAAAATATGCTAAAACAGTCACACTTTTACAAAACCCCAATGCAGTTCCTAGTCCATTTCTTAATAGAAAACCCATATGTAAAATCATCTTTGAAACATGTATTTTAGTTAAAAAGGAAGCTTGGGCACCATAGGCAAAAGAACCCAATGGTTGAAACCCACATAGCTTAGCTTTGGAGAATTCTTGATGAAGATTTAAAGTGGAGACTTGATGCTTGAATGAAATCCTTAAGATCCGGATGAGTTTTGGGACTTGGAATTTTATGGTGAAATATTTGTGTAAGTTTTTTAGAGAATATTAGGGAATATTTAGTATCATATAATATGTTGAAATATGGCTAAGTGTAGGTGTTTCCATTCATAGGAGGACTTAGGCCCAAGACCTAAAAGTCTTGGACCAAACAAAAATAACTAGGAAAAATTAACACTAGTCCGCGTCCTGGCCGCGTCTCGCCAAGGGCAAGGACTCATTCTGGATAAGGAAAATTAAGGAAATTTAAATTGTGATTCATTTTCTCTAAAATCAGGGTTAGAGACATCCCCAACTCAATTTCACCCCCTGTTCAAGAATATGAAGTCGGATTTTTGATATCACATATGAATTTTAAGATATAGGAAAATTACGATTCTGGGCACTTCCGAGGCAAATTCTTGGGCACTTTTTGTGGTCATTTCAAATCCCAAATAAGCCTCTGAAGCATGCACAATACATACCTTAATTTTGGAGAAGCATAAAAGAGTAATAAATGTGTTGCACATAATTTCTAAGGGAACCGGGGCTTTGGACTTACACCATGGGGATGTTATAGGGAAGAGAATAAACATGAATCACATAGCAAGTAATCTAAGGGGCGAGTAAGTATGACTCATGCTATGGGGGCAATTAGGGACTTGGGATTTTCACCTCATTACCATCGTCATACAACAAGCACATAAGGGAGTAGGGAATAAGGGAAAAACTTTGATAACTACATAGCATAGCTAGTGGAGCTCAATAGAACATAGCCATAACAGTATACAACGACACCTCTAGTCATGAATAGAACAGGGGTCAAGATATTTCTCGGGATCACCTCAAATATAGTATCCAAAATTAGATAAGTCTAAGTGATGGTAAGTGGTTGACATCTCCGAAAGTGGAGGACTTACAAATAACAATTCTTCACATGAACCGACTGGCCATGTGGAGGAAGAGGATGGAAAGGAGCTTCAGTCATTACATGGTAAAATCATGTAGGGAAAAAGTATGCACGAGCACTTGGAATGTACTAAGTGTGCTGAGTGCAAACGCAACAAGAGACATAAGTTATATTTAAACAATATGCATATTCATAGTCAATGGATACAAGCTCATTATGTCATGTATGCTCAATGCCATAATCAAATTATGCAAGAATGAATAATCAATTCAGGTGATATATCATACATAGATGGGAAGGGACCACAACTAACATGTAAGACCAAGCGAGCAACTAATTGGAATCCCGATGTTCACTCAACACTTGACTAGAAGTGGTCTATTTTGGTAGGGCAAAACAAACACTCACCTTATGGGAATACCACCTTTTTTGGAAATTACCTAATAATTACCTTATGGGAACACCATCTATTTCGGTACACACATCTTATTAACCTTACGGGTACGCCACCCATTTTGGTATATGATTCATATATGTCGTACAGGAACACCAACCATATTGGTTAATCATGCAACTTGATCTATATAGATCCATTAGCTAATTCACAAAACTATGGTGGCAACATAGCTATGGGACAATGGTTATCGACCAAGGTTCGCTCGATGCTATGTCACTGTCACGACCCAAGCCTAGGGTGTAGACATGACATGACGCGAGGGGGAACCCAAAGGGACCCCAAGAAAGCCTCTTAGCACATCTTTACACATCCTTGATCGTGAAAGCAATAAAATAGCAACAAAAGAGTAGAAATAGGAATAACCGAGGCTAAGGGACATCATTCATATCATAACAACATGAGTAAAGAGAGAGCCAAGTTCATAACATTACATATGATATGTCCAACAACTCCTCTAATACATAGATAAGAGAGGGGGCCAAAACACCTGGCTCACCTTCATAGTCAATATTTACAAAAAAAGAAAGAAAGTTTTAGAACATAGTAAGAAATCATAACCAACGTCCCCGGAATAAAGGACTCACCAATAAGCTTGAGTGAAATCATACTAGCCACGTGGATGGAGATGCTCAAGTGAGGCTCGTTTCCTACATGGTAACATCATGTAGGCATAAAGTATGCATTAGTACATTTGAATGTACTAAGTATGTAGGATGCATTTGCAACAAGAGATAGACAACATAGTCAAAATTCATAAGCATAAGAAATGAATAGCGTAATAACAATTTGACATGTATGAATGATGCTTGAAGTAAAACATGCTTACAATCCCAATCAACGTGTAGAAATCATAATATGCAAGTGTGGGAAGAGACCTCAATTGACATAGAATAAGAGCAAGTGAGCTATAACTTGGAATACCGATGATTACCCCTCATCGGTGAAGAGGTGTGCTCTATGACTCGTAGTGTCTTCTTGTAGTCATGAGCTACGGTTGTTGGCCCAAACTTTTGGCACATTGTTTCTTATTATGAGGCCTCCTCCTACGAGTCGTTGTGCGACTTACGACTCATAGGTTAGCCTCGTACAACTGACCTTCACTTTGCAAATTCCTAATTTTGCTCACTGTTTCTTGCTATGAGGGCATCCTACGACTCGTAGCTTAGACCACGACTTGTAAGGTGGCTCGTATGTCCTGTACTTCAGAAAATCTGTAATTTTCTCCCAAAATCATGATAACCTATATTTTCTACAAGAACAACATAAAAACATATAAAAACTACAAAAAGTCGCATTAAGAACTTGCAAAGTCCCTTGTTTCAAGCATCACATGTGCTGTATTTTGATAGCACATCAGTAGCCACCCTCAACTTAGGCTTTTTCCCTCAATCAAGGTCCATAATATTCAAGGAAAGACCAGGGCTAATATCAATGAATTTCACTAGATAAGGTCAGGTTAGCTAGGTATTAACAAAGAAAAGGTGCATATAACACTCAAACATTTGGAACAAGTGATAAACTCTTTCATTTGGTGGGTCATTTAGGCAAAAGTGGATTAAATGAAAGAACAAGGTCCTATGATTCCTTCCTCATCCATACAATCTCTAGTCTAACTCAAAGTCACCTGGCAAGTTTTGAATCAGCACACAATGCATGAATACAACAAAATTAGCTCAGACACATAATATTGCATACATAGCCAGCATAGACTCACAGATCGTGCTTCAAGCATCAACTTGCCTTCACTTAGTCAGAACAAACTTTGTCAAACCATTCAAACATGTATGATCACAAAGTAACTACTAATTAACAAAATTTTTCAAATACTCATTTTTTAAAATTTTTTATAAATAAACAAAACAATGTACATGCCAAGAGTTTAATCACCATATACCACAAATATTATCTACAACATCTAAAACATGCAGGTTCAACATGAAAATAAAGATCCACGAGGCAAAACAATAGAGGCAAAAAACATCGGGATATCAAAAATTGGGATAGTTATGGACTAAAGGCTACTCAAACTTCACCTTAGTCCATAACTACCCACACCCCCTCGAAAAACATGTACCTTGTTCATAATATACAAAATCAAAAACAAAATAAGCATAAGGGGTTATACCATGGGTTCGCTACCAGGAAGGGTCTGGTCTATTATCGCAGCACGACATGGATGTTATGCTTCTTTATATCTCCTCAAGGTCCCACCCTTCAACCATCTTGATCTCCCCTATGTCTCTCATGTGAAGTTTGACTCTTTGACTATTTACTTTGAAAGTTCCTCCATCTCGTTTTTCTGATTCAACGTTACCATGACTGAAGACATGTTCTAGTCGGAAGGTCCCTATATATCTATATTTGAGCTTTCCAGGGAATAACTTTAATTTGGAATTATAGAAAAACACCAAGTCCCCTAGCGCAAACTGATGGTAGTCAATGCAACAATTTTGTTGAAATTTCATTCTTTGCTTATATAATACTGAGCTCTCATATGCCCTTAACCGAAATTCATCAAGCTCTTTAAGTTGAGTCAAACTACATTTTACGGCATAATGCTAGTCAAGATTCAATTCCTTTAAAGCCCATATTGCCTTATGTTCAAGCTCTATTGGAAAATGACATGCCTTCCCAAAGATAAGTTGGTAGGGAGACATGCCAATAGGAGTTTTGAATGTGGTCTGGTATGCGCTGATGTTCATGCTCCAATAGTAAAGCGGTCTTAGTCAAGTATAAACCTAATCAGAGGTTTGGGTTGAATCCACAGGGAATACGGGTCTTGACTAAGTTGGTCCACTAACAATCATTTCAAGCATTGATTACTATATTCTCTAAAATGAGGGGGTTTGTGATTAAAAATGAAGAACAAAAATAAACACTACACTATTTATGCAAGAAGACAATCAAATTGAGGGACAACTTGAGAATTGTGTTCTTCATGATTCATTAA
>JAABOM020000049.1:5479228-5495642 GCA_011800125.2 Solanum clarkiae
GAATCCGCTTCGTTACATGATTTCTTCTTCATGTAGATAGATATCGGCTCTATGGGGGATACTTAGGGATATTACCTACCGTCATCCACACCTGGGAACAAAACCCAAACCTCAAATCAACCTTAGAGAAGTGACTAACCAATTGCAGTTGACCAAATGGATTGACCATCCCTACCCATCCTATTACAACCTTATGGGTCCTACATTCATCGAACACATGTTATACAAATAGCCAAACAACCTCAAGACCCCCTACCTATCAAGCTAAGGTCAACCAAAGTCACAAGGAAGGACTCTACGCAACAAGAACATGGGGAAACCCTTATAGAGCCCTGCTAGCCACAATAGACTCACGTTATCATCTAGGACACCCACACACACACATGAATCCCACTAACACAAAGGAATAACAAAAGAAATAGCAACTCGCGGACCTATCAAATCAATCTACACAAAACGACGGTGAAAACATTGGCCTTGCTTAGGGTCAATTAAGTCATAGGAGAAACAATAGAAGATAACCTATTCACAAACTCTGGTAAAAGCTCGCTAAGCCCAAGAAGCTCCTAATATTCTATGGGTTCAAAGGTCTAGGCCAACTCTAATCATCCTCGTCTTACTAAGGTCAACCTTAATACCATCAATCGGCACCGCATGACCTAGAAAGGCAACCTCTATAACCAAACTTACATTCCTCTTATTTAGCATACAATTTCATCCCCCAAACTTTGTAATTCTACCCTTAATGACTCGCATGCACTACCTCATTATGGAAATGAGCCATTATATCATCATCAAAACCAACAAAAGCCTATTAGAATAGGGGCTAAAAGATCTTGTTCACGAGACTTTTAGGCATAACTAGTGTACTTGTAAACTCAAATGACACTACCCCAATTTCAAAATATCAGAAAGTGATATTCAAGGCCTCATCTACCACCCCCAACAGTTCTATCAATACAACAACTTAGGTTCAACACCTCCAATTCTCACAAGATGATAAATGCAACCCCTTAGAAATCAATTGTACCTTAAGACATGAAATAGACCTACCCCTTCCTATCACTTGACCACCACATCATGACTATTCCACTCAAGGATGGCTTCATTGGGAAATCAGGATCTAATTCTAGGGGTCCTACCATCCACAAAGATACAACCTACAAGCACCCATTCCATCACTAGTATGACATCAAAATCCACCATGACAACTCGAACTAGCCAAAAAGAAGGAACTCATGCAATACAAACCCATATCAACACCTATGCATCTTCTATCAATAATATACTCAACCAAAAATATAGAAACCAACGGTCTACATAACAAACTTCGCACACAAGAAGCCCCACTAGCAACCAAAAAGGATAGAGAAGAAATAGTCGCACTCGGGGCCATCATGTAAGCACATCAAAGCCAAAAAAAATTTTAACATACCATTAGCAACATCGGGCATCTCATCCCCTTCTTGAGCCTCTTGATTAGCATCATTACCTTTACTCTTGTATCGATCATATGGGCAACCCAAAATTCTATGGCCCATCTCACCACACCCAAAGCATACACCCGTGTCCCTCTAACATGGGCCACTATGGTCCATCCTATATGTAGGGCCCTTGGGATTAGCCATCCCCCTATCACCTCCTTTATTCTTATTGCATTTACGAGGACAATCTTTCCTCTTATACACCTCTTCACCCTAATGGAAACAAGCATTGGTTCCCTTCAAACATGGGCGTCTATGAATCTTACCATAGGTTTGACACATATCATCACCTCTATCTTTAAGACTTTGGAACTTTCCCTCAAAACGGGCCCTCTTGGTCTCACTACCTCCCCCCCACCACTAAAAGTCTCGGGAGCACTCATTTGTTGGTCGAGGTGAGTTGCCAATTTTTCTACTGCTTTGGCCACTTTCCATAGAGCATTGCAAATCTCTGCATTGATCATAGCACCGTCTTGAGCAGCTTGAGACATATCCTGAAATGTATCTACTAGGGGTAAGCAATAAGACCTAGGGGATCTAACTCTATTGCACGACATAGATCATGAAGAAGTGAAACATTTCCTAAAATGTCTCATAGCCTCCTATTCATAGTTGTAGTGCACAACACAATCATGAATGAGAATCTAATTGAGACGATTGTTAGACTTCGAGGATCTATCAGCCTAGTGCTCATATACCATCTTTGTTACAATCCAAGCTAGGGCCTAGACGTGACTGGCGAATGGGGAACCCGAAGGACCTCTAAACAAGCCTCATAGCATATCACTACACATCCTTGGTCACGAAATCAATTAAAATAACAATAAGGGATAAGCATAAACAAGGAAAAGTGGGACAAAGGGAGAGATAGAGAAAGAGAGTAATACTTAATTACCATAGATGAGTCAAGCTCAAGCATAATACACAACTTTTCAGACAACACATCTAAACATAGATAGGAGCGGGGGCCAATACAAAGCAACCAGACTCACTCTTATAGTCGAAATAGAACATCAGAAGAGTGTCTCAATACATAATAAGAGAAACATATACAAGGGTCCCCGAAGTGGAGGACTCAATAACTAGCTTGAGTAGCACTGAAATAGCCACGTGGAGGAGGAGGATGATCAACTTGGGCTTTTTCATGTAGGCAAGAGGACGTGTTAGTACGTTTGAATTTACTAATTATGTAGGATGCAATATAACAAGAGATAAGTATCATAATCAAAATGCATAACAATAGGCAATAGGCATAATATAACAATATCGCATGAATGATCAATGCATAAGTGAAACATGTTTATGCAAACTCATGCTCATATAGGATATCATATGTGTAGAAGCAACCAAACTAGATTTCCAAAGTACAAACCCCTTGGTAGGTTAGTGATGATATCACTCATCACCTAGTGTGTGAGTTACAAACCACTCATCAAGGTTAGTGACAATTGCACCTATCACCCTGGTGTACGAGGTACAAACCCCTCATCAAGGTTAGTGATAATTGCACCTATAAACCTTGTATTTAAGATACTAACCCCTCAACTAGGTTATCCGGGCTCTTAGTCCCCCCTCCCCTGAGGGACCGGGCATGGTCTAATGCAATACGTTATATAGATTATATCATATGCACAAGCTCATTTCATTATCATAACATCAATCATATCATATCACATGCTTTGGACCTTCAATTCATCAAGAAACCATATCTAGACATTTTGTCAAACACTTGGCGGGTGTGTAATGGGGTACAACAACATGCAATTTCAAGGTAAAACCATGCAAGAAAATCCATTGTAAAACCACCAATTAACATCTTGAAACACCCTCAAGCGATATACATCAAAACGCCTCATAGATCTAAGATTTATAGCTCAAAATATAGCAAAACAATCACAACTTTACATAGCTTTAATATATTTCGTGGACATGTTCATAATAGTAAACCCATTTGTAAAATCAACTTTCAATCATGCAAACTGCGTAAAAAGGAGATTAGGGCACCATGGGTGGAAGAACCAATGGCTAAAACCTACATACCTTAGTTTTGAGCTAACTCTTGGTGAAGATTGGAGATGTTGACTTGAAGCTTGAAGCAGAACCTTAAAATCCAGATGAGGGTGTGATTCTTGAATCTTAAGAGAAATATTGAATAAGGATTTGAGTGAGTATTGGGAAATGTCTTGGGTGATATGAGGGTGAAATAATACTAAATATAGGTGTTTTCTCATGTGAAAAGGTTTAGGCCCAAGACTTAAATGTCTTGGACCGAAATGAAATCTCTGGCACAAAATTAGCCTAGTGCACATCGTGCTACTGACGCAAACTAGCTACTAGAATTCAAAACTTTGAAATTTGAAATTGTGAATTGTTTGCTCGGGGTTAGAGCCTTTCCCCCTAAGTTTGACCCCCTGAACAAGAATATGAAGTCGGATTTCCGAAATAATTCACAAATTTTGAGATATATAAAAATTAAGATTATGAGCACTTTGGAGATACATTTTTGGGCATTTTTGGGGTCGTTTCATTGATGCATCACGCCAGGGACGCGAAAACCTCATTGAAATTCGCATGTTTGGAAAACTGAAATTGCTAATCATTTGTTCTTAAATCAGGGTTAGACCAGTTTTCCACTCAATTTGACTCCTAATCAAGAATATGAAGTTTGATTATTGATATTGTGCACAGATTTTGGGATATATGGAAATTATAATTTTGGGCATTTTCGACGCACATTTTCAGGTACTTTTGGAGTCGTTTAATTATAAGTGACCCACATTGGGGGTTTTTCCATGATGTTGGTGGGCTGATTTACATGATTTTAATATTTTATGATCTATACTCCTTCAATTTGCATGATTTTTACATGTCCTTGTTTGTGACCACCAAGTATTTGATGAAATGATAAGTTAAGAATTTTCAAGATATGTGCATGTGTTACAAGTTAAGCGACTTCATGGTGAATATGGCTCTCAAGTATGCTATGAATTCATGAAATCATCTATGATTATGCAAGTATGACGTTAAGCCCTTTTTCAAAGATTATACCTTTTGTGAGCCTTTTGATGTTAATGCAAGGGAAATGTTGATGATAATCCATTCTCTTGAATTTAGGCTCATCATTTGAGGTGAATGATGTTAGGAGCTACTTGCACCATGTCTCTACGTTTATTGTAACTTAATAAAGTATGATTATCTGATATATTGTGTGGGATTACACTTAGCATTGATGGATGGAGGGTTTGCTCTCTTTCCTTGAACTATGTGCCACCATAGGACTATGTTATGCCCTTGCTATACTAGTGGATCCATTTAGTATACTTTAATACGAAATGCCTAATCCAAACTAGGACGGGCTCGTGTAAAGAAGGCCACTTAATCCAAAAAAGGACGGGCTCCATAAGGTGAACTTACTCATAAAATCCTCTCCAAAATGGGATGGGCTCCTGTAAGGAATGTTACTTCTCCAAAAGGGTATAGGCTCCCCTAAGGTGAAGTATTGTTTATCTTGGCTAGTAGACCACCTCTTTACCAGTGAGGGGTAATCATCGAGATTCCAAGTTGTAGCTTGCTTGGTCTTGCTCTATGTCGGTTGAAGTCTGTTCCCACACCTATATATTATGATCTATACAAATTGAATGATTTGCACGTTTGCTTTACTTTAGCATTGATCATACATGTCGTATTGTGATTATGCTATGTACTGATTATTATTAGGCATTTTGACCATGAGGCCTATCTCTTGTTGCATTGCATCCCACATATTTAGTACACTCAAACATACTCTATGCCTACATGATGTTACCATGAAGGAACCGGAGCTCCATTTGATCACCTTCCTCCTCCACATGGCATGACGGGTTGTTCAAGTTAGCTTTGGTGAGTCCTTATATCCAGGGACAATATATATCGTCTATCAAGCTTATGGTTAGACTATATCCTTTATATTTTGGGATACTTATTATCATTACTATGAGGGTGAGCCCCGTTACTTGTCTTGGCCCCTGCTAAGTTCTATGGTTAGAGGTGTTGTTGGCCATATTATGTATCTATGCTATGAGCCTTGACTCTTTTGTTTCTTCATGTTTATGATTTGGAAATTTAACCTTAGTCCCAATTCCCCTTGTTTATGCTTGTCTTTTATTGTCAATTTAATTGCTTCTGCAACCAATGATGTATAATGATATGCTATGAGGCTTGTTTGGGGTTCCTTTGAGTTTCCTATTCGCCGACCACATCTAGGCCTTAGACTTAGGTCGTGATAACTTCTTCAGGACTTGATATTCAGAGTGAAAAGCAACGTTGTCGATTAGCAGTAAGATGGTGTGTGGTGCCACTCTCCATAAGACATGACTAGGAGGGTTGTGAAGAGGTTCTAGCGGTGTTAAAAGATGGTTTAGTGAAACCTAGATGAGTGTTTCTAGACCCTGGTGAAGGGCAAACACGAGAAACATGTCCACGTCCTCCATAATTATAACAAGTGATGGTAGTAGTATTTGATGGTGTTGCTTGCGTAACTGGATTACAGATTGGTTGTTCATGGCAGCAGCTTGAACTAAAGTAGAGAATTTGTGTCTAGGTGGTGATGGAGAAGCAAAGTAGCCACCCCTGCCAAATCCTCGGTTTCCATTGCCACGGCATTGACCTCACCGATACTGAGGTTTAGCCATCCCGTAGTGAGCAGTTGGCGCAATTATTGCAGATTCTTCATTCTTCAATTGCCTCTTTTTCGTCAAAAGGAGACCATACAAGGTATCAAAAGATACATTAGTTTGTTTCGCGTTAAGAGATCTGGTAAAAGGGTGATAAGACGAACCTAAACCACCTTCAACATACTCAACAAGATCATCCTCATTAACAGGATATTGTAAGGAAGAAAGTTGATCAGCTGTACTCTTACCTTTTTTAATATACATCTCAATTAAATCAGAACCACGAGAAAGAGTATGTAACTGATTTTTCAATTCACAAATATTTGACTTCGATGCCGTAGCATATGCTGAAATTAATTTTTCCTAGGCTGCACAAGAGTTCCAACGCCTACTATTTGTATGGTAACACACTATCTGAAACAGAGGCCAAATCCAACTCAAACTATTTCATCCTATCATACCCAATTCTGATACACGAGTTTCAACTGATTTTCAGCAAGAAAACTTTCTAGAATTGGTAGAGAGCCATCAAGATAATACTCTAATCCACAACCACGAATCATAGGTAGAAATTGAATTAGCCAAATTAAAAAGATTGTTGAAGTTAGTTTAATTGAGAGTTGATGGGTAGGGTTAAATGATGCAGATAGTAGCACTGTCGGTGAAGCAGCAGGCACAATGGCAGCATTGGTGGTAGTGGTGCTGGCTGAAGTTCCAACATTGGTGGCGGTTGACGTTCCTGACATACCTAGGGTTTTTTTTATTTTGGCTCTGATACCATATAAACTAAACTCCATGTTACTTTCATTGATGGTGTTGGAAGGGATTTATACAAGAGTTAATACATATACAATTACATAAATAACCTTTAATAGATAAATTAACTAATACTTAAATACCATACATATCAAAGAAGTTTAAAGTCAATCTGATAAAATTCAATTGTTCATCTTTACATGACGATGGTATCATTTAAATATAGTAACTGACTGATTCCTTTTACCTTTCCTGATATGTCCCCAATATTGCATCCTTTGATCGATGTATGTTTTGTTGCTATTTTTCTCATACTATCAAAACCATCCATTGCCAAAATAAACAGGAAAAGAGATAAAAGGTCCTCTTATCTCAATCCTCTTTCTGAGGGGAAGAAGCCAACTGGTTCTATCTATTTTAGCTACTTGTTGCTAATTAAATCTCATTTGTCTCAATATATTTAATAGATTAGACCAATTTACATGGTCATAAGCTTTTTGGATATCCAACTTGCATAGTACACCTGCATCTCCACTTTTTAATCTTTAGTCTATGCATTCACTAGCTATTAATGCAACATCAATGATCTGTCTCTATTAAATGAAATCCTTCTGATATTAATAACAACTCAGAAATAAAGGAATATTGACACAACAACAATCTATCTGTAGTGACTCAATTCATAGTGCGTTGTATGAAATCCACTCTAAAGAGTGGCAAAATTACTGAAGGGTTCCGAGGCTGACTTTGACATAATTAGTATGAGAATGGTGAAAAAATACAGTCTGCAGCATAAAGCCCTGTAACATTTTCAACATCTATGAGCACCTGATTTTGAATAAACAAATATAACTTGATGGGGTTCTCACTGATATGCAATTGATATGATGAAAACGGATTACTTGGAAAGTCCTTAAACACATGAGCAAAGATTCAAAATCTAAAGATTAGAGAGAAAGTTTACTTCTAAATCTATATTTTGTCCCTTTTTTCTATTCATTGGAATCTATATATTTTTACCTGTATATTGTTCCTTAAGCAGGTGTTGCGTATATGGAAATCAGAGATATCGGATCTGGTCAGCATATCACAAATGCAAATCTCAAATAGTAGATTATTTTAAATTTCACTTTAAGTAATAGGTAAAGTTGTTGCCATGTGACTCGGAGGTCCCAGGTTTGAATGTTAGAAACAGCCTCTAGCAGAAATACAAGATAAAGCTACGTACAATACACCCTTGTTGTCAGACCCTCCCAGAGCCTACAATAGTAGTAGCTTTAGTACACCGGGCTTGCCTTTTTTTTTTACTTGCAAGGCAATACAGAATCTCAATTTTTCTACAACAACTACAATCAAGTGTAAGCAGATGGATTAAATAGAATAAAAAAATATTTATAATGAATTTAGACGATTGCTCACAACACATAAATAAATCCTCAAAGCAATCAACTTTAGACTTGAGTTTGATTGCACCACCATCACTAAATGACAGTCCAAATACAATAGAGAATTCATTATGTGCGTAAACTTGTTAGTGGATCAAGAAGACAATAGTCTTTGACTTTCCTTGCCCTCTTTATCGCCAACCTCCCCCACCCACCCATTCCAAAAGAAATGGGAAAATAAGATATTTCCCCAGTCGAATAGCATCCTGGGAGTATTGCTAGCAAAATAAGCCCATATTTTATCATTTCACGATTAATCCATAATCAAATGGGTCACATGATTAATACTTTAGATGGATAAAATTTGGGCTTCAACTAAAGGCATTCAAGGTTAAAATATGGGTTAGCCTAATGGATTATTTTCCAACCTTTCCTCACTCAAAATTCTTAATTTCATTTCTGAAGTAGAAAATGTTATAAATGTAATCCTATTTAGACTTATTTTTATGTTTCTTCTCTCTATAGTTGACAATGTGAGAATTCGTTTTTCTCTTCTAAGCATTGAAATTATTGTTTACAGTAGAACAATATTAAGCTTTGAATATTTTAAATGTCAAAAATTTCTATTTAATGCTTGGAATGTTTTAAATGTTCAATCACAATTTCATTAAATTTCCCAAAGTTCTATTGTTAACGTCAAATCATCAAAGGAATTTAAGCTTCATGAAATTTCATACTTGGAATAATTTTTTGTAGTATTCTTGTTGGTTCCACTTGGGTTGGTTTTTTTAAGGATTTTTGGCTCCGAGAAGTTAGACTCCTTTCCCTTATTAATGATCAATAAGAGAGACTTTAAACTATCATCACATTTAATGGTGAGACTATATACTAGTCCAATTAAAAGAAATTATATTGGTCCAACAAAAATGTTATGTTAATAAATGGTCTGAATAGAAGAAAAAGTTAGAAAATATTGTATGTATAATATGGATTAAACAATTTGCAGCCCTCACATTTACCATCCAATTCATTTTTTACCCGCAACAAAAATGGGGAGTATAAACGCAACTCATTTTAGTTCAATCCATTTTGAACCCGACCCAACCTCCCATTTCCCACCCTAATTATGGAGGAAGGGGAAAAATAAGATAGCTAGATCTAGATTTTCACTAATTGTTTCATTTGTTCCTACTTTATAATTTCAATTCCAATAAATTGAACAATCCTTGGAATAAGTTCATATAAGAGATCTATTAACTTAAAGTATACAATCAGGAAGGGTCTAGGACAAAGGTCGGAGGATTGATCCCCATCCTTATGTCAAAGTAGATTGAGAAACTTAAATTTTATCTCCTTACACTTGCAATTTAGGCCTCAACGTGCAACCCCCTACCATAACTGACTGTGAATTCCTTGTTAAAAACACCTTCCTATAAACTTTCATTACTCCACAAAATAACTTCACCAACCAAAAAGTCCTAGTCATCTCTATCACTGCTTATGTAAGACTCTTCATCTATGCCATAGATAACTTCATCTATCACATCACCCTTTGGGGTGTCCCAATAGCTTGGGTTTGAGACTTTTAAGTTGGAGGTCTTAAGTTCGTAATCTCTTGCCAGCAAAAGCAAGGGGTTTGCCTTTTTGGTTAAGTTTATCACATCAGGCTTACATAGTGCAGGTCACCCTTCCTATATGGTTTGCGAGCGTTACATAGGAGCAGGGGTTTACCTTGTGCACATCCAAAGGGTAGCTGCTACTGGTTCCCCTTGTTATCAAGGAAAAAATAGAAATTTCATTTACTGCGCCATTATCACTTTCACCTAATTGTTGTATCTCAAGTATCAATGCAGAATTATCATCCTTCTTAATATGTAAAAAATTAAGAGTCATATGAAAGCTCAATAAGATAAGAAAAAATAATATAAATTGATTCATTAATAACAATAGTAGAAGCACACTTATGAAGAAATGACTTTAACATCCTGTAAAACTTCTCAGCAATAAATTAGATGTTGTTTTATTGGTATCCAAATATGAAAGGCTATGTCTTCTTTCAAATTCCCTATACTCCTCTGCTTCACGTCCGAATAAATGAAAAAAGTTAGAATGCACGCATAAACTAGGATCTGATTTTTTTCATCCATCACGATGTCAAGAGGAATATATGGAATTCGAAAGAAGATACAACCCTTATTTATTGGGATACCAATAGAAAAACAACATCAAATTTATTGTGAAGAAGATTTATAGGATGATCAAGTTATTTCTTCATACAGTATCCTTCTAGTATTGTTATTAATGAATCAACTTATATCATTCTTATCTTTATTCTATTGAAGTAACCAACCAGTACCATTACAAGTTCCAAAGAACTAGATAAAAGCAACAAAGTGCTAAGGGCTGCCACCTTTGACCTGGTAAGCTAAAGAAACAAAAAAGAAATTTCTTTATTCCTTTCAAGGTTTTCATAGTCCAACAACGGAGCAACAGTGAACTTTTTTTTTATCAACAGCACTATTGTGAAATTTGCCATCACGAACAAACAAGAAAGTCTTTACTTAATCCAGAAAAAATAGAATATCTCAACTACCAAAAGACAAATATTATGGTGATTAATTCTTCATAATAGTCGTAAAATAGGTTGATTAAACTGATTGTTCCAGAAGCTAGAGCTAGTTGTACATAAAATTCTTTGATATGTGAACAAAAAGTGTGACATCCATAAAGTGTAATGGAGGGATTTGGCACTCTATTTATAGTAGATTTATACGAATGAATATGCCAATTCGCAAGAATTAGTGTTGGTACTTCATCAGAAGATTTAAAAAATAAATAAAAGCCTACATGAAATTAACCAAACCTCAAGATATGTTAATACAACCAATTTGATCAGACATTAGTTACAAAACATATGAATAGCCAAATTAATGAATATTGGAATGAAACAGGTCCAAATGAAGTAGAATGGACTATTTATATAGCTGAGCCTAACAGATTTTGGATCATTATGATTGTAGTATGTTATCAAAAAAAGTATAATATATTGTCAAACGACTTCCATTTTCATTTATTTTTGGTCATTTATAAACTTCTTTGGTGATAAAACTTCAGTAAGCATTGAGGATTGCTAATCTTCATGTTGTTAAGTAACCATTTTGATGACTAACAAACTAATTCGAGGACCATGTCGATATCAAGTTGTAGTACAAAGGTTTTGTGTGGGATACAACTGTAAAGGATGTCTTGGTTGGTTGTAACTCAACCGACATAGAATAAGATCAAGAGAGCTACAACTTAGAATCCCGATGATTACACTTCACTGGTAAAGATGTGATCTACTTACCAAAGTAAACCATGCTTTACCTTATGAGAGCCCATCCCATTTCCGAGAAGTAACCTTCCTTATGGGAGCCCATCCTAATTCAGAAAGGATTTCATGAGAAACTTCACCTTACGGGAGCCCATCCCATTTCAGGAATAATTTCAAGAGAAAGTGCACTAAAGGAATTCACTAGTATAGCAAGGATATAACATAATCCTATGTTGGGACATAGTTCAAGGAAAGAGAGCAAAACCTCCATCCATCGGTGCTAAGTCTAATTCCATGGAATACTTATAATAATTATATTTTAATAGCTTGCAATAATCATGACATGAGTAGCTCTTAACATAAAAAACGTCAAGTGGTGAGTCTAAATTGAAACATGAGAATAGATAATAGTCATATATTACCCTTGCATTATCATCAAACGCTCACAAGAGGTAAAATCTTGAAAATGGGGCTTAACTACATACTAAATAATTTCATGAATTTATAACAGACTTGATAAGCCATATTAATCATGAAGTCACTTGACTCATAAAACATGTAAATAACTTGAGAATCCTTGACTTGACATTTTATCACACTTGGTGGGTAGGTAATGTTTGTTCAAAATCATGCACTTGAAGGGTTAAATCATGTGAGAAATCTCAATACGAATCAACCCACCAACATATTGCAAAACCCTCATGTAAAATACCTTAAAATCCATCATCAAATCTCATAATAGATCATAGATTCATAGCTCAAAATATACATAGTCTCAATAGAAAAAACTAAGTCATAGTATAAGCTTGAGGTAGGTAAACATGCATATTTAATCAACATTTTATAAATTCCCAACATGTTTCATGCTGATAATCTATAATAAAAGTTACTCATAGAAAATATAACTTGAAAATATGCAATTTCATAATATAGGAAGATTAGACACCAAGGGTGAAAGGACCCAATGGTTGAAACCCACATACCTTGAGTTTGGGTTTTCCTTGATCAGAACATGAATAAGACTTGGAGCTTGAAGGGAGTTCTTGAGATCCGGAATTATGCTTGGGACACTTGAATTTGGATGAAATATTTTGTTAAGTGATAGAGAGGGTTTTGAGAGTGTTTTGAATGATATAGAGTTGAAAAATCACTAAGTATAGGTGTTTTGACGCATATGAGGGAATGGGGCCAAGACCCCAATGCCTTAGGTCGAAATAGAAAAAATATGAAAGTCACAACACTGCTCCGCAATAGGTCCCCATCGGGGACACATCACGGATAGTCACTAAAAATTGAAAAGTTGGCGAAAACAAAATTTCGCTAAGGGTCATCTAAAATCAGGGTTATAGCAATTTTTCACTCAATTTTATCCCCCGATCACGAATATGAAGTTAGATATTTGATAACATGCACAAATTCTAAGATATATGAAAATTACGATAATGAGCATTTTTTAGGCACATTTTTGGGCATTTTTCGGGCGTTTCAATATCTCCCCCTTGGGACGTTCATCCTCGAATGTCAAGGAAATGTATATAAGAGAAGTAATCATGAAGATTTTAGCCTAACGTGGATGTAACAAATGCATTTAAACATTATTTCAAAAATCTCAACATGAATGACAAAAATCACCATAAACTTGTCCATATGAACATAAATGCATGCAAAATGACATAATGGCTAAAACTTAAGACTTGAAATAAATAGGGGACTTAAGTTAATACCTTAAGCTTGAGTATAATGGAAGAGATATGGACATTGCTTTTGCATGTCCAACTCAGCTTCCCATGTGGACTTTCAACTTGTTGGTTTCTCCAAAGAACCTTGACAAAAGCTACATCTTTGTTTCTCAACCTCCACTTGTCTATCAAAAATTTCTACCGGAACCTCCTCATAAATCAAATTATCTTCTACCACACCCACAACATCCACAGGTACAATAGTACTTGGGTCACCCACACATTTTCTCAACATAGATACATGGAAAACTGGATGAATCATATTCATATCAACAGGAAACTCCAACTCATAGGTCACCTTACCAATCCTCCTTAACACCCTATATGGACCCAAAAACCTTGGGCTCAATTTACCCATCTTGCCAAATCGGACTACACCGTTCATGTGTAAGACTTTTAAATAGACCTAATCACCAACCTTAAATTCAAGATCTCTTCTCCTCACATCGGAATAGGACTTTTGTCTACTTTGGGTTATTTTCAATCCCTCCCTTATTAACCTCACCTTCTCCAAGGCGTCTATGACAAAATGCGGATCTGGCAAAGCCATCTCACCTACTTCAAACCACCCAACTGGGGATCTACAACTTCTACCATAAAGACCCACAAAAAGAGCCATATCAATGCTTGAGTGGTAGCTATTTTTGTAAGAGAATTCAGTGAGTGGAAGATGATCATCCCAACTACCATTAAACTCTAAAACACAAGCTCTAAGCATCTCCTCAAGTGTTTTGATAGTTCTCTTGGCTTGGCCATCCATTTGAGGGTGAAAGGCCATCTAAGCTTTACCTTGGTACGAATACCTCATTGGAAGGACCCCCAAAAGTGAGAAGTGAATTGGGCACCACGATCTGAAATGATAGACAAGGGAACCTCATGCAATCGAACAAACTTATGTATATACAACTTAGCATAATCTTTGGCTGCATAAGTAGTTTTTACTGGTAAGAAGTGAGCCAATTTTGTCATTCTATCAACTACAATACAAATAGAGTCAAAATTCTTTCTAGTGTTAGGCAATCCAAATACAAAATCTATGTTAATTTCCTCCCACTTTCGAGTAGGAATCTCTATATCTTGGCAATGCCACCCGGCCTTTGATGTTCGGCTTTTACTTGTTGGCAATTATGACATCTGAATATGAACTTGGCAATGACTCTCTTCATACCACCCCACCAATACATTTCCCTCACATCTCAATACACCTTTATAGAACCGGAGTGAACGGTGGGTTTCATCTAAAATCCTCTTTCTCAAGTAATTAATACTAGGCACACACAATTAAACTTAGTACCTAAGGGCACCATCTCCCCCTTGGGAGAAAACCTCCACTTTACTATCTCTCACCAAGGCCTTCAATTCTAACAAGGCGAGATCAAGCTCTTTCTTTGCCTTCACCTTTTTAATCAAGGAAGATTTAGAACCATCAACAACCAATAGTCTTAGCCAACCGATAGATCTCGCTAACCTCTTTGCCATTATCATCAACATGAACTAGTCTAATCATAGACACCCTACTTTGAGCATCGGCCACAACATTAGATTTGTCGGGGTGATAATCTTTAAGGAGCTCTAACCACCTTCTATGTCTAAAGTTAAGATCTTTTTGGGTTAACACATATTGGAGACTCTTGAGGTCAGTAAAGACATCAACATGAACCCATCAAGTAGTGATACAAAATATTCAAAGAAAAATACTATGGCTGCCAATACAAGATCATGGGTGGGATAAGAAATCTCATGCACCTTAAGTTGTCTAGAGGAATATACTATTACCTTATAACTTTGCATTCAAACACACCCCAAACCACTCCTTGAGGCATCATAATACACAACAAACCCTTCTAACCCCTTTGGTATAGACATGATAGGAGCCGAGAAAAG
Source organism: Solanum clarkiae (assembly GCA_011800125.2). Classification (NCBI taxonomy): domain Eukaryota; kingdom Viridiplantae; phylum Streptophyta; class Magnoliopsida; order Solanales; family Solanaceae; genus Solanum; species Solanum clarkiae. The sequence continues at coordinate 5,494,442 of JAABOM020000049.1, forward strand.
CTTATCATTTAAAGTTTGGAAACTCTTTTCACACTCATTGGTCCACACAAATTTTGCCTTCTTTTGGGTCAACTTTGTCATAGGGGAAGCAATAGAAGAGAAGCCATTCACAAACCTCCGGTAATAACCCACCAAACCCAAGAAACTTCTAATATCCAATGGAGTCAAAGGTCTAAGTCAATTTATAATCACCTCTATGTTTTTAGGATCTATCTTAGTGTCATCCCCCGACACCACATGTCCTACGAAAGAAATCTCTTTCGATCATGTCACGCCCCAAAGTCCTGTAGGGCGGACCGGCACCCGTTGCCGATAAGGCTCGGGAGAACCAACCTGTAACTATATGCCTTCTATACATATTATAAGGGGTTTCTATGTTTGACATGCCTTTAAGAATATAAATAATGATAACAAGCTAAAAAAGGAGATGCATATGACTAGGTCGTCGGGGCCACGCTATCTAAAGTGCGAGACATGACTTCACTATGCTTTACATAGTCTACAAAGCCTATAAATAGAGAGAAACATCTGATAAGGTTCTGGACAGGCCCCGCCTCAACTAACTGTACAATATAAACATATAAGCTCTAGACATGCAAAGCTCCGAAGCAACCTGGAGCTTGGTAATCACATCTGAATGTCCTGTACTCCTATTGGGGAGATCTGCTAGTACCTGTACCTGCAGCATGAAATGAAGGTCCCCCGTAAGGGACGTCAGTACAAGATAATGTACTGAGTTTGTAAGGCAGGATATACTGTATATAAAGTAATAACTCAAATGAAACCATGCATCTGCGAATATCAGGGACCACCCTTAGTTATATTGTGGAATCATGTACTTTACATTCTTTATATCACTTTACATTTACTGTAAAATCTATACTGTAAAATCTGTGCACAGCTGTAATAAATGACCAGCTGATCAGTGGTGAAACTGTATTGAGTTCGTTCCTGTCTAGGTTATACTCAACCACTCGGGCTACCCCCCATTGATAGGATCATCCCTTGGCTAGGTTATACTCAACCCCTCGGGGCCACCACCTACCAAAAACTGTATACTTTATCTTTCAATTACCTTTGAGATGGTTCTTTTGGTAGTCACAATATTGGAGTTGTACGACTGGATATGTAGCATGTGACATGTAGATAACTATACAAGACAATATGACAATGGAAAAAGAGTACGTTACACAAATAATAA